>CM053571.1:51957580-52065800 GCA_028646485.1 Cryptoprocta ferox | reverse complement strand
GTTTCTGTCCAGGTCTCCTAGCACCATCTGTTAAAGAGGCTGTCTTGTTTCCACTGGATACTCTTTCCTGCTTTGTCAAAGATTAATTGGCCATACGTTTGTGGGTCCAACTCTGGGTTCTCTATTCTATTCCATTGATTTACGTGTCTGTTTTTGTGCCAATACCATGCTGTCTTGATGTTTATAGCTTTGTAGTAGAGGCTAAAGTCTGGGATTGTGATGCCTCCTGTTTTGGTTTTCTTCTTCAAAATTACTTTGGCTATTCAGAGTCTTTTGTCATTCCATATGAATTTTAGGATAGTTTGTTCTAGCTTTGAGAAGAATGCTGGTGCAATTTTAATTGGGATTGCATTGAATGTGTAGATTGCTTTGGGTAATAATGACATTTTAACAATGTTTATTCTTCTGATCCATGAGCATGGAATGTTTTTCCATTTCTTTGGGTTTTCTTCAATTTCCTGCATAAGTTTTCTATAGTTTTCATTGTACAGGCCTTTTACATATTTGGTTAGGTTTATTCCTAGGTATTTTATGGTTTTTTCGTGCAATTGTGAATGGGTCAGTTTCCTTATTTCTCTTTCTGTTTCTTCATTATTGGTGTATAAAAATGCAACCGATTTCTGTACGTTGATTTTGTACCCTGCGACTTTGCTGAATTCATGGATCAGTTCTAGTAGGCTTCTGGTGGAGTTGGTCAGGTTTTCCATGTAGAGTTTCAGGTCATCTGCGAAAAGTGAAAGTTTGACTTCATCTTTGCCAATTCTGATGGCTTTTATTTCCTTTTGTTGTCTGATTGCTGATGCTAGGACTTCCAGCACTGTGTTAAACAACAGTGGTGAGAGTGGGCATCCCTGTCGTGTTCCTGATCTCAGGGCGAAAGCTCTCAGTTTTTCCCCATTGAGGATGATATTAGCTGTGGGCTTTTCATAGATGGCTTTTATGATGTTTAAGTACGTTCCTTCTATCCCGTCTTTCTCGAGGGTCCTTATTAAGAAAGGATGCTGTATTTTGTCAACTGCTTTTTCTGCATCAACAGGATCATATGATTTTTATCTTTTCTTTTGTTAACGTGATGTATCACATTGATGGATTTGCAAATATTGAACCAGCCCTGTAACCCAGAGATGAATCCACTTGCTCATGGTGGATAATTCTTTTTATATGCTGTTGAACTCGATTTGCTATTATCTTGTTGAGTATTTTTGCATCTGTATTCATCAAGTATATTGGCCCGTAGTTCTCTTTTTTTGTTGAGTCTCTGTCTGGTCTGGGAGTCAAAGTGATGCTGGCTTCAGAGAATGAGTCTAGAAGTTTTCCTTCCACTTCTATTTTTTGGAATAGCTTGAGAAGAATGGGTATTAATTCTGCTTTAAATGTCTGGTAGAATTCCCCAGGGAAGCCATCTGGCCCTTGGCTCTTATTCATTGGGAGATTTTTTATTTTGATTTTTGGTTTTTGATTTTGGTTATGGGTATGTTCAAATTTTCTATCTCTTCCCATTTGAATTTTGGTAGTGCATGTGTGTTTAGGAATTTGTCCATTTCTTCTAGGTTGTCCAGTTTGTTGGTATATAATTTTTCATAGTGTTCCATCATAATTGCTTGTATTTCTGAGGGATTGGTTGGAATAAATCCATTTTAATTCATGATTTTGTCTATTTGGGTGTTCTCTCTTTTCTTTCTGAGGAGCCTGGCTACAGGTTTATCAATTTTGTTTATTTTTTCAAAAAACGAACTCGTGGTTTCATTGATCTGTACAACTGTTTTTGTGGATTTTTATATCTGCCCTGATTTTTATTGTTTTATCTTCTTCTGCTGGGTTTGGAGTGCGTTTGCTGCGCTCCCCTTCTAGTTCCTTTAGGTGCTCTGTTAGATTTTCAATTTGTGCTTTTTCTAGTTTCTTGACATAGGCCTGGATTGCAATATACTTTCCTCTTAGGACTGCCTTTGCTGCATCCCAGAGAGTTTGGATTGTTGTTTTTTCGTTTTCATTTGTTTCCATATATTTTTTAATTTCTTATTTAATTGCCTGATTGGCCCAATCATTCTTTAGTAGGGTGGTTTTTAACCTCAATGTTTTTGGAAGTTTTCCAGACTTTTTCCTGTGATTGATTTCAAGTTTCATAGCAATGTGATCTGAAAGTGTGCATGGTATGATCTCAATTCGTTTATATTTATGGAGTGCTGCTTTATGCCCCAGTATATGATCTATCTTGGAGAATGTCCCATGCGCACTTGAGAAGAAAGTAAATTCCCTAGCCTCAGGATGTAGAATTCTAAATATATCTGTCAAATCCATCTGTTCCAATGTGTCGTTCAGGTCCATTGTTTCTTTAGTGGTTTTCGGTCTAGTTGATCTATCCATTGCTGTAACTGGAGTATTAAAATTCCCTGCAATTAGCACATTCTTATCAATAAGATTGTTTCTGTTTGTGATTAATTGTTTTATGTATTTGGGTGCTCCCAAATTCAGCACGTAGATGTTTATAATTGTTAGCTCTTCCTGATGGAGAGACCCTGAATTATTATATCATGTCCTTCTTCATCTTTTGTTACTGCCTTTACTTTAAAGTCCAGTTTGTCCGATATAAGTATGGTTACTCCAGCTTTCTTTAGACTTCCAGTCACATGATCGATACTTCTCCATACCCTTACATTCAATCTGAAGGTTTCTTCAGGTCTAAAATGAGTCTCTTGTAGATGGTAAATAGATGGATTTTGTTTTTTTTTATCCATTCTGCTACGCTGTGTCGTTTGATTGGAGCATTTAGTCCTTTTACATTCAGTGTTATTATTGAAAAATATGGGTTTAGATCGTTGTGTTCTCTGTAGGGTTTATGCCTGTAGTGGTGTCTCTGGTATCTTGTATTCCTTGCAACATTTCCATCATAGGGTCCCTCTTAGGATTTCTTGTAGGGCTGGTTTGGTGGTGATGAATTCTTTCAATTTTTGTTTATTTGGGAACAGCTTTATCTCTCCTTCTATTTTGAATGACAGGTTTGCTGGATAAAGGATTCTTGGCTACATATTTTTTCTGTTCATCACATTGAAGATTTCGTGCCATTCCTTTCAAGCCTGCCAAATTTCGTTAGGTAGGTCTGTAACCATCTGATAGGTTTCCCTTTGTATGTTAGGGCCCTTTTTTCCCTAGCTGCTCTCAGAATTCTCTCTTTATCCTTATATTTTGCCAGTTTCACTATGATATGTCATGCCGAAGGTCGGTTCAAGTTACATCTGAGGGGAGTTCTCTGTGCCTCTTGGATTTCAATGTCTATTTCCTTTCCCCGATTGGGGAAGTTCTTGGCTATAATTTGATCAAGCACCCCTTCAGGACATTTTTCTCTTTCTTCTTCTTCAGGATTTCCTATGATACGGATATTGTTCCATTTGATTGTATCACTCAGGTCTTGAATTCTCAGTTCGTGCTCCTGGATCTGTTTATCTCTCTTTTTCTTGGCTTCCCCTTTTTCTATAACTGTGTCTTCTAATTCACCTATTTTTCTCTCTGCCTCTTCAATCTGTGCAGTGGGCACCTCCATTTTATTATGCACCTCATTTATAGCATTTTTTAACTGGTCCCAGCTATTTTGAAGGTCCTTATTCTTTGTATCAGTAGCTTCTCTGATGACTTCCATGCTTTTTTCAAGCCCAACGATTAATTTTATGACAATCGTTCTAAATTCTTGCTCAGTTATGTTTCTTATATCTGTTTTGAGCAGTTATGTGGCTGTGACTTCTTCCTGGAATTTCTTTAGAGGAGAGTTCTTCCGTTTCATAACTTTGGCTAGCTTTCTGTCTCTTGTCAGTTTTAAAAGCTCGTTATGCACTGTGCACCTGTTAGTATTGCTCTATTAAAGGAGGCTCATTGACTGTCCAGGGTCTGTCCATTCAGGAAGTGTTCTTTTAATGGTGTCTCTTCGTTTCTCTTGTTGTGCCTTTGGTTATTTTATTTCCCTACTATTTGGGACTTTCCACCATGTGTACTTTGGCTTGTTTCTTGAGGTAGCCCTGTAGAGGTTGTTCAGAGTCTTCTCAGAGCTCATCATTACAGAGGTGGCCAAGAGAAGAGCAGTGAGTCCAGAGGTAACCTTTGCTGGAGTTCATTAAATGCTCATGTAGCCTGAAGTCAAAGCTGATCACTGCTCAAGGCCTGCACTATCCTGAATAATCTAGTCTGTTTCCCTACAGTTCAGAAATCCTTCTTCTTGTGATGAAGTGAGATGATAAAATCTTGAAAAGCGTTTTCAAGTTGCTTTGGAATAAAGGCAAACCTTTCAAGTTTACTGCACAGATTTAAAACTTGTGAGTCAAATAAAAACAAATTATCATTCATTCTGTGTGATACAGTTTTTAAAGACAAACTATTGTAAGAAGAAACTAGCAATCAGTTTGGAGGGTGCAAGGACTGAATTCCAGAATACTCCAGTGTCACCATCTTCAAATAAGTACACTTAACCATGAAGCACAACAATAACCAGCTACTTCCAAACCATTAAACCAAGTAAAATTTAATTTTACATGGCTGTCTCTATCAAGATATGATAATGAAAATGAACATTAGTTTCTGTAATAAAATCTACTTCACAAGCATGTCTTATTTCAACCCTTTTACCGAATTCAGCTTCATGCTTATTAATAAACACTGACTTATCATTTTATGTAGCATCTATAAAAGAAAATTTTCAAAATAAACCAATACTACTACCCATCTAATATCATTTGCATAAGTTTTGAATTTTCATACTGACTCTGTTGACTTCCAGGAAAGATGGCAGTGTAAACACAGGGTTCCAATGATGACCCTCTCAAATTTTAATTAAAATACCCAATCAAATGGAAAAATTGTGCATTTTCCCTAAATATATGGGTCTGAAACTCAGGAGAGATTGAGCAGGAAAAACAAAGTTGGCAGCCATTAGCATTTTAATGGAATTGAAACCAAGGAAGTAAAGTTATGAATTGGTTCAGAGACATCAAGTAAAATATGTGCCCACTGGATTCAGCAACAACAGTGTTAGGAGTGACATTGCAAACAGTTTGGTAAAGGGGTAGGAGTGGTAAAAGGGTGTTAGAGTGGAGAATTATGGCTGCAAAGAAATACAGCTAATTCTGCAACAGAAATAGGATGCAGGGTCAGTCTGAGGAAGTTATTTTTAACGTGCTTTTTTGAAGACAGGAAAAACTTGAACATATTAAAAATGAAGAAGAGAGAGGAGGTTGAAGCTGAATAAAAAAAAGATTTCAGATGAGGGTCCCTGAGGAAATACAAAGAGGAGATGAGAATCTAGGGCATGGATACAGATATTGTCATTACAGAGGAGGAAGGACAGAATGTCTATGACTGCTTCTGGGCTAGATAACATAATCTCAGATTATTTAAAATAAAAATTTTGGAAGTCCTAAGAAGATTGATAGAAACCTTACGGTAGTAGGAGATTGGAAATGGTTTCTATCAGTTCTGGAGCTATCAAATAGATGAAATAAATAAGTTCAGAGAGGATCTAAAAAAAAAAAACAGAATAAATGTTGCTTAAGGAAAGATGATTGAATTGTCTTCTGTTATTCTCAACCATTTTTTTTACATCTTCACAAAAAGTTACAAGTATTGCTAATGTTTTGTTAAATTTGACACAACTTATTCCCCTAACAGGTTTAAGAAGGATACAGGGGTAACATTAAACCCTAAATGACTCACCTATTCTCATGGCTTTAAACACTCTAAGACAATGGCTTCACATTGTTATTTCCTTAGTTCAACCTGGTTTCTGACCTCTAGGTATTATATACAAATAACTTCTTGACATTTGCACTTTGATAACTCATTGTAACACGGCTCCCATGAAGTGTTGATCTGTTCCCCCATATCCTGCTTCCCCCTTACCCTTTTCCATTAAAATCCCCATAGTCTGCCCCAAATGTAAAACAGAAACCTGGAAACACCTTTTGACCATTCCTCTCCTTCTTCCCATGTTAGCCATATTACCAAGTCCTGATGATTTTAATTTAAATATACACGTGACAAAGCTTCTATTTCTCTCCATTTTGACTGCCCTACATCAAGCCACTATCACCTTTCAGCTGGACACTACCATTTCCTTTTTGTTCATTGTTTCCCTTTTGTACACACTAATCCATTCTCCGCCTAGAAGCCTGAAGAATCTTTTGATAATGAGATCTCTTCATGCCCCATTGAATAAACTCCATCAAGGCAATACCTCCTATTGCATTTAAAATAAAATCCAAATGAGTTAATATTGCTGGAGTTCCTGTGTATAGCTCCAATGTTATATTACACTGTTATTATCACCTACTCAATTTACTCCTTACACTAGCCTATAGGCCCTAGGGAGTGCAGGGTTTATGTTTATTTTATTCATTATTATATACATGCAGTGTCTAGCAGTGTCTGGCACAGAGCAGTAATCATAAATATTGAATGATTGAATAAGTATATGGTACATTGCTCTTAGGATACAATCTCTTCCAAGCAGCTGGAAAGAGAAGTCACCTCCGAGGCCTGCTGCTGCCCTGTCATGAAAGGACCCATCAAAAGGCATTAGGCATTAGGATCTGGCTCTCTTGTTTATTTTTCCACATTTGCTTACCAATGTGCTCCGGGCTAGTTTTTCCTCATTGCCTGAATACAGGGTTGGAATTGGAGAGAGAAGAGAGGGACTTATAATTGAGAAAACATAGCCCACTTTTGGTTTTGTTTGGTTTAGGCTCTAAGCTACAACTAATCCAAAGCTTTCCACCAAACAGCCTAGCTCACTGGGTCTCTACATTGGGGTTAGGTCCACCCATAAAAATCCATACATTTAGGACTCCAGCAGGGCGCCAAGGACATTGGAAGATTTAAGGTGACTTGAATGGTCACTACATAGGCAAAGAGGTTTGGGGGAACTTCAGGCCCCATTGGTACAAAAGCATTTAAATGTGGCTACATCCTACACACTCTACCCCTCTTCTCCAGGCTCTCAACCTTTTTATTGTTTCCTTTTTTTCCACAGTAACTCACAGTGGATATTTGAGAAGAGGAAAACCACATATTAACCTGCTCACAAGTATGGGATAATGAAAAAATTGGCTTCCATTTCCTTAAGTCCAGAGACAGCACTCATATGAGAAACACCATTTTTTATTCTGGGGATATGTTTATATATCATCCTAGTAAAGGATATAACTTCCCACCCTGCCCACTCTAACAGTAGGAAAACTGAACTGGGTGTAGCAAAACTGAAACAAAAGAATTGAAGTCTCATGTGCTGAATGTTTATGTCCTGCTACATAGTGTTCAGTGTCTGGCTCTCCTCACTATTTTCTAATACTGGAATAAATTATCACCCTTTTTTATTCTTTGCCCATTTCAATCAGAATTTTGGGTGAAGGCCAATTAAATGTGTTAGCATAAATCACCATCGTGATCCGGGCACTTGCAGAATCATATTTTTCAAAAAGGAAATTCAATTAACTTTATATTTTGTGCATTTCCCATGTCATTACATATTCCTTAAGGCATGATTTTTAATGCCTTTATAATATTCCCTTACTTGAAAGTATAATGATTTATTTAGCATTCTCATGGTATTGGTTATTTCAAGTTGCTTCCAATTTTGTACTATTATAAATAATTCTGCCATGGATATCATTGTACATAAGTCTGTGTCTACATCTCTGTTTATTTCCCTAAGACATATTTCTAAAAGCAGATTTACTATGTCAGTAGCCCTTAATACATATTACCGAATGGCTTTTCAAAAACTTGGCATTTATTTAAAATTCAACCAAGAGTTTATGTCAGGAATATTACAATTCATATAATTGCTTACATGACAGTACATTTTAATGATATCTTTATTGTTAACTCATCTTTATACTTTTGGAGATTACTTGTTGATGCCCTTAAGCCTTTTTTTTCTATTAGTATGTTATAATTATTTTATATTAGTACATTATACCATGTAGTAGTTCTTGATATATAAAAGATATTAATCATATTTGGTCTTATTTGTTTTTTTCTAGTTGTTAACTTTATGATGTTTATGATTACTTCTATATAGAATATTTTTCTTTTAAAAATTCAGTCAAATGTATTAATCTTTTTGCTCCTGATTTGTTTTGCTTGTTAAAACACATCAAGACTTATTGTATAAGAACCATTACATTTGTAACATTGTTTGGCAACACTGTAATTTTACATCTGACTGTTTAATCCATTTAGAATTTCATTTTTGGTATGTGTATAACATGAGCATTGTATTAGATAGAGTTCTCCAAAGATATAGAACCAATAAGATATATACAGAGACAGAGAGAAAGAGAGAGTGTGTTGGGGGAGAATGTATTTTAAAGATTGGTTTGGACAATTGTTGGGGCTGGTAAGTCTGACATTTATAGGGCCGGATGGCAGGGTGAATATTTATTTAGGTAATTGTTGATGTAGTCTTGAGTCCAAAATATGAAAAGTGGGTCAGCAGTCTGGAAATTCAGGCAGAATTTCTCATTAGCAAGAGACAGATTCTAACAGTCTACCACTGTGATTTCAGCAATGTTAGTGACAGTAATTTGAGAACATTAGCTACAATGGCTGGCAGTTCCAGCAGTTACAACATGGTGCACCCATACAACTTGCCAACATTTTCTTTAGTGAGTGTGAGCTCATTTCTAACCCAGGGATGATAGAAGCTTTCTCTTCTTTGGGTAGCATTCTCTTCCTATTTTGCATCTTCAGCCCAAGACAATAGTAATTTCTTCATAAACATACCCTCCCCATTTTGAACTCCAGCCCAGGGTTTATAGAAGCTTCCTGATCTCAAAGTAAGGTATTGTTTTCTCTTTTTGTTCCTCCAGAGTTTTCAAAAATTCCCCATATTAATTCCTTTTCTAATTGAAATGGTTTATAAGGGAGGTATTATCCAAAGCACAGGAACATTTACAGGATCCATGTCATATATAGTCATTAACAATAATAGTTACTGCCAGAAAGAAAAACTAAGTGTGGCTAAATGGATTAATCAAAGATAACAACATACTCCGCTACACTGTCAGAAATGGAAGCCTTCATAATTTCCACTTATTAACATGGTAAACTTGCTATGGAGCCTCAGCAGTTGTGTGTTTTCAAGTTATTTCTTTTCCCAAAAAGGCTTTCTCTTAAAATTATTGTTCTTACTCAACCATTATATACAGGAGGATTGTATTCTACCACCATTGTCCCACTTAACCTGAGTTGTGGATGCATAAGTGTTTGCTATATTTTAAGTTACACATACACGTTTAATACATTCTTATATATATGATCCTTTTTCATTGAAATATATGGACAAAACAAAATAATTGCTAAGGCTTTCAGTAACTGTAGAGATTTTAAAAGTACACACTAAGGCAATATTTTTATTGACAGGTACATTTCTGAGAAAAACTCTATTTACATTGTATATATAGTGCTTCAAAAAACAAAGTCAGGCATAATTTTTAATTAATTAACTTATTTTTGAGAGAGAGAGAGAGACGGCAAGACAGAATCCCAAGCAGGCTCTACCTGAGCAGAAGTTGGATGCTTAACTGACTGAGCCACCCATGCACTCCAAAGTTAGGCATATTTTTATTTATAAAACTATTCTTCTCATACTCTCTATAAACACTTATAAAAATGAAAGCATCTAAGGAGTCAAAATATGGAGCCAGAAATTATTATGAGAATAAAAGTCAAAAAAACTCAATGGAAAAGACATAGTTTACCTACAGAATATGGAACATAACAGAGATTGTATCAATTTTACTTAAATTTTACTGCCACATACAGCTAACATCTGGATTGGCAGTTAGAGATGCCCCCAACCTAACAGTGCTCCAGCAATCCTCCATCCAAACTGAGGATTACTAATGAGTTTTACCATGCTGTTTCCCACAAATCTGTGACTTTTCTCTCTCCATCTACTTCAGATCTTCTCCTCTAATTCTCTCTGAGTATTCTAGGAGGTCTAGAGCAATCTTTGTTTCCTTGTTTGTTTTTCTATATAAGATGGAAAAGCAGAGGGAGAGAGAGAGAGAGAAAGAGAAAGAGAGAGAGAGAGAGAGAGAGAGATTCTTCTCAGAGAATCTTGGCCACTTTACAGTGACGACCAGAAGGAAGGAAGCTTCTCTACATTCACTTGTTTTACTCACCTGCTCCTCACAGTGAAAGCCCCATTCACAAGTACCTCCTTTGGGTAGACTTAGAGGCAGGTTTCCTTAACCTATAAAAATATGATGTAGTAAATAATTAACATATTAAATTTGAGCTGATTATAGAATTGCCAAATGAAGTCATAATCTGATAGAATACAGTTTATGTGGAGTTATTGGGTAGAAATGTATATTCAATTTTAAATAAATAATGAACTATTAAGGTATATATTCTGAGATTTTAAAGTCATAAAATTAAGAAAATTATTATCATAAAATTTAGTGAAACAAAGAAAAATGGAAGGGAAAAGGTTACCTAGAGAATGTATATAGGAAACTACTAGCTGAAGAATTGAGATTGGAATGACTGAATTTAGCTCCTGAGATGAGATTATCACTTTGTAACATCTAAATATCTTTGCAGGAAGCTGTGTTCTCTAAGTGACAGTTAAAATACTAATCTGGGAGAAATGTGAAGTATTAAAGTATATTTAAGTATGTTTATTTTGTATTTCAAAATTATTTAAATTATTTTTAGAGAGTATCCATTATATATATGATGAATTTTGCATGTGTATATATGTGTGTTGGTGTATGTGTGTGCCTGTGCATTTGTGTTTGTATATGATTGTATGTCTAGAGATGTGTTTGTGTTTCTGTGTGTTTATATGTGTATGTGTGTGTGTCCATATGTATATCTATGTTTATGTGTATCATGTACATGCTCATGTATGAGTGTTATAAGTCTGAGTTTATATTTATTTGTATATGTATATTTATGATTCTGTGAGTTTGAGTGTTTCATATATGTATATGTGTTTCCATTTGCACATAGGGTCCAAGTTTGCATGTGTTGTATGTTTTCACATGAGTACAACAGTAAATGTCAAGAAGCATCCTTCATGGCACCTTCCCCTGACTTACATGTGAGATTCTCAAAGCTAATTTATATTGACTTTCCATAAGCCTTTACAAAATGCTTACATTACTTACCCAATAAGGAACCAAACCAGAGCAGCTTAGAATAAGGAGAGCTTTTAAATAGAAAATGAAAACTCAACGGAAGCTAAATTCAATAATGTCAAATTCTCAGAAACAGAGAAATCAACAAAATACTACATTTTTGCAATTACTGAAACGAATTCACAACTCATTATTAACTCTCTTGCAGCTTATGAGGTAAAATGAGAGACATTTTAATTTGTGGTGAGCATAGCATAACATGTATGCTTGTGGAATCATGATGTTGTACACCTGAAAGTAATGTACCATGTGTGTCAACTATATTTCAATTAAAAGAAAAGAGAGAAAGAGATATGACTATTATTATAGAAACTAGAAGCCAGTTGCGTTCAACATAGTAGTCATCATCATGATCATTATCTAATTTTCAATTTAGTTTGTATAGAACATTTAAGTGAGAAAGGCATATTGAACACTTCTCTTGTGCCAAGTGAAGAAGTGTGTTTTCTGGGGTTATCTAGTCATTCACTTTTTCCCAAGAGACTTTGCAGAATGCCTTTAATTACCTTAGTTCATTCATCATAATCCAGTATCTAATGTACAACTCTGTGAACAGAAACCTAATTTTATCATCACAATGAAAATGCCTTCATCTTTCAAAGGCATGCCTACATTATCCACAGTTGATGAGTGATACATAAAACCTGAATAAAGATCTATAAAACAAAAATCAAATTAGCATGTATTACAGAGCATCTATGTACAAGAAAAGGCTACTCACACCTGGTAGCTAGAACCACATAGAGATCTACCCCATAATCATAAGTCCCTAATGAACAGATACACCAAACACAAGTAGATATTTAACTGAATCAAATATCTAAAGTAATTAGGCTGAGAAGTACACACAGCCCATTTTATAATAAATATGTTCTTGTCGGTGGAATGAAAATAAAAAAATGCTTTTTACACAGAGTTTATGTTAACATTGGAAATGATATTGTTAACATACATGGAATCCATTTGCTAATAATTATCATCAAAAATTTTATCATCACCAAGAGTTAAAATTTTTCTTGTTTCTCTTTGCTTCCTTTTCACTGCATATGCATTTTATAGATGTGTTAATTCAATCATGCTGAAAATCTGGTTTTCTGTCTGTATATCCATTTTCTGTTCAAGATATCTTTGTATATTTCTGTCTATTTGCAATATATGCTTCTTGTTTTCAGTTTAACTCATAGAGGAAAACTTTAATTTCTTATTTTGTAATTCTTAGGGAGGATCTCACTCTAACTTGCAGGTCTGGCGTGTTTGAGTCTCAGGTTTATGAAAGGTTTTGGTCTGTATCTACCCTATTTCATCCATTGGAATGTTGAAGTTTGGTATTAGCATTTCTATAGTATGTATGCATGTCTGTGTCTCAGATGGTTCTAGATCTCTGGTACGGGAAGTAAAAATAATCTCATTCAGTTCTGAATCTCTACCATCAATGACTTACCTATCACATTTTGGGCATTAACTGTGTACTGTCTTTATTTGAATATCAATGAAGAAAGAGTAAACATTCATTACTGAAGTGAAGGAAGTATATATTTGAGTTAAAAATTAGAATGAGGGCAGAACTTCCAGAATGACAGAGTAAAGAGATTGATAGACCCTCTCTGCAGCAGTAAAACAACTGAACCAATGAATATTATTTTTAAAAATAATAATATTTTCAGTCTTTGCAAATGGTCCTCTGAGGAAACAGCAAATGGAGAAATATTCTTTGAGGAAAATATCATAATCCCAGTAGGTCCAGTGAGATTCTGTGACATTTGAACCATAACCTGCTCCCTTCCCTGCTTCACACAGCTCCATTTTATGAAAACCATTTTGGGAATTCTGTTCTGTGCAAGTGCAGCCAAGAAAACAGCTTCCCTCTCCCCCGAGCTCCAAGCCTAGAGCTATGCTTTCCCTCTCGGAGAGTAGAACACCGGTGTTCCTCATCTCTCCAGTTCTGTATCCTAGAAGTTCTATTCCAGACAGGGATGGCCAAGAGGGACAGAGCTGCCTCCTCAGATAGAGAAGGCTGAGAATAAAAGCACAACAATTACCTTTGCCCCAGTATTCTCTGAGTAGAAGTTCTACTCTGGGAAAGATAAGCCCAGAAGAGGGAGGCTTAACATTCCTTCCATGATCACTCATAGAATGGGCGTTTCACTTCAGGAAAAGTGACTCAGGACCTCCAGTTCCGGTGCAGGCGCAAAGGGATTCTGCCCAAGGGAGAAGGCAAGCAATTTAAATGAAGAGCCCCAGGGCTCGGCCTGAAGGGGATTGACTTCATTTGGAGCAGACAGTGGAGAATACCTTGCCTAAGGGTATTGTTGAAAGCCAGTTTAAAAAGGATGTAGCTCCAGGACACAAGCAAATATCAAAGCAGCTAGAAGTTTAATAGAGGGAAGCAGGGAAATATATATAGTCTGTAAAAGTCTTTTGGGAATTATAGTCAAGTCTAGAGTTTAAAAGATATTGGACATTATTAGTCATGGAGAGATGCAATCAAAATCACAGTAAAATACTACTAATACTCAGATGGCTGTGATCAAATAGGGAGACAATAACAAGTGTTGGAAAGAATATAAAGAAATTTGAACCCTCATGTATTGCTGATGGGACGTTAAACAGTGAATCCACTTTGGAAAACAGTTTGGCAATTCTTCAAAATGTTGAATATTGCTTTGCCATATGACCGATGAATTTTACTTCTAGGTATATGTCCAAGAGAAATGAAAAAGTAGTGCACAAAACTTCATACACAGATGTTCATAGTAGCATTATTTATATTACCCCAAAAGTGGAAACAGTCCAAATGTCCATCAACCGATTAATGACCAAACAGAAGGTGATACATATATAAAATGAAATATTATTTAGCAATAAAAAGAAATGAAGCTCTGATACATGGCTACAGCATAGGTGGAACTCCAAAACATTACACTGAGTGAAAGAAGCCAATCACAAAAAATACCACATATGTATGATTCCATTTATATAAAATGTCCAGAATAGGCACATCTATAGGTACCCAATGCAGATCAGTGGATGTCTCTGGCTGGGGAGATATTGAGGGGAAATAAAGAGTGACTGCTAATGGGTACAGGGTTTCTTTTAGACTGTTGAAAAAGTTCTAAGTTACATTATGGCGATGATTGTACAACCCTGTAAATAGACTAAAAAATACCCGAATTTTATATGTTAAATGGTAAATAGTATGATATGTGAATTATCTCTTAATTAACCAGTTAAAAGAGAAGCAGAAAGAAATTGGGATGAGTTGTAGTGAGATGTCCAGATAAGATAGGCCCAAAATTGTTGATTTGAACAATGAAGCTCATTTGTCTAAGTGAAAAGTATAGATTAAACATGTATAAATCCTGTGTAGTTTTTTGTAAATCATCATTCACTCACCCAAAATAGATCTTTTGTGGCACAAAATTTCTCTTTACCAAATACAGTTCCAGTGGTCAGTTATTCAAAAGGAATTAATGTAGTCTCAAAATATACATATAAGGTATTATTTATATGTCTACTTATCTGCCCATACCATATTTATATTTTGGTTTTCATTGCTTTTGATAATTAAAATATATCTACTTATTTTTTAATGTTTATTTATTTTTATTTGGAGAGAGAGAGCAGGAGAGGATCAGAGAGAGAGGGAGAGAGAGAATCCCAAGAGAGAATCCCAAGGCTTGGTGCTATTAGAATAAGTCCCATGTGGGGCTTGATCTAACTAACCATGAGATCACAACTTGAGCCAAGATCATGATCTGAGCCAAAATCAAGAGTTGGAAGCTTAACTGACTGAGCCATCCAGACTCCCCTATATCTATTTCTTTTAAGGAAAACATCAGTTTTCCGCATATATTCCACATATATCTTTTTCACTCTCATAAACATATTGCGATGAACATCTGTGTATACAGTTGTATCAATTATTAGTACTTCATGATGTATTCCTAGCAGTACTATGGCTAAATCAAGAGATCCCTTTTTCAGAAAGATTGTGCCAGTGAAAAACATCCTTATTTCTCTGCATCATTGCAGGAAATGAGCAGAAGAGTGCAAAAGAACTTGATGGCTTTCAGTAAGGCTGATGGAGCTGTCTGGTCACCGCTTGCGCCGTCGTCTAAGACAGGCAAAAGTAGCAAATGAAAATTACGGTTACAACATGAGTTTAAATTTGTCCTCTTTTCCAAACTGGAAAACTTTAGGCTAATAACTACTGAGGAATTTTATGATTATGTGTTTAGTTTGGGTAAGGTGCTTCAACGTAGTGATTCTTGACTTAAGGAATTACAGCTGACATATCTGACTGTATGCAAGTCTTGTAGTCCTGCTGATAAGTTTGGAAAGTTTAATGACTATGTGCTCTAAAATCAGAGGTGGAAAGTTGAATGCTATGAGACTTAGCCACAACACAGCTATGTGATTTTTTTTTATGTTTATTTGTTTATTTGAGGAGAGAGAGAGAATCCCAAGCAAGCTCTGTACTGTCAGTGCAAAGCCCGATGCAGGGCTTGAACTCATGAACCATAAGATCAGGACCTAAGCTGAAACCAAGACAGGACACTTGACTGACTGAGCCATCCAGGAGCCCACAGCTATGTGATTTAAACATGAAACGTAGTGCCAGTCAATGCCTAAAGTATACACTTCTAATAAATGTATCTTTCTGCATTTATTTGTTATCTTTAAGGATAAAAAGGACAATTTAGAGGGGCATTTTAAGTGCATTTTTATTTTAATGGCAACATAGAGCTATTAATTTATAGGCATGTGGAAATATGTGGAAATAACCTTCTGATAATGGAACATTATTCTTCTTTTTAAAATTTACTCTTGATGTGAAATTTCTAGGTATTTTAATTCAAGCAATTTCTTTTGCACTGTATATCACAGCACTTAAAATGCCACAGTAAAAAATTGATAATAGAACGAATAGTGGCAAAAGTAAAGATATAGGAAATATGGGAACAAAAGAGTAGCTTTTTAGGAAGTTGTCTACTTGATATTTTGATATAAGGAATTATGTCTAAGGAAAACAAAAGCCTAATATCTAAAATACAAACTCTTTTATGTCATAAGCATTATGTTTATAGGAGATAGAACCTTTCACTTGTTAGATTATATGAAAAACATTGGTTTTGCTACTTATTTTTAGAGAAATAACGTGGTATTTATGGTTATAGGTTGCAACATTTTCAAGTCCAAATCAATGTACTATATTTTACTTTTCATACTTTTATTTTAATCTGTCAAGACATACTGACTAAGCATAATTATTAAAACAACAGCAACCTCATGATTGACTGGTAATATATTAGAGAAAGTAGCAGCCTGTCTTGTTTTTCATTGATTTTTAACTCTGTAAAGATAAACAGTGGAGGGACTAAAATTGTGTGTGTGTGTGTGTGTGTGTGTGTATTCAGGCAACTCAGGCATGAAGTTTTATAATTACATGATAACCTAATTCACGTTCAAAACAAAGAGGTGTTGGGAACATATACATAATTAGTTTCACAAGAAGTCATTTTAGAATATAAAATTGAAGCATTCTTTGTTAGGGATTGAACAGTCAAGAAAAATTTTGAAAGTATTGCTATTTCTGACTTGGGATCCTATCCTGAACTACACATTAATACTTGACCCTCATTTCCCACTTCTTCCACTGATTTGTACAATGCCACGTTTTCAATTCTCTCACACAAATTGATGAGAAAAAAAATGAAAACCTGTAGTACAAAACAATGATAAGAATTGATAAAATATGAGTCCACTGCCAGCATATATATAAGTACATGTTATTCCAGGATATGGGTAGATTTAGCAAATTCGTTGAGTTTGATAGAGTGGTAGATGATTTTTAAAATTTCCAACGTTCAAACAATGCTAAAATCAGTTGAAAGGTACAATACCTAAATATTTCCAGGTTGTAATTTCCTCAAAAATAGCAATAAGGCAAAATAAATAATACTTTTCATTTGAAAGACTGAGGAAGGCATGCTGGATAAGAACTAAACAAAGGGGAAATAAAAACTTGGAAACAGAAAAAGAGAGAAATCAAACACTATTACAAAAAGTATAATAATAGCATGTACAAAGCTTACGGGGGAAGATAAAAGAAACACGGGTGATTAAGTTAGTGTTAGAGTTGAAAAGACATTTATTGTGAAAGATATGTTAGGGTATTACAGGATACTAGTCAAAACTATGTAGTTACTAAACGATGAATGAGTTATTTTTATAATATTTATTTCTTTTCTCTGTTGATGTAAAAGAAAAAAATTATTGGTGAAGGGATTTTCACAAAGTGGATATAATAGAAATGAAATAGTATGTTTTAATTTTTTTTTAACAAAAAGCAAGTCCGTTTTGCAAAAAATGGGCTTCATTTAATTGGATATTAGCTAACGCTTTTCCTATGATTCCAATTTTCAAAAAAATGTATGCATACGCTTGACTAGAAAATTGGGAATAATGACATCAGCCTGTTAGTGCAAGATACATTTGATTTTGGTGTTATGGTTGATGGTTTTTTATTTGTGCTTCTTTCATATTTTCAGAAGTTTTTGGAATAAACATTATTTTGTAATTAGATCATATTTCAATTTTCAAATGATGACGTTTCTTTATACAACAAAGTTTCCTGTTTTGAATCTGGCTCCACATCATAAAAAGAGATAGTGCTAGAAAGAGAAACAGTGCATGTCTGTGTTTTATTTTTATTGTTTTTTTTAAAGATTTTACTTTTAAGTAATCTCTACACCCAATGTGGGGATTGAACTCACCACCCTGAGATCAAGTGTCGCATGCTCCACTGACTGAGCCAGCCAGGCACTCCCTATTTTCATTGGTTTTGTTTCATTTTTCTCACAATAGGAAATCATTTAAAGACAGAATCCTTAGTTTTGCCATAATGCATCCTTCTAGTTGGTGTAAAATATTGTATTATCTATTTATGACCAAATAAGTTCAATTCACATTTAAAATCTTAAAAATTAAACAAAAATA
This sequence comes from Cryptoprocta ferox, assembly GCA_028646485.1. Lineage (NCBI taxonomy): Eukaryota > Metazoa > Chordata > Mammalia > Carnivora > Eupleridae > Cryptoprocta > Cryptoprocta ferox. The sequence goes on along the minus strand of CM053571.1, from coordinate 52,047,612 downwards.
CTGTTTGTTTTCTTTTTTTTTTTTTTAATTTTTATCTATTTTTGAGATAGAGAGAAACAAAGTGTGAGCAAGGGAGGAGCAGAGAGAGAGGGAGACACAGACTCTGAGCAGGCTCCAGGCAGGTTCCAGGCTCTGAGCTGTCAGCACAGAGCCTGATGCCAGGCCAGAACCCACTAACTGCAAGATCATGACCTGAGCTGAAGTCAGATGCTTAACCAATTGAGCCACCCAGGTGCCCCAATACTGTTTGTATTGTCAATAATGTTCTCTAGGGTGTGTGTATGTGTGTATGTATGTGTGTGTGTATATATAATATACATATATATATATATTCAAAACTCTTCTATCAGTTCTATAGAGATCATCCATATGCTACATTCAACTCTCAGTTTACATAACACTGAAAATCAAACTTCGACATCTCTGTTAAATGATCATACAATAGAAACTCAGGTTCATCCTGTGATCTAATAGTATATTTTAATTCAAAGAGTGATTTTTAAATGTGATTCAGTTATATCAAGGACTATAATGTTTCCATTCTGGTAACATAGTAATATGCTTGAAAACAACATAGGCTCCAAACCTGTACTGTCATGTATCTACTCTGTTGCATGTATTCTCATAAATTCCATATACCAGAGTCTTTCTGCTGACCTGCCAGGATCAGGCTTTCAGATACTCTAATTGTGAAGGATATGCACAAGTGCTAGGGGGAATGTAGAAAGTTCTCTTGACCAGATGCTTCATATGCATAATTAATCAAGCCTCAGCTGACATTGATTCAAAAGGGTAAGCCAGCAGAGATGGAGTCATTAAGAGATCCAGTGTCATCTTAGATGTTAGAGAGAATATTTAGCTGCATAGGAGACTCCAAGGTAATCTCCAAGCTTCAAAGACTGTGAAAAAGCCGTCTAATGCATCACATTGGGCTTGTTATTTGCATAAGACTTCGATGACGGACTTGACAGATACTATCGAAGTGCACCCTTGAAAGGTATGGAGATATAATAAAACAGCTAAGCTGAGAAAATACATCTGACAAATGGGAGAGCAGAAAGTATAGTTCATATTATTTGTCTTGCTCAAGACCATAGTTGCTATAATATCCTGGAGAAGTTAAGTTTTCTAGATTTAGGTTTTCAAGAATCATAATTCCAACATTTTTTATATTATGTGTCAGCTATCATTTTTGTGGTGCTGTTAGTTTCTTTTTGAAAAATCAACAAGATTGCACTTTATTGTAACAAAATAAACCATAAAGTATAATAGTGTGAACACTAAAAATTTTCTCTCAAAACTGTACCATAATCCGTGATTGTGTTGACTTTAGAACAAGGTAAACGGTGTGGCTTAGTGGAGCGAAGTGGCAATATATTGTGAACTGTCCTTGGATCTGTGGTTAAAGTTAATAACCACCCCTCCTCAATTTTATATAATGCAGGATGATAATTTTGTTTGGAAAATAATAGGCAGTAGACAAATAGAGAAATAATTTCCACTTCAGCAACCTGCAGAGGAATCATGCAGCTTAACTTCAGAGCAGAAAATTCAGGCTAGAAGAACTGATATTCAAAGGTGTGGTAATAGGATGTTTAAATATGTTAGCCCCGTGTTGTCCCTTCATATATTTTATAATCACTGCATTATGTTTGGTTTCCTGTGGGGCTGCCTAAGACAGTGGTTTTTATTGGGACAGGGCATAAATACTGTCCTGCTGCTCTCTGCTTTACTGGGGTTGAGGGTAATTGTGTGAAGCTTAAAAATATATTGGTAGCATGACCCCATGCCCCCATGAGCTCAACATGAAAAGAAAGTCATGAACATAGAAAGTTTCCATTTTATTTGAGGGTCACAAAGGACAGACAGGAACAACACAAAGCCCCTTGGCATATAAGATGATCTAAAAGCGATTTCACAGAATTGTGCCAGGGCTGTTACTGTGAGATGGATGACACCTCCCTTTTGCCTCCTCTGTACAGCTGATTAGCACATGTAAACAAATTCTTCTTTCCACTCAGGAAAGGGGGCAGGAGGTTCGTCAAATGGGCTTCTGTATTTCCCAAGCCACCAAAATCGTATTATCATTTTCAAATAAAGTAGTATTGGCATCACAGCCCAAATTGCCTCAGCTAGTAAAGATAAATGAAAGTAGAAAAGCTCAGTTTGACTTCCTTCACCTGAAGAGAGTTATGTCAACCAGGTGATCTGAATCAAAGACTCAGTTCCCTAAGCCCAAAGCGGTGATCACAAGGCTCTATGTCTCCCTTTTGTATAATCCCAACATATATATGGCATGCCTGATGCTAAAATGTGCATCATCAAAATGGCTAAATTTTAAACCATTCGATGATGTTCTCTTTCATGAGGCATGTTGCACTTCCTTTCAAAGAACAGATTCTAAGGTGCCTTTAAATATGCCCTATAAGGTTCCATATGACTTCTAATCCTTATATACTTTGAGCGACTTTTTATCCCATAAGACAAGACAATGCAAGAGAAAGCTTATCAGGAAGGCCACCTTCCAACATTAGTTCCAAATGAGAAAGTTTAAACACACATTAATGGGCCTTGTACAGACAGATTATGGCTCCATGCTAAGATTGAGTAGAAAACTACAGTGGACAGATAATAGATCAGAGCTTCTCCATCATATCAAAAGCAACATGCCTTTAAAACAGGTATTTTGTAATGTTCCTTTTACTAGCTGAAATGAAATTCATTTATAATACCTACACATATAACTTTAAGAAATTAATATAAACCCTACATCTATAAATGAGAAATTAGGAATATTTATAATAAAATAGCATGTATTCCAATGCATCAATATTTGAACATGGCCACTAGAAGATGTAATGCGTTGGCCAGATGCCTGCACCTCCTTATATTTAACAAGTATGGCTACAAGAAAATTAAGATCAGTAACCTTCCGTAAATAAGTACAAGAAAATTAACCAGAGTAAGACACTCGAATAAGCATTAATGATAAGTAATGAAATAGCATACATATTTGAAATAGATTACATTAACCAAGGAAAACAGACCAATAACAAATGGAGAAAATGAGCAAGTATTTTCACAAATGAGCTGAGTCATGTTTACATCTCTAGTGAAAAAGTAATGTCCTATGTTATGACATGGGAAGGGATAACGAGAATATCCTAGATATCTTCTTTCCTATCATGTCTTCTATCTTGAAATAAAAATCATGCATTCAGTGTCTGATATTTTAAAGACTTCAGAGACCATAATCTTTATTAAGTAGAATACAGAATGAATTAAAACAAAAACAAATAGTAATTGGGACACCTGGGTGGCTCAGTAGGTTAAGCATCTGGCTCTTGATTTCAGCTCAGGTCATGATCACACAGATCATGAGTTCAGACCCGGGCTCTGTGCTTAGAGTGTAGAGCTTGCTTGGGATTCTCTCTCTCCCTCTCTCTCTCTCTCTCTCTGCCCCTCCTCCATACACATGCAAAGTGTGTGCTTTCTCTCTCAAAAATAAATAAATAAACTTAAGAAACATGAAAATAGTAATGTGAGTGGCTAGAAAGAAGTCCGTCAGTAGACTTTAGGATAAGATTGAGAACATCAGGCAACTCCAAAATAATTTTAACAAGTAATTTTCCTAACATATACCATAATTTTAAGACCTTTAAAAATATTTGGAATAACATAACATGATATATTTTAAAAATAGTTTCAACATGTAGTTTTTATAACATATTTTGACAACATCTAAAATATATATGTGATATTATGGAATATTTTAAAACAACCTTTATTTTTAAAATCCTGTGAAACCCTTCAATTTTATGTATCTGTTCATTTAATAATATTTTTTGTAAGCATGTAATCTTTTATCTTATTTCACTCAGCGAAATTGTACAGAAGATCCAAAGTGGCAAAGACAACGTAAAATTAAATATCTTAATAGTGAGATACTGTTTTCTTTAACATTTTGGAGATAACTGCCTCTGACTTCAATACACAAAAACATTTTGTTGTTGCTAATGTCATTGGTTTTTGTAATGATATCAGCAAATAAAGAGAGGCTCATTATTCAGAAAAATACTATTTTTTAGTTTATAGAAAGGACTATCAAATCTCTCTGAATAAACATTTGTAGTAGTATGATGCTTGTACTAACAGTACTATGCACTGAAATCCATTATACCCGTAGTTGAATATGATACAAGTAATTCAGTGTGTATAAAAGAAATGGGAATAAGATCTTTTTTAATTCTTAAGGAAATCTTTTTATTCAGTGATTATCCCAAAGCTCCAAGTCCTGCTACAAAGGTGAAATGTTTGCTACCAGTTTTTATTATTTAAAAAGAAACAACACTAATATAAAACAGATGTAACTGCACAAAATTGTTATTTATTACTTTTGTTCATTCATGCCAATGTTTCAGCTATTGTTTTTTGTTTCCATTTATTTTTTAAGTAGAGGTGAAAATACAGTATTAGTTTCAGGTATACAACATAGTGATTCAGCAGTTCTGTACATTACAGAGTGCTCTCCATGATGAGTGTAGTCACCATCTGTCACAGTACAAAGTTGTTATAATCTTATCCACTGTATTCCCTATGCTGTACTTTTCATCCCTGTGACTTTTGTATTTTATAAAAGGAAATTTATACCTCTTAATCCCCTTCACCTATTTCACTCTTCCCCCTAATTCCTTCTACTCTGGCAATGGTTTGTCCTGTGTATTTATACTTCTGTTTCTCTGGGGATTTTTAATTGGTTTGTTTGTTTTATTTTTCAGATTCCACATATACATAAAATCATATGGTTTGGTCTTTGTCTGACTTATTTCACTTAGCATAATACCTCCTAGGTCCATCCATGTTGTTGCAAATGGCATAATTTCATTTTTTATGATTGAGTAATACTCCATTGTCTCTGTGTATCTGGATATATTATATATATTATATATATATATAATATATATATCACATCTTTATCCATTCATCTATCTATGGACATTTAATTTGCTTCTATATCTTGGCTATTGTAAATAATGCTGGAGTAAACATAGGGGTGCATATATCTTTCTGAGTTAGTATTTCTGTTTTGTTTATGTAAATACCTTGAAGCAGAATTACTGGATTATATGGTATTCTATTTTTAATATTCTGAGGAAACACTCTACTGTTTACTATAGTGGCTACACCAGTTAACATTTTCACCAACAGTGCATGAGGGTTCTTTTCTCTCTAAATCCTTGCCAGTACTTGATAGTTCTTGGGAATATTATTTTTACTTAAATTCAAATATTTTGGTAATTTAATTAAATTTTATTTTACCATTGGAGGTTTTACTTTCTTCTTTTCATTTATAAAAATGTAGAGGAACGTGTATTACATTCATGTCAAATGTTAAATCATACAACATTGTCTTGTAAGTTCACTTATATCTTTTATATAAAGATGTATTATTTTTATATTTTATAAAAATATTTTATGTAAAATATTTAAAAATTATATATTAAATATGCTTTATATAAAGATGTATTATTATTCCTCATATCTTTTAATATGATCCAATTAGAGGAAATATATTTTTAAGTCATTTAAAAATACATTTTAAGCCTATTTTTATCTTCCAATATTAGAAAATACTCTCAACAAGGAAATCTTTTTTAATATGTAAATATATTTATGAACTTCACAATTTCTTCATTTTAATGAGGCTTATCTCTTTTTAAAATATTTAAGGGCATCATTTAAACTTTAAAATATGTTTAAAGATATGATAGTATACAATATTTAAATGGATATTGAATTTCATTGATTTAATTTAAAATGGGTTACCAAATACTGCATAGCAAACAAAATCTTTTGAAGCTGTTTTCATTAGAAGCATCTCTTATTGTGAAATGAGATATTTAAACTCTTCCTCAGTGCTACTGCATATAGTAGGATATAATTTTTCGAGGAATTATATTTAACTTTACCAACAGCACCTACTAAAAAACATGGAGTGGTTATTGTCTTCTTTCATTACGTTTCATTTGATTTTTTTTTATAATGATACTAAAATAGTTCTAATAAGCCTGGCAAGATAAGCTTTTTCCCCCCTAATTCTGTGTGACTTACAGTACTTTGCAGGAATGTGTAATTTCTGTATGAAATAATAATGTATATCTTTTATAAGAAGTTTTAGGGGGGGGTCCTGGGTGGCTCAGTCAATTGAGCATCTGACTCTTAATCTCAACTCAGGTCTTGAACTCATGGTGGTGAGTTCAGACTCCTCGATGGGCTCCTTGCTGGGTGTGAAGGCTACTTTAAAAAAAATTTTTTTTATGAAGATTCTAGTGATGAGCTTTGAATTTTAATATTTTGTGTAAAATTTCAAAATAGGGTAAAACTGTACCTGCTTTATCAGTATAATTTTTATAAAGTATTTAATATTTGTGTTATTTTTATAATATACTATGATTATATCAGTGATAACCAAAATAACTAAAAACTGTATTTAATTTTTTAAGTTTATTTATTTACTTGGAGAGAGAATGAGCACAAGTCGAGGAGGAGCAGAGAGAAGGACAGACAGATTCCCAAGCAGGCTCCATGCCATCAGCACACAGCCTGAAGCGGGGCTCAAACTCACGAACCATGAGATCATGACCTGAGCCAATATCAAGAGTGAGACACTTAACTGATTGTGCCACCCAGGCACCCCATAAAAATTTTATTTTAGATATTAACAGAAATGTCAATTTTTCTGGTATCTGACATTTTGAAATATGAGTTGAAAATAAATATAATATATCTTGCAGTCATTCTGGCATCCTTGGACTTTGCTTATCAAATGCCAGTTGTGTCCATTAGTCATGTGAAAAACAAAAGTATCTGTGCATTTTCAAATCATTTTATAAGTGGTAGTATGGGTGTATTGAGAGTCACTGAACCCCATAGATAATAGAATGTTAGATTAATAGAACAATAAACAATAGATAGATGATGCTTTGAATGGCTGTTAATCAAGGGGGTGCAATTACTCCTTTTATCAACAATACACTTTTATGGTCATTCACAGCTGAAAAATTTGCTGAACTAAAAAAAGTATCTTGTTATAAATTCAAAGTTCTAGAAAAATCATGGACCTATATAGGTCCTTTGAGATTTCATGTGCCAGCATTTTCATAGGTACTGATATTATGTTTTACTTTGCTAGAATAATGTGAATCAGCTATGGGATTTGAGGCTCAAGTTTCTAATCTGGAAAAAGGGCATACGAGTAACTACCTCATAAATTGATTGAGAGGTAGTTTTGCTAACACCTAAAAAGTACTTAGCACTATACCTGGCTCATAGGAGGTGCTCAGGATGAGTAAGTTTTCTGCATGAAGAAATTAATATAGAATTTGTTGGCATTCCCTATCTATTGCACCCCAAAGCAAAATACCTTGATCTGTATCTTGATCTAGATTTTGGTGGCATATTAACAAGGATTACCAAATCCCATAATTATGAGGAAGTCTAAAAGTGTGACAACATCAATATAACACCCGAGTATCAATTGCCTCATATATACTAAAGGCATATTTACTTATAGTTACTTTCATTTAACTAAGTAAGTTTAAGCTTCCTAAAAGCATAGCACCCCTGTGTCCAGGGAAAATGACAGTATCTTGAAGAGAAGTTTAATTTTAAAAGGGTATTTTACCATTATCTTTCATTTCCTCACAATTGCCTGCCCATGTAAAATCCATTACGAGTGTTAAGACATCTTTGATTAACCCTCCAGGGGATCTCAAAAAACCAACAGAAGCTGAAAGAAGAATCTAATAAACTTTCACAATGTTAAGAGATTTACCAATGGTGTTTTATAATAGTGTAGAGAAAAATAATAAATCATTCTAATAACTCATTAGAAAAATTACCAAATGTGCTCTAGATTTTTATTTTTCTATAGGCAAGTATATCTACCTACACCTGTAGATATATAATAGATAGTTTTTGTTTGTTTGCTGGTAACTGCTTTATTGGGATTATTGCATGCCCTGCTCTGCTAAAATCTGAGAAGGTTGATTTTATAGAGGGTAATTTTGATAACAGCATTAACATTTGGTTTTTAGATCTCCTCTCAATTGGAAAATCTGTTGGGTGATTATCTCAAGAAGCTATCGCTGGAAAACAGAGAGATGGAAACAGATTCTACTATAGAAATGACATTGGAGGCCAGAAAGTACTTTCAGAACCATAAATAAAATGGAGTGACTTACAAACACAGACAGCCATGAACTAGGGGCAGAGAAAGAGACTGGAACAAAGAGCAGGTGTCATGTCTTCAGAGAAAAAATTCTAAGCATGTTATCTAAGATTTTTTTATAGATCTTCCACTCTCTAAAAAGGGCAAATTTAGCTTTTGTAAACATTTTCTTAACTTAATAAGAATATAAAATACTAGTGGGTAAGATTTTCCAAATTGCTCTAAAACTGAAGGCGTTATGTGATTTAAGAGCCCAAAGTTTACTTCAGTTATCTCTAAATCCTATATGAATATGAAGAACAGACCATGGTGAGAATTGAGTTAATAGTTTCCTTGGCATTAATAACTTCTTCAATTACATACCTTGTCATTTATTCATGCCCTTGATATATTAAAAAGATTGTGACATAAATGAAACAATCTGAGACAGAGAGTACATTTCTACATTGACTTTCAAAAAATATGAGGTGTCCTTTTTTTTAACTGGTGCTTATTGTACCAATGATTTATCTAAATTATTTATTTGAATAATTGTCTGTACCATCATCCTCAGACAACATGGTTATGGTCATGGAAAACCATCTAAACATGAATTAAGCTGAACTTAAAATTCTTAGTTTCTTAAGTCTTATAGAATGTCGATTAGTAGCTAAGAGCAAAGGTCTTGATCTGGACTCTGAATTATAGGTCCATCATTTACTAGCAAATGTCTCCACTCTCTTTGTATTACTTTCTTTCATCTGTAGAGTAGGAACAAGAATAGTTACTGTGCCATCAAAAGAGTTGTGGGAATCAAAAGAGTTACACAGGTTCAGGGCTCACCTGGCATGCAATAAGGGCTCAGTGTTCATAAGTATTAACCTGTAGTTGATTTTGCCATAATGCCTGCTTTACAGAGTCAAATAACTAAGTAATGTCAAAATTATTTATTGTGTCTTTATCATTACTTAATTTAAAAATATACTCATTCTTTTTGATTGATGGTATATATATTCCATTGTATATATGTACCACATCTTCTTTATCTATTCATCAGTCAGTGGACTCTTGGGTTCTTTCCAATTTGGCTATTGTCAATAGCACTGCTATAAACATTGGGGTGCATGTGCCTCTTTGAGTCAGCATATTTGTATCCTTTGGGTAAATAATTAGTAGTGCAATTGCTGGGTTGTAGCCCCTTGGTAAGTCAAAAGAAAGACAAATAAATGATTTCACCCATGTGAAATTTAAGAAACAAATAGATGAATATAGGGAAAGGGAAGGAAAATAAAATAAGATAAAAACAAGGAGGCAAATCATAAGAGACTCTTAAATATAGAGAACAAAGGGAGGGTTGCTGGAGGGGAGGTGGATGGGGGATGGGTTAAATGGGTTATGGGCATTATGGAGGGCACTTGTTGGGATGAGCACTGGGTGTTATAAGTGAGATGAATCACTAAATTCTACTCCTGAAACTGATACTAAACTATATGTTAACTAACTTGAATTCAAATTAAAAAAAAATACAGTCAAACATCAATTTAAAAATATAATATCCTACTTTACTGGTAAAAACTCAAAATTCAATTATTGATATGATTACATAAATTTAACATTCTATGTGGTGAAATTTCCCTCTGACCTCACACTCTCTGAAAGAAAATTACCCATTCTTTTTATTTTTTTTTGCAACAAAATCCCATCTAACATTACATCATGACCCTCTCTGTTGACTTTATGTGTTTGTTTGTTTTTTGTAAATATTCAAAAGGAAAGCAAACCATGTCCATTGTTCTGTTTTTTCAAAATCTTTAAGCCAGTCTGCTTTGTAATAAGTAAATGTTTTCTTTGCACTTTTAACAGATTTTTTTCCTTTAATTTTTTACTTTCTTTTGCAAATAATTGCTTGACTGCCTTAACTTTTTATCAAGGAGATTTGATTAGAAAGTGTATGCCAAAAGAAAAAAAGCAGCCGGTTCCAAATATGCCCTTTCAAAAGCAATATAACGCTGATTATGGGGTTAAACCTTTTAATATTTTCCCCTGCCAGAATCCAGCTCCAGCACGTCCAGGGCTCCCTGAAGGATGGTCTGTGTGGGCGAGAGAGAGTGAGAGAGCCTCGAGTTTCTTTCTGATCACCAGGCAGGCATCTCTGCACTGACCTGAGAGTCAGCTGTATTTATTGAAAAAAAAAATGTATACAAAACAGAAGTGGCAATTGCCTTAGACAATGATTTCTGATGACAAATTCTTTGGTATATAAAAATTTCCCAGGATATAGATTCATGCATAATCTTTATCAATAGTGATTGATGTAGGTGACTTAGATGCTTATCATAAGGGGAAGGAAGGTATCTTTAGCATTCAAACACAAGACAATGTTTTTAGCATAGCAAAGGCAAAAGTTAGTTCTTTGTGAGCAGGAGTCAATAGCTTGTTTTCTTGAGGGAAAGAAAAACAGGTTTCTCAGGAAATGTAATATTTGCTCCCATAAACACAAAAGAAGAAATTCCTATAAGTTCCTTCACAAGGTGCAATCAGCATTTCAGGGCCAGACTAAGGAGACAAGTCACTACTGATACCAGTCAGCAAGGTGCCTTGGGAGTTGGTGCTCAAGCAAAAATAATTGAGTGGAGGGTAGACATCAGTCGCCATCTGACAGTGGGAGCCATGCAAACTTGCCTTACCTCACAAGGAGATTTCTTGACTTTAGTGAGTTCAGAAAATGGCTTCCAGCATTTCCCAAAATAAAGTATTTCTCTCAAAATAGCAACGATAATAAAGGTGATGGTAGTGGCGGTGGTGGTGATGATGATGATGACGATAAAAACACCAACTATTGGTTATGGAATATCTATGTACTCTTAGGGGTGTATTTCTTAAATAGTCTTGATTCTTTCAAATATCCTATATCTTATAAGGTAATAAAAGTAAAAAGATAAAACTGTGATTCTAAATGGTTAACTTATAAAACTGTAAAATAACATAGATACCAAATTGCTTAGGGACACCATCAGGTTTCAAATCCAAAAAGATCTCCAATCAAGTGTGCTAAATACCATGTTAGAAAATTAAGAATTATTATAGGAAAATGGTTGAAAAGAGTCTTTATAATTAGCATTACCTGAGGTCCCAGCTTCACTGCTTTTTACTGTAAAGTACAAATGGTAACATTATGATAGAAACTGCTAATGTTTATTATTATTTATTTTATTGCAAAGATGGCTACCCATGTGGACTAAGTTTAGTCCAAGTGAAGAATTCATTAGAAGGCTCACTGAAACTCAAGGACAAAAGAAGATAAACAAATGGCCAACAGATATATGAGTAGATTTTCATTGTCACGAATCATTAGGGAAATACAAAACAAAATAGAATAAGATCCTGCCTTTCACCCATTGGGATGGTTGCTAATAAAATATATATATATATATATATATATATATATATATAACAAATGTTGGCAAGGATGTGGAGAAATTGGATAATTTGGTGCAGTTGGTGGGAATGCAAGGTAGTACATCCACTCTAGAAAACAGTCTCGCAGTTCCTCAAAAAATTAAAAATAGAATTATTATATAGATGAGCAATCCCACTTCTGGCTATATAACGAAAATAATTGAAAACAAAATCTTAGAGATACTTGCAACCCATGTTCATTGCAGCATTATCCACAATAACTAAGTGGAAGTAAACCAAATGTCCATCAGCAAAAGAATGAATAAAGAAAATGTGGTATATACATGTAATAGAAAGCTATAAGACTATAGAAAACAGATAGCAAAATGACAATAGTAACTTTTTCCTTATCAGTAGTTACCCTAAATGTAAACAGATTAAACTCTCCTAGCAAAAGAAAGAGAAGGAAGAAGAGATTAAAAATGAAAACATGATCCAACTATATGCTGTCTGTAAGAGACTCACATTAGATCTATGAATATGGTTAGGTTGAATGTGAAAGGCTAGAAGAAGATATTCCATGCTAACAACAACCAAAAGAGAGCGCAGATGCTTACACTAAGATCAAACAGAATAGACCTTATTGGGAAAGATTGAAAAGAGAAAGACAAGCCACCCCAAAGGTGGGTATAATCTCTTACAGAAGAGGAAACTGAGGGGTGGAGACTTAGAGCTGGTTTTGCTGAATCAGGTGCTTCGTTCCTATGACTTCTTTCCCCACTTACTCTCCACCTGCCCACATCTTCCTCCTACATGTGCTTGATGGGGAATGGGGTGGGCAGAGAAACTAAGCTTAAAACCAAACAAAAAGGTAAGTAAGAAGGCAAATCTATATGGGAGAAGGTGAAGCATAAATGCTAAAGATTAATACAAACCTGAAAGGGAGTTGAGCTCTGTATTACCCGAACACCCTGGTCCGACCTCTGGCTTTGCATTTTCACCACCCATGCCTCTCTGCGCCCTCAGCCCACTAGACCATGAATTTTGAGGGCAGGGACTCCACACCATTTGTCTCTGCCCCACATGCCCACAGGCATTGATAAATACTGGACGAACAAATTAAGTTACTTCAGAGCATCTTCAAAGCAGCATCCTAAAATGGACATAAATTTTAAAAGTCTAACTTATTTTTCATTCAAAAAAGAGATGTTTCTTTTACAAGGTATTACTAGCAAATAAAGATTCCTAAGAGCACAGTATAGAAACTGGAAGCCAGTAACTACTGCCGTTGTTATAGTACAAGAGACAAATACAATTCAGAGTGCCATGCAACTCCTGTTTTAGGGAATGTTTTAATTCACTTTGACTCTGCTGATCCTAAAATACTAGACAGTTCCAGGGAATCTTTTATTCAACACCAAAGAAGCAGTCATAATGGCCCAAGTCTAAACCAAATCAGGAGAGGATTCGGCTACAACAGCATAAGCTTGTTGGACTTTAACTGCCTAGCAAAGCAGTCTGATGAATCTTTCGTTATTCTAAGAAAAGCCCAGAACTAATTTCGAAGACAAGAACATCAGCTCAAAACCAAGCAAACATAGAGCCAAACAAGCAGCCTGGTTCAAAAGAATTTGTCACCTGTGGAAGGCTGCTGGTGTGAGGTGACAGAAATGCCCTGGCAGCTCTAGGGGTTTGGTGCAGGTCTTTTGTTTTTAAAGCACTGTCACCTCCTACAGTGACAAATTTCCACGGATTTCTTCCCAGTTCAGGGTTAAGATTGCCAGGATTCAAATTTGACCTCAGAGAAGACTAGTTGTGTGACCTTGAACAAGTCATTTACCTTCTCTGCCTCAATGTTCTCATATGTGAAAGGGGAAAATGACCTCATTATGATTATTATGTGCTAACACTATGTATCTAAAAAGAACCTTAACATGATACTTGCCATATTGTCCTTGATAAATGTTAGCTATTATTATTTTAGTGATATTGAGGATGGGAGATAAGGGAAGAGCTAAGGTCAGTCGTGTCAGTTAGGGCTTGGTTAGTAGCTGTTTCATTGTTAGCTAATATCCTAACTTTCTCTTTTCTTCCTTATAAATTAAATGAAGCTATTATCTACTCTTAAAAATTGTTGTAAACAATACTTGTGATAATATTGTAGGCTCTTGACAGCAAGTAATTGCTCAACAAATGTTACTAAGATTTTTAAAAATAGGTTTACCTATGTATTTTGGATTTGTCTTTATGAAGGTATGTTAGTCAAGGAAGAAAAATAGAATATATTTTAAAAGTAAGATGATTTGTAACTTTTAGATATTTAGACATCTGAATATTTATAGTCTTAACCCCCTAATATTGGTGAGCAGGTGAGGGTGTTGATTAAAATTATTTTGCTTACTTGAAAGTAATATTTAAATGTTAGCTGTTGAAATAAAAAAGATATTTGGTTCCTGGCGGGCTCGGTTGGTGGGGCATATGACTCTTGATTTTGGCTCTGGTGCTGATCTCCCATTTGTGGGATGGAGCCCGGCATCAGACTCTGTGCTGGTGGCATGGAGCCTGCTTGGGATTCTCTCTCTCACCTCTCTGTCTGCCCCTCCCTCTGCTCATGTGCATGCTCTCTCTCTCTCCCTCAAAAAGTAAATAAACATTAAGAAAAAAAAAAAAAGATATTTAACCAGACCAACCGTTGTCAACATTTACTGACATGAAATCCAGTGGAGACTGTTAAAGAAAAAATACCAATGTCTGGGTCTTATCTTTCTCATCTCTCTGGATTCTGATTTTATGGATTCAGCATGTATTCCGGGATTTGATATTTCTGTTTTAACTCTCCAGGTGATTGATATTTGAATCCAGGGTTATCAATTATTGGATTGGACACCAACCATTAGCTAGGCAAATGTTAGTATCCATCAGAGTCACCCGGAAAGCAGGCTACATACAAGTTATATGACCCTACCCTCAGAGTTTTTTATCCACTAGATCTGAGGTGGGGCCCAAGAAGTCACATTGCTAACATGTTTCCAGGTGTGTTTATGCTGGTTTGGGGACCATACTTTGAAGAGCACAGAACCGAGTGAATAATGCTTGAATTTTTGAAAGTGACAGAACATTAAAAAAAATTAAGAATGTTATTAACATTCCCTACTCTCCAGAAATGTATATATACTCAAAATATTACTGACAAGTTCACAGATTTCACAAATTGAATCTCATCCATTGAACTTCTAGGAGTTTAAACATTTGAGACTATAGCCCTTGATCCAAGGAATTTCTGATATTATCATCTATCCTTTTAGCATAAATATCCAATGTCATACTTACCTTCCCTGTCGCCCTCTCTCTCTGCCCCTCCCCCACTCATGCCCTCTTTCTCTCAAAAGTAAATAAGCATTAAAATTTTTTTAAATAAGCAATTAGATTAACGTTGAGTAAGTTATATTGAAAACTGATGTAACTTTTGAAATATAGAAAATATTTTCCAAGAGTTAGATAAAAAATTAATATTAGTCTCAGATGATACTTTTATTTTTCAAATATATATTTTGTCTATTTTACTGTATGAATTAATCTTTTGATAAGTAAATTTATGATAAATATCTTCAGGTTTTCTCTAACAAAACCCTAAATATTTTATGGATACCCTTAAAACATTCACTTCCACATTTTAATATTTTATTTGATTTTGATTTAATAATATTTATTGAGAATCTGTTAGTGAAGGTACACTATTTGGCCCCGGGATATCACACCTAACGAGAAATAGACATTCTTCTGGCCTTTGGGAAATTTAATTTGTAATGATTTCTGGCATGAAATGGCTTTTGCATTTCTAAACTCTTGTCAGCTTGTTTTTAGACTTGTACCATTAGCATAAATTAGTCATTTAAAGAATGATTTTAAAAAAGTACCTATTACTATGTTTTGATGTGAGTGGTAAATAGATTTTAAACAAGATAGTAACTGACAGTAACTGTTCAGTACATAAGGCACACACGATACAA
Source organism: Cryptoprocta ferox (assembly GCA_028646485.1). Lineage (NCBI taxonomy): Eukaryota > Metazoa > Chordata > Mammalia > Carnivora > Eupleridae > Cryptoprocta > Cryptoprocta ferox. The sequence continues at coordinate 52,031,994 of CM053571.1, read as the reverse complement.
ATAGATATCATAAATGCTCACAATATATTTTTGGATTCCAGTACTTTATAAATGTTAGGTTGAATTCTATGCTGAGAAAATATATCTTTATTTTATGAAATCTAACTTATAGTTATTGAAATATATCCAACAATGGCATTGCAAATACAATGTGGTAATAGATTTCAAGATAATTTGATCTATATAGAGGAGTCTCAGTACTGAGGTTTAGCACATTCAGCAAAATGTAATTACATAGTTAAAGAAATGCACCTGCTGAGGTAGTGTTAATTAGATAGTCATGTTCTGCGTGTCACAGCTAGCTTTGCTTCACAGAGCTACAGAAATTGCTATTTTTGAGCTTGATAAATTTTGCTTTGTTCATTTAGTTTTTAATTTCTTTCTAACAGTGCCTAGTTCCAGTATTACAAATCATTGTTGCCTGCTGTATTTATATTCCTTTTATTACATTAAAAGTTTTTATTGAGGTAGAGTTAACACACAATATTACATGAATTTCAGGTGTATAACAGTGATTTAACATTATATATGTGTGTGTGTGTGTTTGTGTGTGTGTGTGTGTGTGTGTGTGTGTATATATGTATATACTTTTTTTTAACTTAAGGAGGCAAAAAAAGACTCATTTCATGTCAGATTGATATATTTAGTCCAAACTGATTGAGTCATTCAAAGGCAAACTGAAGACTTATCAGAAACGTCAATAGTAGGTTAAAGTATGTTTTCATTTTAATCGTTGCTTCTCTCCTATCATTAAATAAAATAGATTCACAATTTACTTTCTGCACCCAAAGAATGCCTAGAATATAGTAGCATCATGCATTATTTTTTAAATTTTCATTTGAAATTATTTTTAAATAAAGATTGTTTTTATTTATTAGAATGTAGAATGGATGAATGAATAAATACTTTAGGACAAATAAAAATAAAAAATGTAGTTTATTTAAGAGATTTTCCTCACCTCCATTTTCTCAGAGCTTTTGCCTTAGAAGACTGTAATTGTAAGTATTTTTCTCATCTCTTTGAAATGTATATAAATGTTTTTGAAAACTCGACAGGCCTTTTGTCAGGTGGCCTTTTGTTGGCTCCAAAATCCCAGTATGACATTCTCAAAGACTTGAGCACCATCCCTTTGAGATGGAAACATAGAAGAAGGTGCACCTAAGTCCCAGTTTCTGTTACAGGGTAGGAGCCTAACTTGGGTGGGCATCTTTCTTAAAGTTACAAAACCACCTCTTGTCATAATGACATAGGGAGTTTGTTTCTCCTTTGGTGTACGGATGGTTACCCCAATTACCAGGTAAACTTAGAAAGGAGTATGTATGGCAAATGATGCTGTCCACTCTTGTACTTGAGGATTAGTTACTGTTTATCTGGAAAGCATGTATGTAGTGGGTTATGTCTCCTTAGCTATAAAATATATGAGATTTCTTTTGGTCTTTGTGGTCTCTTTGTAGGTTGTCGGTGATGTGCCTCATGGTCTGGCTTAACACACATTCAGTAATAAAGGTGTTTTCTTTATTTTGTAGAAAAGATTGTTGGGTTGCAAGAAGATTTTTGGTCATTTTCCTCAATTTTTAGTATGAGCAAGGGTACTACCCTTGATATTTATAACCTAAAGTTTATAGAAACAAGTCCTATTACAACACTTCTGATACTTCAGTGAGCTAAAAAACCCTGCTGTGGGCCTTATGAAATAAGATGACAGTTAAACTCCTACACACAACACAGAAGAATTTCCCGAAATCAGGCACTTGATTCAGATATTTAATCAACAGCAAGCTACTTTAAGACAGGCACATTAATTCCAAATTCTCTTGCCAATGTCTTAAAACCTTAACTTCTTAAATTAATTTAACTATAGGGTTTTTTTTTTACTCAATGAACTGTGTTGCCAAACTAAATAAAATGAAATAAAATGATAACTATAAATGAAAGAACTCGTGGGAACACTTCTAAAGTCTTGCAGTCTTAATCAGAAAAGGCAGCTTCTCAAAGATTTAGGAAGAACAAAGGCAAACAGCAAACCAATGAGACTTCAGGGCCTGGGTGTGGTTGTCAGAAATAGCAAGATGATCTGCCTTCAGAACTTAGAAATAAACTGATTTGTCTTCCTCAAATTCTCCCCTAAAATTTATGAAAAACTACTACCTTGATTTGGTACCAAGGAGAATTTTTGCGTGTCTAAATGTAACAGAGACATAACAAAATTTACTTATCTGTTTGTATGTGCATGTCCTTTATACTCCCTGTGATACTGTCACTGAGGGAAGAGTTTCTGATATGTTTCCTTCCGTCTCCTTCAGGAAACAAGAGGGAAACGATGGAATGGAATACTTTTGCTGTGATGGCCAGATGCATTGCATGTAAGTAATGCCTCAAATGATATCCACTTCACATTTTTCTAACTCAAGATAAGAGAAAAAGAATCATGATGCTGTAATTGTTTTTATTTTGCATATGCATATTCAGATATACAAACCATTTCTTATCACAGTTGTGGATTACCTATCAAATTTCTCCTATCACGCCTCAGAACTGTGTAGTATGGAGTGACAGAGTTTCTTTGACTGTGATTTGTACCATGCATAATATTTCATTGAGATTGTATGATGGATCTAATAGAAAAGCCAAAACAGCAATTTTATGGAAATTACTATAAATTATAAAGGTCACCTTTTAATATAAGTCAAAAGAAACTGAAAAGCAATAGTTTTGTCTACCAGACACTGGAAAACAAGTGTGGAAGGAGCTATAATTATCATTATATCTTACTGATTGGTTGAAGTGGGTTTTTTTTTTATTTTGTTATTAAGTATACCTTTTGTTATCATTCTAAACAAGAAAAGTCAGTGCTTAATGTATAGATATAATGGTGCACCAAAAGCTTTCTTCAGAGTTTAGAGTCTTCTGTAATTGAGAGAACATTTCAAATTGTTGAGTGAGACAATTTCTGAAAATAATCCCTAAAAGTGAGTGCCTTTCAAATATTTGTCTGAGAACATGGAATTTAAGCTTATACCACTAGCAAAAAGACCATAAACTTAAAAACAAAAAAAAAAACAACAAAAAAACCCTCTGCATATTCAATAGATAAAAAAGAAGGATAAATGAAATGACTTAATAGCAAATGGTAAACTATATTTTAATAAACATTCAAAATATGAAAAATCAACACCTTACAGCTAAAAGTGTTCTTATTTTCCAAAAGGCATAGGAAGATTTCTAGGGAAATGTGGTAACCTAAGTATACACATAAATATTTGATTCTCTACTCCACTCACACCCTAGAAGCAACCTCCAAAGGAAATGACCTGGTAAATTTTAAAATATGAGAAACTCTGCACTAGCAGTGCAAATTGGCAAAGATATGAAAATAATATAACTTCTATAATGTTTTGGTAGATAAAAAGGCAGAAAAGACTAGCTTAAGCCTGAAACCCCTGGATTGCATTCTTTTTTTTGCTAGAATTTACTTCTGAGGATTCTAGACCAACAAACATACTTTATGTTACAGTGAGCAAGGACTAAAGGCCGAATTGGTCTCTGAGTTCCATTTAAAGCTACTTTAGGCTTTGAAAAGTAATATAATCTGAGGATGATATTGGCAGTAAAGCATAGTAACTGCTAATAGCAAATGCTCTTCTATGCTCAAGTCAGTATGGTTAATTTTCCTTGCAACCAACAGAGTTTTGTCTGACAGAGTCAGCTTCACTAGTCAGAGGGCCAAGAAGAGTGACGAAAGGTAGCGGCTGTGATACAGTAGATCAAAAAATGCCATAAATAAAGGAAGTACAGCTCTCCATTGACAAGAAAATTGGAACTGATGTTCAGTAATATTGCATAAGGAACTTTAATATAATAGTGTAGATAGTTTTAATAGTGTGGATAAATCAGATCTATTTTTGACATATGTCAAAATTGTCAGTCTGGGAGATTCAACTGAAAAGTGATTATAAATAGTAAGAGTTCAATAAGATCACATAATAAAATATACAAAACATATAGCTTTTGTATAAATACATAACATCTAATGATAATTTTCCAGCTTTCTTGAGACATAATTGACATATAACATTGCATAAGTTTAAGGTATACAATGTGATAATTGATTTACTTACTTATTGCAAAATGATTACAACGATAGGACTAATTAACCCCTCCGTCACCTCACATAATTATCATTTATTTTTGGAGTGAGAACATTTAACATCTGCTCTGTTAGTAACCTTTAAGTTTATGATACAGTACTGTTAACTATATCACCATGTTGTCCCATAGAGCCCTAGAACTTATTCATCTTATAATTGGAACTTTGTACACTTTGACTGACACCCTTTCATTTTTCACACCCCTGGCCACTGTAAACCACCATTCTAATTTCTATTTCTATGACTTAGGCGTTTTTAGACTCTACACTTAAGTGAGATCATATAGTATTTGTCTTTCTATGTCTGATTTATTTCATTTAAGATAATGTCCTCAAGGACAAGTCTATCTCTATTTTCACAAATGTCAGACTTTTTTGTAGCTGAATAATATTTCATCGTATATGTATAGGTATCTTCTTTCCTGCCTTCCTGCCTTCTTTCCTTTACTCTTTTCTTTTCTTTTCTTGCTTGCTTGTTTTCTCCATTCTTTCGTAGATGGACACTTAGGTTGTTTCCATATCTTGGCTACTGTGAACACAATACTGAATTTATTTCCTTTCAATACACTTCCAGAAGTGGGACTGTTAATCAAATGGTAATTCTATTTTTTTTAATGATGTTACTCTCTGATTAAATTAGGGTTATGTGTTTTGGGGAAGAAGACTATTGAGTTCAATCTATCATTTTCATCACATCCATATTGTGGATTCATACTGTCGGTGTGATTTATCACTGTTGGTGTGAACTTTGATCACCTGACTGAGGTAATAGTTAGGTTCTTAACTGTAAGGTTGCTCTTCCACCTACCCTCCACTTTCCACATTGTAGTCTGTGGAAGTCACTATATGCAGCTGACACTGCACTGTTGGAAATTATGCTCTGCCTAGAAGATGGAGTAAATTATTTGAGATTCTTTATTTATTTATATCAGCATGACTCATACTTCATGCCTAGAAGATGGAGTAAATTATTTGAGATTCTTTATTTATTTATATCAGTATGACTCATGGAAATGTTTTGTACTTTGAGTTAATTCAATACTGATTGATTTTGTTGCTAAATTTTTCTAGCTTTGGCCATTGGGAGGCCTTTCAAGTTGGCTACTCTTTCCTTTGACATTCATCCATCATAGTTGTTTTTATTTTTATTTTATTTGTTTATTTTTTTGTTATTTTTTAATTTGCACCCAAGTTAGTTAGCATATACTGGAACAATGATTTCAGGAGTAGATTCCTTAATGTCCTTTACCCATTTAACCCATCCTGCCTCCCACAACCCCTCCGGGAACCCTCTGTTTGTTCTCTATATTTAAGAATCTCTTATGTTTTATCCCCCTCCCTGTTTTTATATTCTTTTTGCTTCCCTTCCCTTATGTTCATCTGTTTTATATCTTAAATTCCTCATATGAGAGAAGTCATATATTTGTCTTTCTCTGACTAATTTAACTTAGCATAATACCCTCTAGTTCCATCTATATATCTATATCTGTATCTATATATCTATCTATCTATCTATATCTATATCTATCTATCTACCACATCTTCTTTATCCATTTATCCATCGATGGACATCTGGGCTCTTTCCGTACTTTTGCTATTGTCAATAGCGCTGCTCTAAACATTGGGGTACGTGTGCCCCTTCAAAACCGCATACCTGTATCCCTTGGATAAATACCTAGTAGTGCAATTGCTGGGTCATGGGTTGTTATATTTTTAACTTTTTGAGGAAACTCCATACTGTTTTCTAGAGTGGCTGCACCAGTTTGCAGTGCAGAAGAGATCCGCTTTGTCTGCATCCTCGCTAACATCTGTCATTGCCTGAGTTGTTAATGTTGGCCATTCTGACAGGTTTGAGGTGGTATCTCATTGTGGTTTTGATTTGTATTTCCCTGATGATGAGTCATGTTGAGCATTTTTTCATGTGTTGGTTGGCCATCTGGATGTCTTCTTTGGATAACTGTCTGTGTCTTTTGCCCATTTCTTCTCTGGATTATTTGATCTTTGGGTGTTGAGTTTGATAAGTTCTTTATAGATTTTGGATACTAACCCTTTATCTGATATGTCATTTGCAAATATCTTCTCCCATTCCATCAGTTGCCTTTTAGTTTTCTGATTGTTTCCTTTGCTGTGTACATAAGTTTTTTATTTTGATGAGGTCCCAATAGTTCCTTTTGTCTTGTGTTTTCCTTGCCTCTGGAGACCTGCTGAGTAAGAAGTTGCTGTGGCCGAAGTCAAAGAGATTTTTGCCTCCTTTCTCCTCTAGGATTTTGATAGCTTCCTGTCTTATGATTAGGCTGTATATTCATTTTGAATTAATTTTTGTGTATGGTATAAGAAAGGAGTCCAGGTTCATTTTTCTGCATCTCGCTGTCTAGTTTTACCAGCACCATTTGCTGAAGAGACTGTCTTTATTCCATTGGATAGTCTTTCCTGCTTTGTCAAAGATTAGTTGACCATATGTTTGTGGGTCCATTTCTGGGTTTTCTATTCTGTTGCATTGATCTGAGTGTCTGTTTTTGTGCCAATACCATACTGTCTTGATGATTACAGCTTTGTAATATGTCTTGAAGTCTGGAATCGTGATGGCTCCAGCTTTGGTTTTCTTTTTCAAGATTGCTTTGGCTATTTGGGGTCTTTTTTGGCTCCACAAAAATTTTAGGATTGTTTGTTCTAGCTCTGTGAAGAATGCTGGTATTATTTTGATAGGGATTGCAAATGGTGGTTCTATTTGTAATTTCTTGAGGAACTGTCACCACCATGCTGTTTTCTATAGTGGCTTCACCAAACTTACGTTCCTACTAACAGTGCAGAAGGGTTCCCTTTCCTCCACCTCTTCCGCAATACTTATCTCTTGTCTTTTTGACGACAGCCATTCTAAAAGGTGTAAAGTGATGTCTTATTGTGGCTTTGGTTTACCTTTCCCTAATGATTAGTGATGTTGAGCATCTTTTCTTATACTTGTTGGCGATTTGTATGTTGTCTTTGGAAAAATGTCTGTCAGTTCCTCTGCCGTTTTTTTTAAATTGATGATTTGCCTTTTGCTATTGAATTGTATAAGTTCCTTATATATTTTGGACATTAATTTCCTGTCAGATAGGTGGTTTGCAAATATTTTTTTCCCATTCCACGAGTTGTTCACATATACAGTCAACCATATAGTTTACAGGGGAACCAAGAATACACAGTGAGGAAAGAATATTTTTTTCAATAAATGATATTGCATAAACTAAATAATCACATACAAAAGATCGACATTAGGCCCTTATCTTACATCACTCACAAAAATTAACTCAAAATGCGTTAAAGACATAAACATAACCTGGAACCACAAGACCCCTGGGGGAGAAAAACAGGGAAAAACTTTCTTAATATTTTTTTAATTTTAATTTATATATATATATATATATATATATATATATAAAGTTTTTAAAGTTTATTTATTTTGAGAAATTCAGAGACAGCACAAGTGGAGGAGGGAGAGAGAGAGGGAGGGAGAGAGGGAATCCCAAGCAGACTCTGCACTGTCAGGGCAGAGCCTGATGCAGGGCCTGAACCCATGAAACCATGAGATTATGACCTGAGCCAAAACCAAGAGTTGGACGCTTAACCAACTGAGCCACTCAGGCACCCCAGGGAGAAATTTCTTGACATTGGTCTTGGCAACAATTATTTGGTTATGACACTAAAAGCAAAGGAAACAAAAGCAAAAATAGACAAGTGGGACCATGTCAAACTAAAAAGCTCCTGCATAACAAAAGAAACAATGAACTAGATAGTTTAATGAAAAAAAAAATCCAAGAAATGGATTAAGACCTAGATAAAGATATTATTAAAATGATCATAGTGAATACAGGAAAGATGAATAAATGGACACGATAATTTGGTGAAATGGCATGAAAGGGTCATAACATAGAGCAACACCAAATAATAACCACAAACTTTGAAAATAATCTGGTTTTGATTTGTTATTAAATAAAGCATAAGGTGCAAAGTATTAATTATCCAAGGGGCACAAAAAATAGATGTAATGGTTAAAAAATATAAGATTTCATAGGAAAATAAAGTGCATATCTCCACCAACATTAATGAGTACTAGACTATATGTGAAACTAAAAGCCACACTCTGTAATCACAGTGATGCAAACTTCAGCATACAGTGAAAAATTACTTTTATCTTCCTACCCACTCCCCTTCATCTGTCAGTTCCTTTAATAGAGGTTTAGCTTCCACATACATTCTCACACATTAAAAATCAATGAGAAAATATATTAACTAGCAATCTAATTGACCTCAATTTAGTCCAAGTATGTCAGGGAAAAAAAAAACCTTGTCATTGGTAGATTTCACTATGAATAACTCTTTCAAACTGAACAAATTGTAATATCAAAATTCTAGAGTTGAAACACATATAAGTTTTAAAATGTGCTTCTTTTCACTTTGGAAGACTTAGGTTTTCATAATTAACTATATTTTAAAGGAAATAATTTTCATTCTAAAATGGGCTATGTATGAATATTTGGCCACATAAATAATAAATATCCTTTAAAAAATCCTTAATGTCTCATTTCTGGATCCCACTAAGTTTTGAACTTTAAGAGACCAAATTCAAATTAAATACAGTAATTGTATGACAAACCTGGGAAAATATGAATATTTATAACAGCTTATGCCATGAAATAGCATTGAAGTTATAGTCAATAAACAACAATAATTCATATTGCTGAAAATATGTATATATTCTGTAAAATTGTATGTAAAATAAATGAAACTTTAGTTTTAGGATTATTGTATGTACATAGGGCTCATTCATCTTTTTTTTCCAATAAACACCTTATTTTATCAGTTTATATGTTTCTAGACAGAAATTATGACACAAACTAAACAGGGAGGACTATTTCTTATTTCACATAACAGAATGTTAGGTAAGGTTAGTACAAGATTAGTGTATTGAAGGACTCAAAGACACGGTTGAAAACCTAAGTTTTACCCTGAATATTCTGATGGCCTTTCATCCTTACAAAGTGTGGAAGTTCTTTGCAAGATGGATGCAACATTATTCTAAAGAAGCTGTCTCAGGGTGCCTGGGTGTCTCAGTTGGTTAAGCATCTGACTCTTGATTTTGGCTCAGGTTATGGTCTCATGGTTTGTGAGATTGAGCCCAGCATTGGGCTCTGCGCTGACAGTGGGGATTCTGTGTCTCTCTCTCTCTCTCTCTCTCTCTCTCTGCCCCTTCCCCACTTGCACGCATACACACAGTCTCTCTCAAAATAAATAAATAAACATTTTTAAAAAGCTGTCTCATTCTGTATGTCTGATTTTGTGTGTGAGTGAATTACTCACCAAATACCTCCTATCTACCATAGAATTTTCTCATAAATTACTGACCAAAGTTTTATCATACACCACATAATTCAATTCAAAAATCTAGTTCAAGATTAGGATTTAGCCTTTTGAGGGAGTAGATTCAACTTCCTCTCAATTGAGTTTCTTTTAAAAAGGAAGAAAATATTTAAATAAAAAATAATGTGTCTTCACCTAGGGCAACTCATAACATTTTCAATATAATATCCATTATTAATATCAGATAAAAAATCATTAACTTTAATTTCCTCTGAAGATTTAAAGAAAATAAAAGAATTCTGACATGGGAGCTGAAAGATTTCATCCAGGAACTGCCATTCTTCAGTCACATAACCTTTGATAAGTTTTTAATCTTTTTGAAACTTGATTTACATATTTGTAAAATGAGAATAGAATTAATAGCCTTGTATACCCTTTAGATATTGAGGATAGAACAGATAATGTATTTCAATGCACTCTATAAATTATTATGTGTTGTATAAACCAGAATTATAATTATTATTTAAGCTTTAGTCATATTGGCATATTAGTGTTCATTCCCAGTGGAGAAACAAGTTGGCAACAGAAAGTTAATGAAAAGTGGGCTATTCAACAAGATATATTCAGGCAGTAGAAAATCATAGAGATTTTCTTCTTTGTACTTCTTCAGTTGCATTGATTTCAACCCTAGGATGTTTTATCATATCAGCATGCTTAGCAATAGTTGCTGTTGCTGTTTGGGGTTGTTGTCAGTAAATACACAAACAGAAAAAGAACAAAAGGACAAAAAATGTGTAAGCATTGGGCTATGTGCATTCTGTGTCCATTAAGAGGGTGGATAGATTAGTAACACCCAACCCTGACTTTGCAATATAGTGGAAGAGACAATCATGGACACATTATGAAACCCGAGAGTATAAAAGTTAAGCACATGGCGTCAGAAAGATTTGGATTCATGTCCCAGATTTGGTAAAGACTGTCTTTTTGACTTTGGGCAATGTATTTTGTATTTCTAAACTTCAAGAAGCTTTTTAATATACCACATGCTGTTCCCAGACTTGATTCTTTATTCCTTATTCAAAATTAAAAAACTGACATACTAATATGATGAAATAGCTTGGGTAAGAGACACTATAATATATGACTTGTCAAATGATGAGTTGCTTACAAGATTCTATATGAGTTTATGGCACTTTGGGAAAAGAAGAACATCAAATCTGAAGGAAATGGCTCTCAGCATGGGTTTTCTAGCTCTTTTATAACCAATAAAATTATCTATTAAAGAGCAAATAAATTCTAACTACTATCAGTAAAAAACCTAAATAGTCTGACCAAATCAAATATAGTACAAATTTATCAATCCAAATATGTTTTAGCTTACCTTTTGTTCTCTGTCTAAGCAATGAAAAATATATATTCACTTTTTATCATACCTACACAAAATCTAATCATATCTGCTTTAGGCTTTTTAAAGCATCACTAAGTAGAGACCTGCGAAAAGAACCTTTTAATGTTACTCTAATCCTGACGCTTGATTGTATTAAAAACTATCTATGAAAGGAACTGGTCGGACAGGCTCATTTGAACTTGTCAGCAACAAAGGCAATTTAAAATTATTATCAAAGTAATGCCACAATTGAAATCATTTCATTGTGGCTTAACTCTGTTTCATTCCTTAAGAGCAAATCATATCATTCCAATTGTTTTCTGTTTAAGATTGCTTAATATCAAACTAACAAAAGGTCTTGATTAGAATAATCAGGATTATCAGTCATTTTCAACTTTTGGTTCCAGGAACTGTAGGATTTCTTATGCTCAACACTTTTAACACGTGATGGAAAGCCTATTTTCTTTTAAATGTTACCCCTCCATTTTCTCTTCTTTGCCCAATACTATATTACCTTAAACAATGTTTTATGAAGTTTCCTTCTAAAAGATTCTCCAGGGTATTTCAGATCTGAAATTAATATTTTGTAAATCAAAGGGAAATACTTTATACAGTTAAGGATAAGGAATCCCAATGTATTTCAAAAATAAGACACAAAAGCATGTTTCCTTTGTACTTTGATATAAGAAAAAAAAAATCCCAGTAAGCAATTTTTATTATCTGAAATTTCGACTTAAAGAAAAATTCCAGGAGTGCCTGGTGGGTCAGTCAGTTAAGCTTCTGACTTTGGCTCAGGTCATGATCTCAGGGTTCGTGAGTTTGAGTCCTATGTCGGGCTCTGGGCTCTGTGCCTCTGTGCTGACAGCTCAGAGCCTGGAGCCTGCTTTGGATTCTGTCGTCTCCTCTCTCTCTGCCTCTCCTCTGCTCACGTGCTCTCTCTCTCTTTCTCTCTCTCTCTCTCTTTCTCAAAAATAAGTAAACACTAAAATCAATTCAAATATTTTAAATAAATGTATATTTTTATAATGGGAGATGACAGTTTCTTAAAGTTTATTTATCTTTGAGAGAGAGGAGAGAGAGAGACAGAGTGTGAGCAGTGGAGGGGCAGAAAGAGAGAGGGGTACACAGAATTTGAAGCAGGTTCCAGGCCTGTGCTGTCTGCGCAGAGCCCAAAGCCGGGCTCAAACTCAGGAACCACAAGATCATGACCTAAGCCAAAGTTGGACCCTTAACCCACTGGGCCACCAGGCGCCTCAGGAATATTTTATTCATAACCTGTCCTTTCTCCCATCGTGTTTACAGGAATCTCATGGTATAGTTATAGTAAAGACTACTGAACATAAAAGTGATGACTGATAAGACCTCTGGGCATATTTGCAGATTCACATTTGTATATCCCTTCTGTTCTTTAAATAACATCACCAACTAATAATAAAATAATAATGATCATTTTTATTATTTAATAGTAGAAGCATAAAAAACAGTCTAGACAAAAAAAATAGAGATTTTACCATCACTGAACTTTAAAAATTCTCCAGAATTAATTTTACTAAGACAAAAATTAAGCCCTGAGCAATAAATAATTTATGATATTTTAGAAATTTTTATTGACTATTGCTATTAAAATATAAAATATGCGATTTATAAAAGATAAAATTGGATTTCTAAACAATAATAGCAAGTACAATTTTCACTGGGTAGCTAAAGTGGAACAAGGTCTGTATTTGTCAGGATACTTCAGAATCCATTAGATAATGGATATATATATATATGTATATGTATATTGCAAATTACTTTGGTTGATTTTTTACTGTATAATTCTTTTATGCTTTACTAAAAATTATATACATTTAAAGTATACAATATAATGTTTTGATATACATATGCATAGTGAAATGATTACTACAATCAAGCCAATTACCATATACGTCTCTTTAACATAATTACCTATTTTTCTCTTTTGTCTCTCTCCTTCTCTCCTTTTTTTTCTTTTTACTTTGTACCCTTAACCAGTGTATTTTAAATATTTATATATGAAAATGTAACTTCAATACATTGCTTCCATATCATGCCAGTATAGAAAGGAGAATATATGAATCTTACAGACTCATCAAGATAGAGGAAAGGGAAAGAAAGCAAAGCGTAATTGTGGTAATCAGAAAGCACATTAATGGAATAAATCAAAATGTATGAGTAGAAACAGAAATATCAATAGGTTAAACTCACTTGTAAAAAGAGCCGCAGATTAAAATAATGAAAAACAATTAAAACAAATGGGCAGGAAAAAAAAGCAGAAACAGAAACAAATATACATATATACTCCTAACAAAAGATACATAAAACAACTACATAGAAAGTTGAAAATAAAGAGCCAACAAAACTATGCAAATCAAATCACTAATCAAAAGAAGCACCTAGGTGGCTCAGTCATTTAAGCAGCTGACTCTTGATTTCAGCTCAGGTTATGATCTCAGGGTCCTGTGATCAAGCCCCATATCAGGCTACTTGCTGAGTTTGGAGCCTGCTTAAGACTGACTCTCTCTCTCTCTCTCTCTCTCTCTCTGCCCCCCTCCTCTGCTCGCATTTTTCTCTCTCTCTCTCTCTCAAAAAAAAAAAGTATGGCAAAATAATATTAGATTAAATGGCATTTAAGAAAAGCAGCATTAATAATAATGAAGAAACATAGATAGATAACTATGAAAAGAGAAAACTTAGAACAAATGATACATGTTATGTGCTTTAGTAACCAAATACGCAAAAATGGTTATTGAGGCAAAGTTCAGTTTCAAGGAACTGATAGGCTATGAAAGAGACTCCTATGTTGACAGACAATTTAAAGGTGATATGATAAGTATTACAACAGAGTTTTCAGGGAATACAGTTCAGTCTTGTGGGAAGGGTCAAGGAAGGTTCCTGAAGGCAGCATGTTTTATTATTTATTTATTTATTTATTTATTTTAATGTTTATTTTTGAGCGAGAGCATGTACATGAGTGGAGGAGGAGCGGAGAGAGAGGGGAACAGAGTATCCAAAGGAGGCTCTGCACTGACAGCAGAGAGTCCAATATGGGGCTTCAACTCACAAACTGTGAGACCATGCATGACCTGAGCGAAAGTCAGACACTTAACCAACTGAGACACCCTGGTGCCTAAGAATGTTTTAAATAGAGGCACAGAAAACTAACAAAATTCATTCTGAACAAAAGAATTCTGTTCTATACAGAAAGAGAAACCTTGATAGAGTCTTGGAGGTTGGAAAAAAGCCTGTAGCCAGCCAGTCACAGCTACAGGTTCCACTCTAGAAAGTAGAGATTGAGAGAGGATAGGTGATAAGGAGTCAAGGAAGGAGACTGGATAGGCCAGCAAGTCCAGTTATGTTGAATTTGGATTTTTTCTGAGAAAGTGAATTGAAAGTAGTTACAAAGGAAGAACACAGCTGCAATGTACATTAGGAAGAATTCTCTGGTTCCACAGTGGGGAAGAAGAACTAGAACTCAAGAAAATAGCAGCAAAACTGTATCATGACCATGTAAGAGATTAAGAGGATCTAAATTAATCTAATAATTCTGGATGTCTCATTTGAAAATAAAGTTCAGGAAACCACTAAACTTAATTTCTGAAGGTGATGAGAATGGGAAGTTTACACTTATTCTTAATTTCAAGGGTTCTAAGTTCTTATCATTTATATGATAGGATAATTGTCTCTAAGAAAGCACTTTCTCATTCTTAGAGATGCTTGACACATTTATTTTTGATAAAATGTCTTGGCATATTTTCCATCTACTTGATTTGTTAGTAGATGAAAAATTTGGGAAACATGCATGTACTGAGTATAATAGTCAGACTGTAATGCATAATGAAAGTAGAAATAGATCTTTATAATATTTTTAAGAAATCATTGCAATCTTACAAATATTAGTTCACACTAGTACTTAGGAAAAACCCTGCTAATAACTTTGTATCATGGAAATTAAATATATGCATATGTGTGCATATATATAGATATATATGTAGTATATATGTATAGGAAAAATAAGATAGTGAAATACGACAATAAGTTCTGAATAGTGGATTTTCATGATTTATTACTTCATTGTATAAAATATATTGAATGAATGTCAACATATATTATTATAAAATAGCATAACTGAGAAAAAACACTCATAAACATAAAGGTATTCTGGAATAAGGCTAAATCAATATTGACATTGAGATCATGAGATATTAATAATGAATGAGTATGTCAAAGATAGCAAAATAAATAATTCAGAGGACTCATAGATAATTTTTGTGCCAGTTCCCAACCAGAAAAATTACACTTAATTGCCATTTAACAAGTACAATTTAAAACATAATCTTACGAATATCTGTGTCTTAGGAAGTAAAGAACAAGTCATTTTAGAGCATACATTCTAAAAAAAATAGACAAGATAAAATTATGTAGAAAGCACTACCACAAGTGCATTCACTTTGCTCCATTTTCACTGTCATTTCCCTACTAGAAGCTAACATCATCTCTCACTTAGACACCTAAAACAATTTTCTCAATTAAAAACTACCACTGCCACTACCTGAAGGATAAAATCTGAATTGTTTAAAACAATCTGAAGACTTTCCATGTTTTGGATGCTTAAAAAACTCTCCATTTCACTTTTGCCTTTTCTTTTCTGTCAGTATTTTTTAAAATGTTTATTTATTTACTTTGAGAGAGAGAGAGAGAGAGAGACACAGAGAGAGAGAGAGAGAGAGAGAGAGAGTGTGTGTCTGTGTGTGTGTGTGTGTGTGTGTGTGTGTGTGTGCATGAGCGGGGGAGGGGCAGAGAGAGAGAGAGAGAGAGAGGGAGAGAGAATGCCAAGCAACCTTCACATTCAATATGGAGCCAGACACGAGGCTCACTCCCATGAACCTCGAGATCATGACCTGAGCCAAAATCAAGAGTCAGATGCTTAACTAACTGAGCCACCCAGGCACTCACTCAGTTCTTTTGATAGCTTTATTGAGATATAATTGATATGTAATAACTGTACATATTTAAAGTTAACAATATGATCAGTTCTGCGAAATGTATACGAACTTAAAATCACAATCATAGTAACAACACTGAAGAAATCTGTCATTCCCAAAAGTTTCCTTGTTTCTGTCCCTATCAGCCCTCCTCATTAAATACCCCTTGTCTTTATGCAGCTATTGATCTGGTTTCTGTCACTATAGATTAGTTTGTAGTCTTTAGAATTTTAATAAATGGAATCATATAGTATGTACAATTTTTGGTCTTCTTTCACTTAGCCTAATTATTTTAGATTCAGGTATGAAGTTGAATTATCAATGATTTGTTTACTTCTATTACTAAGTACTATTATATTTATGAAAGTAACAAAATATCTTTATTCACTATTTATATATACTTAGTTTTGTTCCAGTGTTGGTTGTTATGAATAAAGCTTCTATAAAATTTTGTTTAAACGTCTTTGTGTACATAGATGTTTCATTTATTTTGAGTAAATACCTAGTAGAGGAATGGGTATGTCATACAGTAGATGCATGTTTAACATTTTAAGAAACTGCCACAATGTTTTAAAAATAATTGTACCATTTTATGTTCCAGCCAATCATGGCTTTGGTTGCTTCCTGTACATTTCCCATGCACTTCAGCCAAACATATCAAGTAGACAATAAGCATATTTCTTTTTCTATAATTCAGCTGGAACTTCTGATTTCAATAACCTCTTATGGTAAGAAAATTGATATATTCATGTTTAGGTAAATAGTGAAATTATTCAACATTTCAATTGCATTTAAAATAAATCAATTCCTCATTCCTCATTCCTTCTCAGCAAATGTGGTGAGCTGCCTCTTCCCTCAGAATGTATTTGAGTTCTGGGGTACCTGAGTGGCTCAGTCGGTTAAGGGTCTGACTTCAGCTCAGGTCATGATCTCATGGTTTGTGAGTTCGAGCCCCGCATCAAGCTCTGTGCTGACATCTCAGAGTCTGGAGCCTGCTTCAGATTCTCTGTCTCCCTCTCTCTCTGCCCCTCCCTCGCTTGCAAACATGTGTGTGTATTCTCTCTCTTTCTCTAAATAAACATTCATAAATAAATAAATGTCCATTATTAATATTTTGAAATATTATTCCACTACGGCTCTAATGATATTTTGGCCTATGCCCCCAGGAAGCCAGACCCAGTTATCAGTTATCTGCTCTAAATTATTTTCTCCAGGATGAAACATCACTCATGCAAAACAGTATATTGCTATGTGGCTGACTGCCAGTGAGGTCCCCCTTGCTTGCATACCTACCCCCAAAACACAAGGAACACAAGGGCCAAGGCTCCATTCTGTTGAAAGAACTGGGGAATTTGAGTGATGACATGTGAATAAACGTATTTGCCTAAACCAAAGCCCTCGTGAGCTGTCATGCCGGCTGAAAGCTGCCATGTGCTTCTCCCCCCACACCTCTGCTTATGTTTGGAAATGAGTGTTGGTACCTGGGATCTTCTGAGACTGGAAATGCATCTTCGACCTCTCTCTGCTTCCCGAGTTTCCCCAAGCTTGCCAGAATTTCTACAGTACTTGCAGGAAGTTCCTTACTGTGAAGATTTTGATTTTCCTACAGACAAAACAGAAAGAAGCATGCTTCTACTCCTTTTAGCAGTTACCTTAATCCTTTCCAGGGTGAACAGTCTCCTTTCAAGCCTGGGTTGGGAGTCAGGTCTCTGGTGGTATATCAGTCTGTTCTATCCTGTCCTAGGTGACCTGTGCTTGATTTGTCCTTAGTTCTTAGAGATGTTATTTGAGACAGAGTTTGAGATGAAGTGCTTTGGCTACTCTAACATTTGCTGTAAATCCCCTGCCTTCAGCTTATCAGCCCGTACTTATCCTTCCAAATTCACTCTTATAATTATCTAGGGCATCTTCAAAATCAACAGTGACTTCTAAGACTTCATCTTAACTCTGCACAACTCTTTTCCACAGGATAACAAGCTATTGCCTCCAGATAACTTGACTTTGTAATTCTGTTCTAGCATGACCCTGGTATAAACATACACTGCATGTCCTTTCTTGGAATTGGCATTGCATACCACCTATAATGGGTGTGTATTTCACAGACTATTCTCATAAGTCAGCCATTTAGCAAATGAAAACACAAACAAACCTAAATTTATGTTTCTGGAAACTCAACTTATTTTCTAGCTCTTGATTACATGTGGTTTCTGCTCAATAGCAGAAATCTAACAATCTAGTTATCAAGTACACTCAATCAAATTAATTTCAATATCATTTCAGGTTTGACTAATAAGGTGACAAGAGATTTTAACTATCATTGTCAGAAGTCACTTATTTCCAGTTAGTGCCATTGATAGCTAAATTATGGAAAATGTACATGTGAGCAATTTTCACATTCATTACCTTATTAAACATTTATTACTTCTAGTGAGGTTGGCATAAAGTCCATTTTAGAGATAAAGAAACTAACACTTGCAATAAACTCTGTGCCCTGTGGGTTACCCACTGAATCCGTGGTAGAACCAAGAGGTCTTTTAGCTGAGCCCAGATGCCCTTTTTCCCTTCAGAATCTTATTATTATAGGGGCATCAGCTTAGGTCATGATCTCACCATCCATGAGTTTGAGCCCCACATCAGGCTCTATGCTGACAGCTCAGAGCCTGGAGCCTGCCTCAGATTCTGTGTCTCCCTCTCTCTCTGCCCCTCTCTGCTTGCACTCTGTCTCTCTCTCTCTCAAAAATAAACATTTTTTTAAAAAGAATCTAGTTATTATAATTTTGATGAGATATATTTGGTCCTGCTGCTTCTGGAAGTTAGGAGGATTTTAGATGTACTGGTGAGGAAACTTGAATTCTAGTCTTGAGCAACTTGCCTATCTGCCCTGTGCCTCCATTCCTGTTTTAGAAGATAAGCCGGCAGAATAACAGTATTTCAATTGCCTTCCAGCTCAGCATTCTGAGATCCTGTCTACTTTAGCAAAAGACAATCATCAACCAATGAGATCAGAGTAGGAGGTCATTTTGTTTTATATGTTTGTCTAAGAACATTTGCAAATTGGATTCTGAGGAAGATGAACAGAAATGAAAGGGTAACTATTAAAAAGGGATGAAAGAATTACAACTGCCAGGGTCATGAATATAGCTTAAATTTGTAAGTAGAGGGAAAGTATGGGAGTTAAACAGAAGAGAGTTAGAAAGAAACCAGACAGGTTTCTGTACTGTTTTAAAACTATGGCAGAAGAGAATGATGCAAGTGGCTCTGTTGGTAGAGTGAGATTTCAGAGTTTCTTTTTAATGTTGATTTATTTATTTTGAGAGAGAAAAAGAGGGAGATCCCATGAGCAGAGGAGGGGTAGAGAGAGAGGGAGGGAGAAAATACCAAGCAGGCTCTGATCTGACAGCACAGAGTTCAACATGGGGCTGAAATTCACGAACTGTGAGGTCATGACTTGTGTCAAAATCAAGAGTCAGACACTTAACCGATGAGCCACCCAGCAACCCATAGCAGCTCATAACTTCTATCATGGTTATGAGAGACCTGATTTTTTAAAATTTTGTTTTAATCACACCTGTATGGTTTTTTTAATGTTTATTTATTTTGATGGGGGGAGGGACAGAGAAAGAAAGAGACAGAGAATCCCAAGCAGGCTCCACACTGTCAGCTAAGAGCCAGATATTGGGCTCCAACTCATAAACCATGAGATCACAACCCAAGGCAAAGTCAAGACTCAGATGAATAACAGACTAAGCCATACAGGCACCCCAGATTTAAGTTGTTTAATTGTGAGGGAGGAGAGGCATAGAGCTGAAAATACAAAGGATTTAGATTTGGAAAGAGGGGAAAAGCAGAGAAGAAATGCAGGAAAACATCAGTAGCGGTGATCAGTGAACAAAAACAGGCCGACATCAGAAGCTTAAGAAAAACAGGCAAATTGTTAGAGGGAATAATCTTAGTATTTTAGGAAAATGAGTAAGGCAACAATTTGCCTAAACCAGATACTGTTATGAGTAAGGAAGACTTTGATGACAAATATACTTTAAAAAATTTTTTTGAATGTTTATTTTTGAGAGAGAGACAGAGTATGAGTGGGAGGGGGTTAGGGGGTTGGTTACACAGAATCGGAGGCAAGATCCAGGCTCTGAGCTGTTCATGGGCTCGAACCCATGAACTGTGACATTATGACCTGAGCCGAAGTCAAACGCTTATCCAACTGAGCCACCCAGGTGCCCCAACAAACATACTTTTTAAAAGTGAGATCTTTAACAGTGAAGGATTCTTTACAGGCAGAGATGTATAACATACAAAATGTGGATCTGCATTTTGAATTTGAAAATGATTCTTGTTTTGAGTCCTAATATTTGCTTACAGTTTCTTGTTTGCTTATTATATGCCATGAGAAGCTTAGAGAAAACAAATTTTCAACAAGGAAAAGTGTTCTTTAGTTTTTATGACTATATATAAGACATAGTTAACTAAACGTTGTTATTGACACTTGCTTTCTTTCTGTCAATAGCATGATAGAAAATGAATAGGTCAGGGGCGCCTGGGTGGCTCAGTTGGCATCCAACTTGGGCTCAGGTCATGATCTCATGGTTTGGGGTTCGAGCCCCGCAT
Source organism: Cryptoprocta ferox (assembly GCA_028646485.1). Lineage (NCBI taxonomy): Eukaryota > Metazoa > Chordata > Mammalia > Carnivora > Eupleridae > Cryptoprocta > Cryptoprocta ferox. Next base: position 52,011,503 of record CM053571.1, on the reverse strand, counting down.
TGGGCTCTGTGCTGACAGCTAGCTCGGAGCCTGGAGCCTGTCTTCAGATTCCCTATCTTCCATTCTCTCTGACCCTCCCCTGCTTGCACTGTCTCTCTCTGTCTCTCAAAAATAAATAAAAAACATAAAAAATTTTAAAAACTTTAGAAAATGAATAGGACAATTGCAATAGGAAGAATATGAAACTATTTTCTCAAAGGAAAACAGAAAACCTAAGATACTGAAGTGTAGAGTTCTTTGGCCTTCCCATAACCATTCAGTTTTGTACAGTATTCACTAATAAAGACCTACAGCAAAAGCCCAAACAATGTAATATTTATGATGCCAAAATATTTTATTTTTTAAAAATATGTCATGCAGAGAATCATTGATTTTGTTCTGAAACTCCTGAGACCAAACAAGATTTTATTTTATATTATTCTATGGTGAGTTGAATAATTGATTCATATTTAGGTAAAATTGGTATATAACATGATATTAGTTTCAGGTGTACAAGGTGTAAAACATAGTAATTCTATATTTGTGTAAATACAAAGTGATCACCACCATAAGTCTAATTATAATTGTCACCATACAGTCACCTTCCTTCACCTATCCTCTTTTCAAAATTAAGCATCCAAAGCAATAAATTATCCCCTAAGCACTGCTTTTACTGTATCCCACAAAGTTTGATATATTGTTTTTTTAATTATCATTTGTTTTGAATGTTTTAAAATTTCCCTTTAAGTTTCATCTTTGAGCTATTCATTATTTAGAGGCATTTGTTTTAAATTATCTATTTTGGGGTGAATTTTTCTCTAAATCTTATTGCTATTGGTTCCAGTTTATTTGTTATGATTATGGAACAAACTGTTTATGATTTTAGTAATTTATTAACCTTTTTAAATTTATTGAACTTGTGTGATCATCAAAAAAACCTGCGCACATGAAAATGCTGTACATTTTGCACTTGTTCTGTACATTGTTCTATAAATATCAATTATGTCAGGGTGGTTTATGGTGTTCTTCCCATTTCCCATTTCTTTCCTGATTATTTGGTTGTTATGTCAGTTGCTCCGAAATGGGTATCAAAATCTAAAACTATGATTGTGGAGTTTTCAATCTCTTTCTTTAATTCTGCAAGTATTTGCTTCCTGTGATTGAGGCTCTGTATTTAGGTGCATAAAGATTTTGAGTGATGTATCTTTCTCCTAAGTTCTCTCCTTCATTATTATGTAATTTTTCTTTATCGTTGGTAGTTATTTTCTTCATGATGTCTATTTTGTCTGATGTTAATGCAGTTATTCCAATATTCTTACTGTTGCCATTTGCAGTGTATTTCTTTTTGCTTACATTTATGTTCAACCTAGCTTTTCATCCTATTTAGGGTACTTCTTCAACCCAACTGTCCATCAACACTAGAATATTTCATTATAGAGCAATGAAAGTGATTCTTACAAACAAACATGTTAAGTGTGTGGATAAAATAGGTTTATTTTATCCATGTAGGTCATGTAATTAAAATCTGAAAAAAATTAGAAGCATAGTGATCATATTATTATTATTATTATTACTATCATCATCATCATCAGAGTGCTTGGGTGGCTCAGTTGGTTGAGCAGCTGACTTCAGCTTAGGTCACGATCTCATGGTTCATGAGTTTGAGCCCCATACTGTACTCTGCTGTCAGCACGGAGTCGCTTCAGATCTTCTGTCCCCTTCTCTGCACTTCCCCCATTCACATGTGCTCTGCTTCAAAAATAAATAAGCATTTTAAAAATATCATCATCATTATCATCAGTTAAAACATGCTCACTGTTAGATTTCTCTTATTAACTTTCAGAAGAATTCAATTAAATTTTTTAATTAAACTATGTATCATTAACAAAACCAATTGTTCTAGTACATGCTATCATCCTAGCTGTCTTGTATTCTGCATGATTGGTTAGGTTCCACCAGTACTGTCCACAAAATAGAACATTTTATACTGATGGAAAAGGTCTATAACTGTGCTCTTCAACGGAGTAGTCATTAGTCTGTTGACTATTAAGCTATTGAGTGCTTCAAATATGGCTAGCATGACTAAGGAACCAAACTCTTAATTTTAATAAATGCTAATAAATTTAAGTTAAAATAGTGACATTTAAATTGGTTAATGTGGAAACTATTGTGGAAGTCCTGTTTTCCTAAGTTAACATTTTAGATTATGCTTTGAGACTTTTGGTATTTCTTTTGTGCTTTCACTCTGTTCATCTCAACATCTCTAAACATCACTCCTCAAACTTCATTGGCCAAGCAACAAATCTTTGAGTAATTATAGCTGTGTATTATCAACCACAGCATCTGTCAGAGAAGACCCTTACTTCACCTCTAGATCACCTGGAATGTTATTACGAGGGTCTGAGGGTGGAGTAAGATGAGTATCCAAATAAAACAATACAAAACTGTGCATAGAGGAAATGTCACAAATTCAGAAATCCAGAGATTGTCAGATACCCATACATATCCTAGGACTCCTGAATGGAAGGCAGAATAGGAAGAACTGAGACCTCCATCAGAAAGAAAAACATGAGTACTTTTATTTTGTTCATGTGTTTCAGCTCTATTTTAAATCTGAATCATGTATAATATTCATTGTATTAGCATACCACATTTCTAGAAGATTGAGACACAAATGATTTTCAGGTATTTTTATCATGTAAACACAAATATGTATTCCCTCCACAAGTACATTTCTTAGCCAACAGCAACACAATGTGAAACTATGAGATAAATTCATTAACTTCTTAGTTTGAGGTTTCCAGAACTTGCTGGTAATTCAGTCATCTGGAAGACTTGTTACAAAATAGGTCTCAGTGACATATCATGAAACAGCCCCCCCTCAAAAAAAACCAAAAAACAAAGGTAATTCATTTTTTCTTTTCTTTTAATATAACTTATTGTCAAGTTAGTTATTGTTAAAAATTAGTTATTGTCAAAAAAACACATTGTGTATATACAGTGTGCTCTTGGCTTTGGGGGTGGATTCCCGTGATTCATCGCTTACATACAACACCCAGTGCTCATCCCAAAAAGTACCCTCTTCAGTGTCCATTTTCCCCTCTCCTCCGCCACCCCCATCAACCTTCATTTTGTTCTCCGTATTTAAGAATCTCTTATGGTTTGCCTCCCTCTCTGTTTGAAACTATTTTTACCCTTCCCTTCCCCCATGGTCTTGTTAAGTTTCTCAGGTTCCACATATGAGTGAAAACATATGTCTTTCTTTGGCTGACTTATTTCACTTAGGATAATATCCTCCAGTTCCATACACATTGTTGCAAATGGCAGGATTTCATTCTTTCTCATTGCCAAGGAGTAATTTATAATACTCATAAAATAGTGATAATTACAAAGGCTAGAAAATAGGCAAATCAGTATTCTATTTAGAAACTGGTTTAAAAACTTTTTTTTAAGTCTTATTGAATTAATTTATTTATTTTGAAAGAGAGAAAGTGAGTAGGGGAGGGGCAGAGAGAGAGGGCGAGGGAGGGAGACTCCCAAGTAGGCTTCTTATTGTCAGTGCAGAGCTCAGCACAGAGCCTGACATGGGACTCAGAATCACGAACCATGAGATCATCACTTGAGCCAAAATCAAGAGTTGGTCGCTTAACCAAAGGAGCCATCGGGCACCCCTAAAATTTTTTTAACATAACAGATTATATACTTTCTTATATTTGAAAAATAATTCTGTGATAAAGGTAAAGAGTCAATTCCAACATTACAGTACTGATTGTCACAGTCATGTTCATGTTTTCCAATATGCTGGATGACTTAAGGAGACCATCTTGATATTGAAAGTAATTATTGCCCCAAATACTGTTTTAGTCTCTTATTAATGATACCAGATCATATTACCAATATTGTTTTGAGTTTACCATTTCATGCAATCCACAAAAGCACCACAATAAACCTACTCTTGCATATTAAATAAGTAGATATATACATTTAGCCTGAACTACATCCAAATATTAGAAATCACATTTACAAAAAAATCACATTTACATATTTATAGAAATTACATGAAAATTCCAATTCGTCATTATTTCAAACATTCTTCAGAAAATATTTGGTAATACAGGAAAAAAATCTTGAGACCAAGAATGATAGAAAATATACATTCTATTCAATATGGTATTTATAATAGAATTCAATTTTCTCCATTTTTCCCATACAATTTCTTGGACATAAAGCAATTATTTCTATTAGAGGGGAAACTTCTGGTAACTTACTTTTCTTTCACCACATAAGGATTTGTAGGGATTATAAAATTCTCAAACAAATCAAGCATATGGTCAGACTTTTTATCTCCTGAGTGACAGATAAAATAAGAACACTCTTTAGCAGCGGGATTCTATGCTCATATAGACTTAATATATAGTCAGTGTTGTTGCGTGTGCCCCAGTAGACAAGTAACTCTCCTTATTAAGGAAAAGTTTGCCCCATTTATTTGATCCACAGAGTGAAAAGGAAGAGAAGGCATAGTGAGAAGCCGAGAATATGAGGTAAACCAAAAATATTTTCAGAATGAAAATGGCATGTTTTTAGGCACAGAACAGAATTGTGTGCTGTGATATGCCCCAAGTTCTTGTATTCATAGTTTGGCTATGTTAGAAATATATACTTATTACCACTGACATCATTCATCTGTGTCCAATCTAACATGAACAATTTATTCAGCTGCACAATTAGTGCAACATAAACAAAAAGAACAAAAAAGAAAAGTTGTATTTCTAGTAGTGCGCCATTTTCAGGATGGAGATCTCAATAAGAAAATGCTGTTTTCAATAGCTACCCATTTAAGTGTAAGAATTCTATTTTAACCAGAACAGTAACCTCTAAGGAAAAAAATCTGCTGATAAAAGCTGAAAATTACCTCACAGTGATGATTGATATGTTTATATTTTCATCTCATTATCTATTTTTTTTTCTAAATTTGTGCATAATTTATTTAAAAGAGGTAGAATTAAAAGTGTTACAAAATATCTAAAACATAATAGTCTTATCATAGTTGAACTTAACTAATCAGCTGTTAACAATGTTGTTTAATTTTTATTTTTAACACATTGATTCTCTTTATAGAGGTTGTACGAAGCACTGAAAGTAAGACCTTTCTTTTGCATAGTAGTGCTTCACAATTTATAAGACATCACGTATACATTATTTTATACTCAATATCCACAATTATGTGAGGTAAGCATTAACTCCACTTTAGAGTAAATGTAAATTTAGGGTTAGCAGTTAGTTTGTGAATAGCTCATGGTTTCTCTGTCATTTAAGTGACATAAAATCTCAATACTAGTGACTTCTCCATTGTGCTTAAAGTGCATTTTGTTGGGATTTAGTCATTTAGATGGTGTGGAAACTCCGTGAATATAAAATATACAGAATTAATAAAAAATAATGGCAATAGATAACTATTATACTCTTGTGTTTCAAACAAATTTTGCTTTATTTAGATTACCATTAGATTTATAGCACAGTACTATTCTCTATTGTTATACATACAATATTTGGTTATTTAAGGAATTGGACTAATACATTCTAGAAATTTTAGCTGTTCTCTTTGCTCTCTTAAATGTAACTCTTCCACATGAATTGAAAATAAATATAGTGCACACCTAGTTGTAGGAGTAAGTATAATTTTTCCAAAAAAAGAATTGAGTATTAGAAAGCATTATTAATGCCTATCACAAACTTCTTAAGAATTTTAAGCAAATTAATAAATTAAACATAAACATCTAAATTTTCTCTTTAAGTACTTCAAACTTTCATTTAAAATAGGGGTGAAATCATTAGGTAAACATATTTACTATTACCCAACAAAAATAATTCTCATCTTTGAAAATGTGTTTTTATTATGTGTGAATGTGTCCCCCCAAAATACTTATATTCATGACAATATAGGTACTCCCCTCCTTAAAAATGTGTTATGTTCCAGTAAACTGTAGATAATTTTATAAATATATTGTTTCATAAAAACTAAGTTATAGATACTTCTTTTAATGCCTCAAAAAGGTATCTTCTGATATTCACAGGATGTCCAAGAATGGTCTCAGGCTCCTCCTCACTCTCTGCCTCCTTCTTGTTCTTCTCCCTGCTAAACATCTCCAGTCCTTCCATGCTGCTTGGAAGCTTAGTTTTGAATCCTAAAAGTTTTGACTATCCTTTAAAAAAATTTTTTTAATGTTTATTCATTTTTTGAGAGAGAGTGAGAAACAGAGTGCCAGTTGGGGAGGGGCAGAGAGAGAGAAGGAGACACAGAATCTGAAGCAGGGTCCAGGCTCTGAGCTGTCAGGAGAAAGCCAAAGCAGGATTCAAACTCATGAACCAGGAGATCATGACCTTGAGCCACTGAGGCACCCCTTCTGACCATCCTTTTTAACTCAAAAATATAGCTTAACTCTAGTCATAACTACTATAAACATAGTTCTTTGGTGTTAGAAACAGAGAATCACATGGTACTAAAAGTAAAAGGAATAGAGATCACTGTCCCCCATGTGACCACTTTAAGGGCATATAGTGGACTTTATATAAATTTTAGAAAGCAAACATCCAATTAGAGCAAATTCACACTAAGGTATACATGACTGATATTATCTCAGACTGTAAGATTTATTTGTATTCTTACAGGAAGATCTCTTTAAATATAAATTATTAATTAATAAATTATTAATTATTAATTAAAATATAAATATAAATTATAATATAATTATTAATATAAATAATAATTAATTATTTATTTTCCCTAAATAATTATAGGATGACAGTGAATTTTTAAAGTAATGTGAAAGACAAATGTATTTTGGGAGTTAGGGTTATGAGCTAGAACTAGGAAAGTTTGCTTCTTCCTGTGAGTAGAATTTTGAGGATAACTGTGCTTGGTCTTCCAAATTTTTGTTTCCTGTTCCCTTGCTTTTGATCACACAGAGTATCTTAAGACCATTCAGCTTTTCCTATAGTTCTCAGCATAGGAGTTAACTCATTTTGGCATTGGTGGGATGAGGTAAAAAGCTATTTCAAAGTGTAATTGATTACAAGTTACTGAACTTGTGTGCTAGCCAAGGTTTTGGCCAACAGCCAATTGTCATTCAGCATTCAAAGATTTGTATAACTTGAACAAGAGTTTCTACTTCTTTTACAAAGAAAATGTGACTAATCTGTTTTACAGGAATGGGCCACATTAAATATGTTAATCATTTCTTGAAGTGTGTCCAGAATGCACATAAATCACCTTTATACTATAAAGAGTACATTTATTTTTCATACAACCTAGGGGTTTGGAATGTTAATGACAAAATAAAGCAAAAAGCATAACTTTTCCAACAAATGCCTTCAGGTAACTCAGTGGTTCAAAGTAGCTTCATTTGGTTTAGAAGAGGTCAGGGATCTTAAAATGTAATATATGTATTTCCATGAGGTTGTATTAGGAAAATTTATGTGAAATTACCAAAGAACTTTTCAATTTTGTAGACTTCTTAAATTTTTTAGAATTATTTTGGCCAAATATTTCTTTGTATGAAATAAATATTTCCAATATGTAATCTCTGTGTTTAAAAATAAAATCACTGATTCTTTAAATGTGTCTATATTCTGCAACATATCCTATTTAACAATTTGGATTTCTGGGACATATCATGATATTGTACATATGTACATATGTAATCATGATATTAATACATAATTATTTAACTCGGAAAAATAACTGATATTTGCAGTTCTTTTACTGCAGTAAAATTAGGTGACATTCAACTACAATAGCAAGAGTTCTTTTAGTTATATGATACAACAGTATAATAAGGTATATTTTTTTTGTTCCCCAAGTTTTTATTAAAATTCCAATTAGTTAACAGAGTGTAATATTAGTTTCAGGTGTAGAACTTAGTGATTTCAACACTTACAACACCTGGCGGTCCACAACAAGTAAGCTCCTTAATCCCTATCACCTACTTAACCCATCCTCCAGCCCACCTCCCCTCTGGTAACCATCAGTTTGTTCTCTATAGTTAAGAGTCTGTTCCTTGGTTTGCCTCTCTCTCTCTCTCTCTCTCTCTCTCTCTCTCTCTTTTTGATCCCCTATATTTTACCCTTTTGTTCCTTAAATTCCACATATGAGTGAAATCATATGGTATTTCCCTTTCTCTGACTGACTTATTTCATTTAGCATGATACTCTCTAGCTTCGTCCATGCCATTGTAAATGGCAAGATTTCATTCTTATATATAGCTGAGTAATATTCCATTATATTATACAATGTATACACCACAATGTCCTACCTCTTCTTTATCCATTCATCAGTCAATAGACACTTGGGCTCTTTCTATAATTTAGCTATTGTTGATAATGCTGCTATAAACATTGGGATGCATGTATCCCTTCAAATTAGTAGTCTTACATCCTTTGGGTAAATACCTATTAAGTGCAATTGATGGATTATAGGCTAGTTCTATTTTTCACTTCTTGATGAACCTCCATGCTGTTTTCCAGAGTGGGTGCACCAGTTTGGATTTCCACCAATAGTGTAAGAGTGTTCTCCTTTCTGTGCATCCTTGCCAATACCTGTTGTTTCCTGTGTTGCTAGCCATTCTGACAGCTGTGAGGTGATACCTCATTGTAGTTTTGATTTGTATTTCACATATCTGTTGGCCATCTAGGTTTTCTCTGGAAAAATGTCTATTCACATTTTCTGCCCATTTTTAATTGGACTATTCATTTTTTGGGTGGTGAGTTTTATAAATTCTTTATATATTTTGGATACTAACCCTTTACCAGATACACATTTGCAAATATCTTCTCTCATTCTGTAGTTTTGTTGTTTCCTATGCTGTGCAGAAGCTTTTTATTTGGGGTGAAGTTAAACCATTGTGATTGAAGTTTAATCTCAATTGGTATGAACTAGAAGCCAGTAGTTGTTGACTGTAAGGTATTACCAAATAAATTAACAATCTGTTAATGTTTTAAATAATCAATCAGTTCTATAAAATGCAAATTAAGTTATAGATTTTTTTTTACATTTAAACAACAATTTGCTTTTTTCCCTTTATCTTTTGTTACTTTGGTTAGGGTTAGATAATATGTTAGTGTAAACTCCTGGCACTCACTTCAAAAACAGCAAGCATATATGCCATTTAAATCGAAATTATAGAAAATATGAATTTGCAAAACAGGATTACCAAACTTTTTAATATGTAGCATATTACATTCCTAATTTTGGATTAGGAAGGTAGTCACAATCAGCAATACCATTATTTTTACACTATATTTGTGTGTGCATATATGTATGTATTTCTAAATGGTCCTGGCATAATAAGCAAAAGGTGTGGAAATTTAGGAAAATGTTAAATTTTTTATAACAATTATAGAGTGGTATAAGTGTTACTATGTTAATATGTTTCATGTTACATCAATTATTAGTAGCATATGCAATAATACTAAAGCCATTCTAAGTTTGTAAGCAGGTACTATTGGATATTTTCCAATATTAAAATCCTTTACTAAGGTGTTTACTTGCTTCAAACTGTGCCTGAACAAAAACAACCTCATCAAATGAGTATCAGTCTTAAGTTTATGAAGTCAGTTTCTACCACAAAAATTTCTGGGTACATTTTGCTGGTGACTAAAAAATGCTTTGAGGAAAATCTCTGATTCACAGAAATAATAACAACAAGTTTTTGAAACCTCACTGTGTGAACCAGCTAATCAAAATACTAAGACTTGGGAGGAAAAAATACTAAAAGCTGGAAGCGGGGAGCGGGGACAAACAATTAATTGCATGTCAGGCAAGGGAATGCTATATCATCCAAAAGAAAGCAAGTGAGACTCTTAGAATTACAAGTGAAGGGCTTAGGTTTAACATAACTTTAAAAAGGAACTTTAGGGGAAGAATGTAAATTTGTCTTTGGGACTGAACATTGTACTGCTTTATGTCCCTAAAGTGCATAGTTCTTACCAGGTCTGGAATAGGTTTGTGAGAGCACTCAAGGTCATATAGCAGGCACATTCTTCCATATGTGCCTGAAGATAGAACATATTTTCTTTATCAGGCTTCCCATTTCTGATGCAGACACAGATTACATATATATAACTATATTACATTCAATAATAATATAATATATAAATGTACAATAAGTTTAATAATATATGATCTAAAACTATATAATATAAAACTATATAATATATACATGTATAAGATATGATATATGAATAATATATAATAAATGATATATAAATATAATATATATTTATATTATATATAATATATTAATATATGTTATTAAATATTAACATTATATCTAATATATTGGATCAATATATATAGTCTATGATGTAAAGTATATATATATACTATATAAAATATAATCATTCCATACTCAAAGGCCCTATAAGTGATTTTTTTTTTTTTTTGGTAACACATAAAGAAAAGTGCACAAAGCATGATTCTACACTGCTTGGGAAATTTTTGCCAAGTGGATGGTTCCATATACTATCCTCCAGATCAACAGACAGAATATTATGAACACCCCCAATCCATTCTCATGTCTCTTCCAGTCTCTAGTACCTAATGGTAATGACTCTTCTGGCTTCTATCATCATAGATAAATTTTGCCTATTCCTGAGCTTTATGTAAATGCAGGTATAAATTATACACTCTTTTGTATCCTGGGTTCCTTTGCTCAGTGTTTCTCTGAGACTTCTCCATGTAGTCGCATACAGCACTAGTTCAGTCTTTTGCATTGCTGTTAAATGACTCTTTGTATAAATACACCACAGTCACTTTATTCATCATTGTCTATCCACAAGGCCATAAAAATATCTTCTAGACTGTCTTCTAAAGGGTATATCCTTTTATATCTTATAATTTATATGGAAATGATATTTTTATACATTGGAAAGCTAAAGTTCACTATTTTTCCTATATGGATATCTAAGTGATGTGGTACTATTTATTTACTGAAAAGACCACTTCTCCACTGGCTGCTTTTGTCATAAATCAAGCAACCAAGTAAGTGTAAGTGTGTTTTTGAACTCTATTCCATTCCATGAGTCTGTTTGTGAATCTTTGTGTTGAAAATATGATCGATTAATTACTGTGGCTTTATGTAAGCCTTTCTAAAAATGTTAGTCCGCCAAGTGGACTTTTACATTTCAAGACTGTCTTAATTATTTTGGCCATTTTCATTTTCACATAAATTTTAAAATAATCTAGGCAACCTATGTGCTCAAATTGTTTTCTTGAAATTTTAATTGAACTTGCCTGAAGTAATTGTTGCTCAATATGTTTTTGTTGAATGTGTATGAATTAATTAATTAATTAAACAGGTAACAAAAGAAAAGAATTATAAAAAAGCTTCTTACAGGTTATTTTCATACCAATTTTCTCTGCTGCACCAAAGCATGGCCATAGCAATGAATACCTTTTTGTAGGGGTCATCTGATAAAACTCAGTTTCTGTCACTTACTGTATATGTATTTTTAAATATTTACTTATTTGTGTGTGTGTGTGTGTGTGTGTGTGTGAGAGAGAGAGAGAGAGAGAGAGAGAGAGAGAGAACAAGCGGCGGAGGAGCAGAGAGAGAGGGAGACACAGAATCCAAAGCAGGTTCTAGACTCTGAGCTGTCAGTGCAGAGCTTGACACAGGGCTCAAACCCATAGCCGTGAGATCATGACCTGAGTCTAAGTTAGATGCTTAAGTGACTGAGCCACCCAGGCACCCCATCACTTACTATGTATTTTTAGAGCATAATTCATTGTCAGCTATTGTGCTGTTCAGTTGGTACACAATGATGAGCAAAATTTAGTCTGATTTTCTCTATTTAATCTCAAAAAATAGAACCAGGTAAAATTATGCAGTATTTTCTAAAATATCAACAAAATTGCATTTCTTTAAAAGTTGTTTTTATTTTCCATTTTTAAAATATATAATTATAATCCCCTTGATTTGTAGTCTTATTTGTTTCTTAAAAGCTTTTATTTATTTATTTTGAGAGAGAGAGAGAGCATGAGTGAGGGAGGTAGAGAGAGAGGGAGAGAGAGAATCCCAAGCAGGTTCTGTACTGTCAGTATAGAGCCTGATGCAGAGCTCAAACTCTCCAACCATGAAATCATGACCTGAGCTGAAACCAACTGTCAGACGCTTAACCCAACTTAGTCACCCAGGCGCCCAATATTATCTGTTTTAAAGAACACATTTTAAATAAGGAAAAAGTGCATTTCAAAAAATGTGTTTTTTTTTAATAAGGGAGAAAAGTATGTAAAAAATTAGCCTATGACAGATGGTCATGCATGTAAGAAGCCTACAGATTAATATTATATAAATAAAATTCCACCATGGGTTCTTTATACATTTCTTACAAAGTCAGGGAGATAAATATTTTCACAGCTCATAGAACTCTAAATGTCAATATTTTTGCAATTTTGTTGGTTGATAACTTGTTATAACTTTTATTAATATTACTTCATTAGATGACAAACTAGGCAACAGTGGGAAGCTTTGTGTTCTTTGGTCCTTCTACCTTGAGTGTTCTAACAGAACATATGCTGCCATATTAGGCTGAGTGAAATAAGTCAGTCAGAGAAAGACAGATATCATATGTTTTCACTCATATGTGAATCTTGAGAAACTTAACAGAGGACCATGGGGGAAGGGAAAGGGAAAAAATAGTTACAAACAGAGAGGGAGCAAACCATAAGAGACTCTTAAATACAAAGAACAAAATGAGAGTTGATGGGGGCAGCAGGGGAGAGGGGATAATGGGTGATGGACATTGCAGAGGGCACTTGTTGGGATGAGCACTGGGTGTTGTATGTAAGCCATGAATCACAGGAATCTATTCCTAAAACCAAGAGCACACTGTATACACTCTATGTTAGCCAATATGACAAGAAATTATATTTTAAAAAGCAATATAAATAAAAAAGACTCTCATAAAAAACATATGCTGCCAAAGGGAACTGGTATGTAACAGTACAAATCAGACAGAAAAATACTAAACACAGTGAAACTCAAAGCAAAGAGCAATAACTTCAGGCTTGGGAATCCTAATATAGGGGAAGAAAGGGCCTAAGAAAGTAATTAAAAATTTTGGGGGGATACTAGAAGGTACACTTCATACGAAAGTGAAGTGAACAAAGGCTAAGAAAGCAGGAATGCAGAAGCTGTATACTAGAACATCATCAGAAACTTAATGGCTTCTGTGGCAATTTATGGAGATAATTTTTCCTCCCTTAGTAGATAAGAGGTAAAGATGGCATACAAATACAGTATATCTCCTGAAATGTTATAAAGTAAAATAATTTCATGGAGGTCTCTTTGAGATTTAGCAAGGCGCAAGTAAACTTATTATTCCATAACTAAAAGATGACATATTACCAAAAGAATAGAATAGTTCTGGCAAAACAAAACTGTGTAGAAATTTGTATGTGTGTATTTATATATGTATGGGTATAAATTCACTTTTTAATATTCTGTATTTGTATAGTATTTGCTACCTATTTTGTAAATTGAAGCATGAATTGTGCATTTGGCCAACTATCATTTTTTATCTTTCTAAGAATAAACATATTTGATCTTAATACATTTTAACTCTGTATTATTCAGAGTTAAAAATATGATCTTGGTTCATAAGATGATGAGTATCTACTATGCATAGTGATGTACCCAGAACTATGTTAGCTAGGTCTCAGATAATGGGTTTAAAAAAATGAATAGATATATTTCTGACCCCATTTAGAGTTCTTCCTGTTTATGGAGACCATAAGCCTATGAAAAACCTTCCAAGATTGAGGAAAGAGAATTTATTTCAACTCTAACTGACATAGCTGACATAGAGAAATTATTAGGATGGGATCACAGTGCTATTTTATAGAAGGTAGAGTTGAGATTCAATGTAGCTCCAAGGCTTGAACATCTAACTGTTATTCCACATTACTCTAAGAATAATACATACAAGAAAACATGGTCTGTCTTATTCATAATGAAAAAATCAAATTAAACAAGAACGGGTACCGCATTTCAACCAAAAATAATAGAGATATAAATGTTAATAAACAGATAATCCATACAATGACTAGGAGAGTAAATTGAGGGGCAACTTGGCAGTATCTATCCAATGTACTTTCATAAGTGTGCAAAAAGAATACACGAGGACATTCAAGACAGAACTGTTTATAAAAGTAAAAATAAAAAGGTATAAAAGTAAAAAAAAAAAAGTAAAATTTCATCTAAGTCCAAAAGGAAAAAGTTCTTGTTACATGCATGTTAGTATATCCAACCAATGGAATAATGTGTAGCTGTTAAAAAATATTCCAAAGCAGGTATGTCTATACAGACATGAAGAGTTCTTGTTGATGTAATTTCTCCTGGGAAAAAAAGAAACAAAACAGAAGCTAATTGTTGAAAAACATAATTTTAAAATTTTTTAATGACAAATGCTAATATATTAATATGCTTAAAAAAATCTCTGGAGGGATACACTTGAAATTAACAGTGGTTACATCTCCATAATTGGTTAGCAATTGGTGAGGTGGATTTGGGGCAATTTCACCTTTTAAAATGTGCCTTTCTATTCTGAATTTATTTTAAGAAATATATCCCACATTAATATTAAAATAACTAGATAATGATATAGTATACACCTCTCACCTTCTAAAATAATGGAAACAATACATACACTGGGCAGTATATACTGCCCAAAATAAACACAGTGTCCCCATGACCAAGTGAGATCTAATTGCTAGCTGACCACACCCAGCGAAGTGCTTACATTCAGAAAATGGACTCTGGTATCCAGAGTCTATTTCGGCCCCATTTAGATTTGTGACAGGATCTCTCTAGGCAAATAAATTCTGATGTTATCCGTCTTACAAACAGCTCCTCGGGGCTTTTCTTCTCATTACTTAGTATGGCAATTTCACAAAACCACAGCAACGTATAAGTTTCTGAAATTGCCATTAGCTTCCAGAGGGTGGGAGCTCAGGTGACCTTTTCCTCCCTTGTGTCCTGGTTCTGTGCATTAATGCAGAATCTGGCTTCCCTGGAGGACCCTCATGGACCTCTCTTCTCTTTCTTGGGAACTTAAATTGATTGACCATGTGTCATAAGATGATCAACCTGTACCGGGTTTCACCATTAATACCAGTAGAATTTAGTATCCACAAGGAGGACACAAATGAGAAAGCGTTTAGTAACACAGCAAAATGGTATTGCCCACCACCTTTCTGCCAAGCAGAAACCTCATGATTTCTATACTAAAAGAGGTAGTTTCCTCCAACAAGGGGTAAGTCAGAAGGCTAGGACTTGGACCACGTAAAAAAGAAAGGTTTTCACTTCTAACATAAGCAAAAGAGGTCAGTTTTTCCATGTCTTTATTTTCTGGAAGATTTAAATTCATAAGAAGCTCAGTAGCAATGTATACCAGCAAATCCTAGAAGTTCAACAGTACAACACAATCTGTAGACACAGCAAAAGATGAAGAGCAGGCACTGAAAATATAAAAGTTCGTGTGCTCTCATGTGTCTATTAAAGGACATAAAGTTGAATCTATCACTAGATAGTCAAGAAATGGTATGAATACATCTATAATTTACCTAGCAAAAGGAAATTGTAGAATGAGGGAGGCTCCTATTAATAATTTGTACAAGAAAACAGGCATAAACTGGGACTCTCTCAAGCAAAACAGAACATGACATCACCCTCTCAAAAGAACAGCATAGCCTGGTAGGCTGACCTTGGCATTAGTGTTAAGCAGACTTGTGTTTGAATTCCAGTTTTCCAGTTTTATGACAAAACATTTACATGAGTATCAAAGGCCTCTTTTATCAAATTGACAATACAGACACCTTGAAAGTGTGGAAATATAATATTAAGATGTCACACATAAAGCACACAGTTCACTGCAGGTATTCAAAATAGTGGGTCATGTTCCTGTATTAATAGCCCTGTACAAAGAATAAAGCTCTTGCTGTTTGATGACCTCTCTACATTTAACGTTATTAACTTCAGCAAGTTAGATTATTATCATACTTTTCAACCACAGTGCTTTTTTGCCGGAAGAAAACGGACTAACATATTCAAAATACTCAAATAAATTAAATGTGAGTCAAGATTTTGTATTCAGGGAGACCGATTTTTAAATATAAAAGATATAGATAAGCTGTTATCAACATGTAAGAATTCAGAGAATATTGTTCCCATGAGAACTTCCTGAGGAATCTACGAGAGCAAGCTTTTGGCGGCCAAATAAGTAGACATTGGCACAAAGGCTTGTGATGAGCATTGAACATACAGTTACTTGGAGAACTAAAATCAAAAAGATTGAAAAGGAGAAAGCGTAGTGTATAGTTACTAATATGCAAAGAGAATAGATTATGTTTGTGGTGGCATTATTTTATTGGTATTCTGAGAATATTGTAATTACAAGGTAGGATAAATAAATGAACAGTTACTCTAAATTTACATCTCTTAGGCCCTCAAGAATGATGATTCTTGGTTTGAAAGAAAGAAGATACATATATAAAAGAAGGTCAATAAAAAAATGACCTCATAGAATTGGAGTTGGAAGAACCAGTATGAGATCATGAAGTACTTTATCATGTAATATATATGATATATGTATGTCTGTATTTACTAACTCTGTCCACCAAAGAGGGCTAGAAGCAATGACCAGTCAGGTAGCACTGGGCATCCCTAGTACACAGATTGTGTTCTCTAAATAGTATGACAAATAAACAAAACTGGCCTTTTTGGAGAAACATCTCCTTCTAGGCCTACATCAGGAAATGCTCAAGATGAGCCTGGAATATCTTATTATATCAAATTTCAAGGAAGCTATTAAAACTCAGGTCAGGTCAGAAAGACTCAGAGCCCATCTGAAGAAGCTCCTCCTTCCCAACGATGAGAAAATTTGAACTTCTTATCGGGAATGTAATCTATTGAAACCTAACAAATATGCTTGAATCATCTATGAGTACCTGACATTAATTTAGGGAGGATGGAAGTTGATGGGGAAACCATTCTTTATCTTGCAAACTGGTAAATGAAGGGAGAGAATCAAGCATGTGTTTTACGTTTCCTATGTGAACTTGATTACCAGACAGTCTAATGAGAGATAAAGAGAAATTATTGAATTAGAATATTTTGTAGTCTCTGGTAGCTCAGGCTCTTCACAGGTAAATTGTAAAGAAAAGAAAGAATGATGGCATTAAAAAATAAATTTAAAAAGTAAATTTAAAATGAGCAAGACCAAATTATCATGTCGAGAATGCAGTCTTGGGTGATAAAACCATAGAGAAATGCAGGGAAGTGATGAGTATGCAAGTCGACTAGTGGCCACCTTAGGGTGATACAAAGGGTGCAATTAGGATGGAAGAGTTTCTGGGGTGAGATGGACAGAGTTCTGTTATTTGACCAGTGAGGAGACTATAAAGACATAATAATCTGTGTAATAACTTAGACATTTTTGGTGAGGTTTTAATATCTGTGTTTTATCTTATAGTGAATGCAAAGGAGAAAAATACTCAATGGTCCCACTACTAGAGATTTTGATTTCATTAATGGAGCATTGTGAGCAATTGTTGAATCTCCACAGATGACTGTAACGTGTAAATACATTTTTCCCCTTTGCACCTACAATATGTTGAAATAAGTGATGAGATGAGAACTTGTGAAACTCTCAGTCTAGACCAAATCAAAACGAGTCTTTTATGCCATATTAAGTCATTAGATATATATTAAAGGTGTCTTAGGAGGAAAGTTATATGATCATATTTGTTTTAAGGAATAACCATTCTGGTGTCACTATTTCTTTCACATAAACAGTTTAACCTAGAATTTCCTCAAAGTCATCTCCAGTATTTCTGGTCCCACAAAACTGAAGCCAAGTCCATTGTTTTTAATTTTCATATATTTAAAAATATCCAAACATGTATTTCATATATCTATAATAATACGAAATTTATACTACATGCACTATTGCATATTAATATTTTCTATAATTATATGTTCTCTGCTCCAAAACTTTTCTTAAATAAAGTCTCCCACAGTGACTCAGTTCTCAAATTTCTCCAGAGTTTTCTAGACTCCCTTAATTGTAAAGGCTTTCCTGTTAACTAAAAAGTTTATTTCTCCTTACCCTGCTTGAAGCATAAAACCTTCAATACTCTTACCTAGGATTTGCCAGGTTGTATATTTTGCAAATGATCTAGGCCCCCTGGTTGTCTTTTTTCTCACCATTCTTGTTCTTATTTATTGGCCTTTCCTTTTTTATTTAAGATTTCCTCCCGAGGATACTTTAGGAAAGAGAAATTAGTTGACATCCAAATCAAACTAATTTATGCCTATTACAGTTTTTATTTTTAAAGTCTGAGAGAACACAGAGTAGATCAACATTTCTGCATTTCTGGCTATAAATAATCAAGCCCTCTCTTTTTAAACTGATGATAACATTTCACCCTTGGAGGAACCTTGATTTTAGTCTTTTTAGTAGATGTTGTAATAGCTTTTCATTTTTCTAATCATATTTTCAAACAGAAGGCAGCTGTTTAGATGCTATAAAACCTAGGCCCTTGATTTGGTACTCTGGCCTAACTGAACCATCTCTGCCATTATACATAATGGAGAGTTAATTTGGCTGTCAACACTAATAATATAACAATTCTGTATCTTAAGTGTAAATGTTTTTAATCATATATTTATTATCCCTTTATTTCTATTATGATAAAATTATGATTCAAAGCAGTCCACTATTGCATTGAATGACTCTGATTTTGCCATTTTTCTAAACCTATCACTAGCAATAATGAAAACAAAAACTCTTCTACATGCAGTTTATTTTCGTAGGGCACAGACCAAAGCTAACAATAGTCATGTGTACTAACCACAGACCTTCTGGTACCACAGCAGATCCCTGCATATAAAGGAAAGGCTACTTTAACTGCTTGTGTTCAATTATATGCACTGAATTGCCACTACCAGAATGGAGATGAAGCACAGAAAAAAAGAAACTTTTGAAAATTCCTGCTATTAAACTATATGCTTCAGTGAATCTTACTTCTTTTTTTTAAAATCTGATACTCGAAGCTAGAATGCTTTGAACAAAGACATATTTTTTTTAATGTTTATTTATTTTTGAGAGAGAGACAAGTGCAAGAGGAGGAGGGGCAGAGAGAGAGGGAGGCACAGAATCCCAAGCAGGCTCCAGACTCTGAGCTGTCAGCACAGAGCCTGATAAGGGGCTCAAACTCGTGAGCTGCAAGATCATGACCTGAGCTGAAGTCTGATGCTCAACTGACTGAGCCACCCAGGTGTCCCATGACCAATGACATATTTTGTAAACAAACTACTACATGTGTTTACCAAAACACACTTGTATTCTTGAACACATGTATCCAGTTATCTTTTCTGTCACATAGCCACTTTTCTATTTACTGGGAATTTTCCCTGAGTGTAGGCAGGGAAAATAAAATAAAAAATGAAAAAATTGTAATTAGTCAGCTTAGCTAATTAATAACTCTAGTAAGAGTTAAAGTTTAAATTTCTGGATAAAATTAGATTATTTAGCTTTTAATAATCAAATTTTAACCTAATTTGTTAATTAGGTTTATTTGACAACCTAATTGTCAGGATAAGTATGTTTATTTTCTGGAACTTTCTCAAAATGTAAACAAAAATTTCTTTATCTTTTATCCACTAAAAATAGTCATCCACCAAAAAATCTCCTAAAAATTAATGGTCTAGAAGAGACCTGTGCATTATCTATCTCCTGGTTGCAATGAAAAACATACCAAAAAAAAAAAAAAAAGAAGGAAAGAAAAAATGAACTTTACACATCCATCTCCTTCATTTGTAAAAATATATTCATATCACCCTGTACCCTAAAATTATCCACTATTAACAAAATAATTTCATAAATACCAAAGAAAATCATCTAAGTCCCAACATTTTTATATAATGTTTAAAAATAAAAGACAGGGATGCCTGGGTGGCTCAGTCAGTTGATCCTCTGACTCTTGATTTCAGTTCAGGTCATGATCTCGTGGTTTGAGGGTTCAAGCCTCGTGCCAGGCTCTGCACTGCAGTGTACAGCCTGCTTGGGATTCTCTCTCTCTCTCTCTCTCTCTCTCTCTCTCTCTCTGTGTGTGTGTGTGTGTGTCTGTCTGTCTCTGCTCCTCCCCCACCTGTGTTCTCTTTCTCTCTCTCTAAAAATAAATAAATAAATTTTAAAAAGATAAAAATAAAAAATAAACTAACAATAAAAAGCAATTGTATAATTTTCACACAAATTTCTGTTATGTGTCAGAAGTCATTGCAACATATTAAATTATCTACTTATTAATACAGGTTATAATATTCTCAATCTCAGTATTTACTAGAGAAGAACTATTTATGGTCAAAATACAGTATATAAAAGTCAAATCTTATGTAATTACATTAAAACATTTCCAAAAATTCAAAGCACAGATCCTCAAAAGGATAATTAGAAGCCTTAAAAAGAAAAAAATCAATCCTATAATATCTGAAGAAAAAATTCATCTTCATTGCAGCATATTAATTTTTTTTAAACCTACTTTAAGGACATTCTATAGTCACATGGGTCCCATATAATATATAGCAGGTGTTTAGAGATTTGACTATTTAATATAAAGTACAGGAAGTGCCCAAACTAAATAAGCCAGGGGACTTGACTCTATCCCTGACCATATGAGAGTTTCCCCCATGGCCAAATTTGCCTTCTGGAGCAAAATTCACTCTGAACTGAACCTTTTTGATGGCACAAATTGGATAAATTCTCTCTTTCTAAGTTAAGAGTCCTAAATAGATTGAGCAACAGTTCTTTAAACAGTCTTGAACCCTACTGATGAGAAGTCATGACTAGCTTCTGACATTAAAAGTTATTTGGCTGCCTCTTATTATAAAATGATCAGCTAATCTCTTCCAATATATATTTATAAAAGCTATGTCCCTAGTGAGCCCATATTGTTTTTCCTATGCTAAGAGTTACAGTGGATCTAGCCCACCCATACGGAACACAGCACTGACAACACAAAATGCCTCTACTCGCTTTCTTCCTACTGTTCCTCCTCTTACTATTTCTATATCATATGGTACCAGGGACAAAACAGGCACTTGCTTATATGGCTACTTCAGGTGTAGTCATTGCTCTTGGTGGTTTTGGCCTGCTAACTCACTAATTACTATACACATCCCTTTAGTTCATCCAAATACATCCTCACAAAATCAGTTTCTTTTTCTGCCTGTCCTGGCTCTAGTTGTTTTCAACCTATGGAGGGTAGTGAGATAACAATATCTCTGTTATTAAATTAAGTTAGTTAATTTAAATATTAAATTAAATCAGTTAATTTAATTTAAATTAAATCTTGTATTAATGTTATAATGAAAACAATTATTCTATTAAAAAATAACAAAGTAGTTAAAAATTAATACTTTTAAAGTGCTGGAAGCCATTTCTGAACTCACTAAAGTTGAAAAAACTTCTTGTGAGGTA
The DNA here is from genome assembly GCA_028646485.1 of Cryptoprocta ferox. NCBI lineage: Eukaryota > Metazoa > Chordata > Mammalia > Carnivora > Eupleridae > Cryptoprocta > Cryptoprocta ferox. The sequence continues at coordinate 51,989,987 of CM053571.1, read as the reverse complement.
AGGTGGGTTTGCAAGGCCACCCACCGTCAGATGGCTACTGATGTCTACCCCTGACTCAATTATTTTTGCTTAAGCACCGACCCCCAAGTTGCCTTGTTGACTGGTATGAGGAGTAATTTGTCCCCTTATCTTAAAATATGCTAATTTCCCCTTGTGAAGGAACTTATTATAAGAATTTCTTCTTTTGTGATTCTAGGGCAAATATTACATTTCCTGAGAAACCTGTTTTTCTTCCCTTCAAGAAAACAAGCTATTAACTCCTGCTCACAAAGAACTAACTTTTGCCTTTGCTATGCTAAAAACATTGTCTTGTATTTAAATGCTAAAGATACCTTCTTTCCCCTTATGATAAGCATCTAAGTAACCTACATCAATCACTATTGATAAAGATTGTGCATGAGTCTTCTACCAATCTATGTTCTGGGAAATTTTTACATACCAAAGAATTTGTCATCAGAAATCATTGTTTAAGGCAAATGTCACTTCTGTGCTGGCCCCATACATTGATGTTGGGATCTGTTTTTTTCAAATTGGCAACTGTGCCATGAATTCTGAAAAGCTACCTTTTTACCAAATAGATAAAAAAATTCATATAAGCTTTTCAAGGGTATATACAGTACTACGTTTATAAATTTAACTTTAATATTTGGCTACAGAAGAATATTTTATAAAAAATTATTTTTGTGTTCTTTGAACTGTTCTCTATAACCATGTGAAAAATAAGAAAAGATCTAGGAGGAAGAGTTTTTTCAAATATTTAAAATATTAAAATGTTAAAAAATAAAACCATGAGACCCTGGTTTACTACATTGTAAATAATTTTATGACTGATCATTATGTCCTACAACGTCTTGCCTCTGTTGTTTCTGACAGAGCTATATACTGCCTACAAGAGACTCATTTTAGACCTAGGGTAACCGGCAGATCTAAAGTGAGGGGCTGGAGAAATATTTATCATGCAAATGGATGTCAAAAGAAATCTGGAGTAGCAATGTTTACATCAGACAAACCTGACTTTAAAACAAAGACTGTTGGGGTGTCTAAGTGGCTCAGTGGGTTAAGCATCCAACCTTTGGTTTCAGCTTGGGTTATGATCTCATGATTTGTGAGACTGATCCCCATGTTGGGCTCTGCACTGACAGCACAGAGCCTGTTTAGGATTCTCTCTCTCCCTCTCTCCCTGTCCCTCCCTGACTTGTGTTTTCTCTTTCTCTCTCTCTCTCTCTCAATAAAAACATAAACTTTAAAAAAAATAAAAAAGTAAAGATCGTAGAAAGACAAAGAAGGTCATTATATAATGGTAAAGGGAACAATTCAACAAGAAAACATAACAGTTGTAAATATTTGTGCACCCAACACAAGAGCACACAAATATATAAAGCAGTTAAAAACAAACCTAAAGGAACTAATCAATAACAACACAATAATAATAGGTGACTTTAACACCCCACTTACATCAATGGAGAGATCACCTAAATAGAAAATTAACAAGAAAACAGTGGCTTTGAAAGATACATGGGACCAGATATACTTAACAGATATATTCAGAACATTCCATCCTGAAACAGATTCTTTCAAAGTGCACGAGGGAACATCTATTCTCCAGAACAGATCACATATTATGTCACAAAATAGGCCGCAACAAACACAAAAAGATTGAAATCATACCATGCATCTTTTTTTTGGCCACAACACTATGAAACTAGAAGTCAACCACAAGAAGAAAATTGGAAAGACCATAAATATATGGAGGTTAAACAACATGATACTAAACAATGAATGGGTCAACGAGGAATTCAAAGAAGACATTAAAGAAAAATACATAGAAAAAAATGAAAATGAAAACAAAATGGTCCAAAACCTATGGGATGCAGGAAAAGTGGTCCTAAAAGGGAGTATATCGCAATACAGACCTACCTCAAGAATCAAGAAAAATCTCAAATAAACAACCTAACCTTACACCCATAGGAACTAGAAAAAGAACAGCAAGCAAACAAAACCTAAAACTAACAGAAGAAAGTAAATAATATTAGAGCAGAAATAAATGATATAGAAACTAAAGCAAAACAAAACAAAAGAAAAGCACAATTAAAGAAAAGCACAAAAGAAAAGCACAAAAAAGCACATTAAAGAAAAATACACAGAAAAAAATGAAAATGAAAACAAAATGGTCCAAAACCTATGGGATGCAGGAAAAGTGGTCCTAAAAGGGAGTATATCGCAATGCAGACCTACCTCAAGAATCAAGAAAAATCTCAAATAAACAACCTAACCTTCCACCCATAGGAACTAGAAAAAGAACAGCAAACAAACAAAACCTAAAACTAACAGAAGAAAGTAAATAATATTAGAGCAGAAATAAATGATATAGAAACTAAAGCAAAACAAAAGAAAAGCACAATAGAATAGATCAATGAAACCAGAAACTTGTTTTTTTGGGGAAAAAATCAATACGATTGATAAACATTTAGCCAGACTTATCAAAAAAGAAAGAGAAAGAACTCAAATAAATAAAATCACAAATGAGAGAAATACCATAGAAATACAAACAATAATAAGAGAATATTATGAAAAATATATGCCAACAAATTGGACAACCTGGAAGAAATGGATTAATGTCTACAAATATATAAACTACCAAAAGTGAAACAGGAAGAAATAGAAAACTTGAACAGGCCAATAACCAGCAAAGATATTGAATTAGTAATAAAAAATGTCCCAACAAACAAAAGTCCAGGGCCAGATGGCTTCACAGATGAATTCTACCAAACATTTAAAGAAGAGTTGATACCTATTTTTCTCAAACTATACCAAGTTGAAGAGTAAAGAAAACTTCCAAATTCATTCTATGAGGCCAGCATTATCCCGATACCAAAAACCGATAAAGACTCCACTGAAAAAGAGAATTATAGGCTAAAATCCCTGATGAACATGGATCCAAAAATCTCAGTAAAATGCTGGTAAACCAAATTCAACAAAACATTAATAAAACAACTCATTAGGACGAAGTGGGACTTACTCCTGGGTTACAAGTATGGTTCAAATTATTCTCAAATTAATCAATGTGATACACCACATTACTACACAGAACTAGCATTGGGCAAAGTACAAGATCTGTTCATGATAAAAAGCCTCAATAAAGTAGGTTTATAGGGAACATACCTCAAACATACTAAAGGCAATATAGGAAAAATCCACAGCTAATATCATCCTCAATGGGGAGAAATTGATAGTTTCTCCCCTAAGGTCAGGAACAAGACAGGGATGTCCACTCTCCCCACTTTTATTCAACATAGTACTGGAAGATCTAGCCACAGCAACCAGACAACAAAAAGAAATGAATGTCTTCCAAATCAGCAAGGATAAAGTTAATCTTTCACTATTTTTAGAAGACATGATATGCTATATAAAAAAATCCAAAAGGATCAACCAAAAAACTGCTAACCTATAAAGAAATTCAGTAAAATTACAGGATACAAAACCAACATGAAGAAATCAGTTGCAGTTCTGTACACGAATAATGAAACAGCTGAAAGAGAAATCAAGGAATCCATCCCATTTACAATTGCACCAAAAACAATAAGATACATAAGAATAAACCTAACCAAGGAGGTGAAAGACCTGCACTCTGAAAGCTATAAAACACTGAAGAAAGTGAAGGTGACACAAAGAAAAGGAAAGACATTCCATGCTCATGGATTGGAAGAACAAATATTAAAATATCCATACCACCCAAAAAAATCTGCACACTTAATGCAATTTCTATCAAAATAACATCAGCATTTTTCACAGACCAAGAACAAACAATCCTCAAATTTGTATGGAGCCACAAAATACCCCAATAGCCAACACAGTCTTGAAAAAGCAAAGCAAAGCTGGAGGCATCACAATTTTGGACTTCAAGTTATATTACAAAGATGTAGTGATCAAAACAGTATGGTACTGGTACAAAAATAGACAAATAGATTAATGCAACAGAATAGAAAACCCAGCAATGGACCTACAACTATATGTCAATTAATCTTTGACAATGCAGGAAAGAATATCCAATGGGAAAAAGACAGTCTCTTCAACAAATGGTGTTGGGAAAACTGGACAGCAACATGCAAAAGAATGAAACTGGACCACTTCTTACACCGTACACAAAAATAAATTCAAAATGGATTGAAAACCTAAATATGAGACTTGAAACCATAAAAATTCTAGAGGAGAAAACAAGCAGTAATCTCTTTGACATCAGTCATAACAACTTCTTTCCAGCAGGGAAACAAAAGCAAAAATAAGCTATTAAGACTTCATCAATATAAAAAGCCTCTGAACAGAGAAGGAAGCAATCAACAAAACTAAAAGGCAATCTACAGAATGGGATTAGATATTTGTAAATGACATATCTGATAAAGGGTTAGTATCCAAAATATATAAAGAACTTATAAAATTCAACACCCAAAAACCAAATAATCCTATTAAAAATGAGCAGAAGACATAAATAGACACTTTTCTCGAGAAGACATACAGATGGCCAATCGACATATGAAAAGATGCTCAACATCACTGATCATTAGTGAAATACAAATAAAAAGTACAACAAGATCCATCACCTCACACCTGTCAGAATGGCTAAAATCAACAATGCAAGAAACCACAAGTGCTAGTGAGGATGTAGAGAAAGAGGAGCCCTCTTGCACAGTTGGTGGGAATGCAAACTGGTGCAGCCACTCTGGAAAACAGTATGGAAGGAAGTTCTTCAGAAGTTAAAAATAGTACTACCCTAGGATCCATCAATTGCACTACTAGGTATTTACCCAAAGAATACAAAAATACCAATTCAAAGGGATACATGTACCCCAGTGTTTAACAGCAGCCTTATATACTATTAGCCAAAGTATGGAAACATCCCAAGTGTCCATTGACTGAGGAATGGATAAAGAAGAAGTGGAACACATATACAGTCGAATATTACTCAGCCATAAGAAAGAATGAAATCTTGCCTTTTGCAATGACATGGATGGAGCTGGAGAATATCATGATAAGTGAAATAAGTCAGAGAAAGATAAATTCCATATGATTTCACTCATTATGTGGAATTTAAGAAACAAAACAAATAGCAAAGGGGAAAAAGAGAGAGAGAGAGATGCAAACCAAGAAATAGCCTCTATAGATAACAAAGTGAAGTTTACTAGAAAGGAGGTGGGTAGGTGGATGGGTGAAATAGGTGATGGGGATTAAGTGGTGTACCTGCTGTGATGAGCACAGGATGTTGCATGGAAGTGTTGAATCACTATATTGTACACCTGAAACTAATATTATACTGTATCTTAACTGGAATTTAAATAAAAACTAAAAAAATCAAAATCACTCTTAAGAATGAAGTATGGTTTAAAAAAAAAGACTGGTGACAGAAGCTCTCTGGTAATTTATAAGGTGATTAGTGTACTTTTACTCATTAAAGCTTCAGAAATGTCACTCAGACTTGGATGGGGGTGGCATAGATTTTTAGTGTCCTACTATTTCAAGGAACTACAGGCTGCATTTAATTCTGTCATAATCAGAAATTTTAAAAGTTTTAGAAGAATATTTCATTGTAATCTGCACATGATAAATGACCAGAAAACATCAGAAATGAAGCGAGTTACTTACTGTCTTTCAAATTTTGATCTGAAAAAAAATGAATCTGCATTCACTTGAATGGGCAGTTAGGAGAAACAAAAGTATTTCATGTATTGTACTGACTTATAAATTTACTGCATATAGATAATGTCCTTTATTTTTAAATATATAACTAGAAAATTGTAACAAAAATAATTTATAAAAATGTCCTAAAGCACAAGGGAAGTAAAGCATTACTCTGAAAACTCAGAGGGATAAAGGAAAACTGTACATTATTTAAAGGCAGGAAACAAAATAGCACCTTACAAATTGTGTGTTTGCCTGAAAAGTGATAAAGAGATAACAAATAGAATGCAAAGATAGTTACAAAAACAATATCAGAAGGAATTAGGAAAAAAATAAGCTAAAATGAAGACAGAACATATTGCTCTTTTAAAGAATGCAAAAATTTCATGAAACAATTGAAGATAATTATTAAAATAGGCATTAGGTAAATAAAGAGAAGATATGCTGCCAAACACTAAACCCTCAGTGTTAAAAAATACTTGGAAAAAAGTCAGAATATGTACAGAGAAGAAAAAAGATTATTAATATAAAGGATAAAAAAAAAGAACCAATCTACAAATTAGAGTTGTACCTAGGTTTGCCAGATAAAGTACTTCCCCTTTCTCCTTCCTCCTCTCTCACTCCCTCCCTTCTTACCTTTCTTATTTCCTTCCTTTCTTCCTTCCTTCCTTCCTTCCTTCTTTCCTTTCTTTCTATTTGGCTAAATCTGGTAACCCTAGTGTACCAAAAAATAAAACCAAAATGGAAGAAACAATAACTAAGATATAATAGAAAAATGAATTTCTAATATGTGAAATTTCTAATATGTGAAATTGACTACATAGAATGGAAAGACATAATATTACAAGAAAAAATGATTATAGGAAAAAAGACATGTCCTAGAAGTTAAAACAAAACAAAACAAAACAAAACAGTAAGAACAAGAAGGAAGACGAGGAGAGTGAAGAAGTGGAGAAGGAAAGATACAGAAATCCTCAAGAGTGCTCTTTGGGCAACTTGGTATAACTGACAGTATGACAGTTTTTGTAAAGAGGACTGAGTATAACTCTGCCTTTTAATAATGAAATCCTCAGCTTCTTTCACTCTTACACTATCAGAATACCAATAGCTGTGAACCAAGGTTATATGTTCCTGGCAGGAAATGGGACAATAGCTTTTGGGGAACACCAAATAACCTAAGGAAAAAATGTGCACATACTAACATTTTTGAGATCCTCAGTAAAAAGAGATTTTTGCCTTAATTAACTAGAGTTAACCTCTAAATCTCCATAACCAGTTAGAGGGCATGATGATAAAGAAAACCCTATATCCAATATTTTAAATATATATATTTAGGTTAATATTTAGCTTAACAAGAAATATTTTTAAGAACCCTAGAAAGAACCAATATATAAATTATACTTGTACCTAGGTTTGAAGAAAACATCATGAAAGATACAAGAGTAGAGTTAGACCAATAGGAAGACATACCCTGTTTCTTGGACAGAATGACTTAATATTATAAATAATTTAAAAAAATAGCCAGGGAAATATTCAAAAAAGGGAGATTAGTTTTATCAGACATTAAAGCATATTAGAAAGCTTCTATAATTAAGACATTTTGGCACTGGCATGTAAATACATGAATAGAAGAGAAAGACCCAAATAGACCCAAGTAAAGGAAATGTATTTATGTTAAAGGTGACTCAAATCCCTGGGCAAACATGGATGGATGCCATAATGCGTAGTGTTGGGCCCACTGGAGGGGCATGTGAAAAAGATAAAGTCTATACCTTACTGCATACAGATGAATAAACCTCAAATCAATCAGGAATCTAAAGTCATACTGAAGAATGATGATGGTAGATAGAACTGAGTTCTGCTTAGTCTCAGTCTAGATTAAGGCTTTATAACAATAACTCAAAATCTATAGAAAAAAAAGAAAAGGATAAAAAAATTACATAATTTTCCCCCACAAATGAATGACAGAGGAGCAACATGAGCGAAGTCACAAGCCAATTGACAAATGGACAGAAAACATTTACAACATACATATGAGGGGCTAATATTTCTAATATATAAAGACCTAATAAAAAGTTGAGGGGGGAAATGGCCAAAAACATGAAGAAAAAGATATTTACAGATAATTCACAAATTACAGATAAAATGGCTCTTTAAGTATTTACTCATACTCATAATTTGAACTAAAACTGAATTCAGTCTGATTCTCATCTCAAAAATTGGCAAAAACAATAAAAATCTGACCATACAATCTGGTGTCGAGGCTTTTGGGGGAAAGCACACATTCCTGTATGTTGCCAGTGGGGATGCAAAATGGTGCAAACCTTTTGGAGTACAATTTGGCAGAATCGATTAAAATTACATATCCACATACGTAATCCATGTTTAGTAATTTATGTCAAAATACATATGCACAAGTGCATTCATGATAGCATTATATGTAACTATAACATACTGGACACAGCCATCACAATGCCCACACATAGGAGAGTGGATGAATAAAAAAGGAAATACACGTCGGCATGGAGCTATATGAACTAATAGGGAGTGATTTCAGGTTCTATTATTACATGAAGAAAGTGAAGGGCAAATAAGTTTAATGCAATAAATAAGGGGAAATAATAAAATGTACCTTCATCTGCTCATGTGTGCAAATAGAAACACAAGGGGGATAAAGTAGAAACTGAGGAAATAAAGTGCATATGGCAAGGGTTCATAAGGGTCCAAGGGGTGTACATAGAAACTGGGTGGAAAAAGTGGAAAATAAAATAGATTAGATTGAATCATATGAGGGATAGTGACATGACTCTGAATAAATCTCTTTATATATTTCTGACTCTTACAATATGTTAATATTTCATACATCCAGATAAATAAAATCAATAGGGATGGGGCTCAGAAACTGAAATGGAATAAAAACAGAAACAAATGAACCTGGCTATACTGTAAATGAATAATATAACTCATTGAAGGGGCAGGAGGAGAATCAATGTAAATAACCTTGAAAACAATATTTTGACTGTATTCTCTAAGGCTAATCATAAAAAAGAACTATACACAAATATTGTACACTAGTTGGTAGGTTTGTTTGTTGCAGAGATATGGATTAGCAGTTTTGAAGCTATTTTATGCATATTCTAGGTTTGAGTAAATAAGAAAAATGTAGTGCATAATGAGAGTCATGTTTCTCATTACTGTAGAAAAGAGTTGTAAATAAGGAAACAGGGAAGGCTAAAATGTGCCCTGTGGTGATGTTAGATACACATTGGAAATATCAGTACAACATCATAGTTTTATACACACCCACACGCATGCAGATACACACACACACACACATACACACACACACACACACATATCCACACATCCCTATCTATATACTAATTTTATGTTCCACCTTCCATTTTCAGGAGAAAAAAAGTTATGGGGAGAATGTGTTCCTCAAACTGAGTGAGTAAAACAAAAAAGATACAATATCTGGGATATAGTAAACCAACGTAAGTGTAAGTCTAAGAAAATCAGCAGGAAAAGAGTAAGAGGAAACACAAGAATGAGAATTGTTCATGAGGCTTACTGATGAACCAGTCCAGATAGGAAAAGAAGATGCAGGACTTTGCCTCTAAGAAGGAAAAGGGACACGTTGGATTGTCTGATATATCTTGCCCATACAGAAAGGAGTTTTACATCTCTGGGAGAGATGTGCGCAAATTATTACTAGATAGAGAATAAAACATATGCAAAAAGAGGCAATTATTAATTCCAATAAAATTTTATTTTATTTTTTAAAATTCCAATAAAATTTAAAAGATACCGTGGAAAGGACAATAAATGATAACTTTTGATATTTCTCAATAGTTTGGCTGGGGGGCAGGTGCCTGGGTGGCTCAGTTGGTTAGGCAACCAACTTTAGCGCAGGTCATGTTCTCATGGTTCATGGGTTCAAGTCCTGGGTTGGACTCAAAGCCAAAGCCTGCTTCAGGTTCTCTGTCTCCCTATCTCTCTGCCCCTCCCCACTACTTCTCCGTCTCTCTCAGTCTCTCAAAAATAATAAACATTTTAAAACATAGTAATTTTGGATGCAAATTTTAAAGAGTAAAAGGAATAGAACTTTGAACCTACAGCTTTAAGTCCAGTCAAATAAGAATTTGAAAGGCAGGACGTAATACAATTATTACCAAACGTTCAAAGTGTCAGATGATTTGTCTCATAAGCTAATCACAACAAAGTAACTTTTGGATGAAGTTCACAGGCAAGGGAAACAAATCCAGAGGATGTGGGGAAAGATAAGGTAAATAATAAGCAGTGCTTTTTAAAATTAAGGACAAGTACTATAAAAATCAATACTATATAATTTTAAGCCGGCAGATAAAAGTTTTATCTATTCAATGGAAAACTGAAATAGAAACAATAGCAAAACAATATAGTAAGTAGAAAATATGCAAAAAGAGATAAATAAGTGCTAATATAAGAGTGATTACTGGCTATCTATTGATTAAATTCACCCATTGAGATCTAGAGGCTCCTAGACAGAATAAAAATAACATTGAACTAGATGCTGCTTTTAAGACACATATAAGAAACAATAATACAACTGAAAATAAAAAGAAGGAAGAGGAAAAAAGGGAAAAAATGAACCAAATGACACCAGGATAGAAATGTTAAAATCTGAAAAAAAAGGCAAAAAATAGTCATAAAAGACAAGACAGTTATCATAAGCTTATAAAAGGAACAGTAGAACAGAAAGATATACCTGCCATAGCCACGCACCTAAGAAAAAATCAGCCTCAATTATATCAAGCAAAAACGTAGGGTGGAGAGATTTTTTTTTAATTTCAACTTTATTGAAGTATAACCGACAGAGTAGAAAGATTTTAAAATCCAGGTCAGACTTTGGCAAACTAGGTACTGTGAGCCAAAAGCTGCTGCCACCTATTTTTGTAAATAAAACTTTATTAGAACACAGCTACCCTCATACATTTACATGTTGTGTGTGGATGCTTTGACATTACAATGACAGAATTGAGAAGGTATGAAAACCATTGAGCCCCAAAGAGCCAAAAACATTTACTGTCTGGTTCTTGACAGAAAAAGTGGCCAGCCTCTGATATAAACAGTACAGATATTAAGTTCAAGTTCTGAGATATTTATAGAATTCTATACCCAACAGTCAGAGAATGCACATTATTTTCAAGCATACATAGAGCATTTAACAAAAGAGATAACATTCTATCCCACAAAAAGGAAAGCCTAAAAAATAATAATAATAAAGCAAGATTATATTATAAAATTAAATTACATATTCATTTTGTGTGTGTGTAAAAACCAAATAAGATACTAAATAACCCCTGGGTTTCAAAAAAGGAATAAATAGAAACTACTAATAGTTGGGAGTTCAATCCTATGGAAATTAGTGAAGACAAGCCAAGTGAGAACAAGAAAAGATGACTTATTCGGAGATTGCCATCTCCTGGGACTGAGCCATCATAACTATTTTGTCTAAAAATTTGGATTATTCATAGTACTTCTTATGTATTTTAAAATTTTTATTCATCTGAAATGTTGCTTTATTTTTCAATATTATTGTTGCTAAATTTTAATGTCTTTCCTTTTTTTTTCTGTTGACCACTGTGCCCAGAGCTTTCTCTGTATCATTAACCTCTAAAAAACAGCTTTTTTAAAAAAATTACTGATGCCATCTAATCTATTTTCTGTCACTAATTTTGTCATGTTTTTATTTCTACTATTTTGCTTCCTTTGGGCTACTCGGCTGTTTTGTTTTGTTTTGTTTTCTCTTCAAAATCCTTAAGTTACATGTTTAGCTTAATTTTCAATTTTTTATTTCTTTTAAAAGTACATATTATTACTTAAATCTTCTTCAAGATTTCAGGTTTTACAAAGTAAGATGTTAATGAGGAAAATAAAGTACTCTCTTCATTTCTGTGCTTAACCAGATGTAGTATGTTGGCACTTTAAAGGATTTATTTTTTAATTCATTCATTGTTTCCTGTACTTTCCCTAACACGGGGAAGTTTCCATACCATTGTAATTCCAGTTTTTCTTTAAAGTTATGCTACCAGGAGGTGGTATAAATTGTATACTCCATACTCACACTCAGAGGTGTTAATTTTTCATTAATGTTATATTTTCAACCTTTCTAAGAATGTTCAAGATAGGACTCTTAAAATTAAAGTATAAAGAAAGTAAAAAAGATGAAGATCCATCCAAAAAGAGAAGGAACTGATGTTTCAATTGGCTTCATTGTGTCTCACTTTTAAGTATGAATGGACAGGTAAGATCATCTAGGAAATACACAGAATAATAGAAAAGTAGTGTCTCAAAATGAAGTCTTTGGAAGCAGGCCTACCAAAAAGCAGCTGCTGTTTAGAGCAGGAAGATAGGGGGCTATATCCCTCAGTCAGCCTGGATTAAAGCAATGGCTTCGTCTCTTAGTAACTGTGTAAACTTGAGTAAGTCACTAAGGTTCTCAGTTATATAAAGATTATTCTAACACTTCCTACCTAGTAGGTGTTTTAAGGATTAATGAAATTAATCCGCATAAAACATTTATTTAAGTACTTGACAGAGGGTATCAATTATTATTTTTATCTCCCCCATCAGTACAAATAACACTATCTATAGCAAACTAAATTCAGAATAATTTCCCTTCTTGAGAATTTCCTGATTGGCCTTACCTATCCTGCAAAACTATACCAACTGCTATCCTACCTATTGCTAATTAGTCTAGAGTTGCACTCTTCATTTTGGTAACCACGAGTCACATATGCTATGTAAATGTAATTTAATAAAGTTACATAAAATTTAAAATTCTGTTCTTCAGTTATACTTGCCATATTTCATATGCTCAAAGGTCATAAGTGGTTAATAATTTCCACATTGGATTATCACATGGGCAGTTTGCATGGGCAGCACTGATACAGAGAGATGCAATGTTAGGTTGAACCTATCATAATAGGAGGCAATGGGAGTTTGAAATTTGAATGAAGAGACATGGAACCCGGTAGCAATTAGAAACAAGTCCATTGTTATCAATACCCTAAAAAGAATGCCACAAACTCCTAATGCTGGATATGAAGAGATGGCCTCATTATCTGGTCTCCAAAGCATGGGTTTCCATCAATTCTCTAGATTCTTCGATGTACCCTACCAAGTAATAAGGCAAGCTCTACTTAAGTTGCAAAGGTCTTCTTCCAATGAGTTGCTCTACTTTTAACTTTACTAATGATGTTTTTCAACTGAAAAAAAAATCTACATTTTTATTAAGTTGAATCAGCCTATATTGTATCACTTCTGAGATTAACAGCATACTTAGAAAGTCCTATCCATTTCTACAGTTATAAAATTTCTTCTAGAACCTGTATAGGTTCATGTTATTTATGTTGGTCTTATTTCTATAGGATTAATTTCCCAAAGCAGCTTTACTGAGAATATTTATTTTATTGTTTTAACAATACAAATAATGGTAAATAATTTAAACCATGTAAAAGCTATAAAGTGACAATTAAATTCCCTGACATCCTGACCTACAGCTGTGTGGTTTCCTTCCCTAGAGGAAAACACATTTATCAGTTCTGTGTGATGTACTACCAGAGATAATTTTCTCCTTTTATGGTATTAACTTTAGATTTCTAATCAACTTCTAATTTATTCTGTTTGTTTTAAGGCAGAATTGCATTTTTTTGTCAAATAGCCAATTATTCCAACATCATTTATCTGTGGAACAGTCCATAATTTCCCTAAGGATCTTTAAATGCCAACATTTTCATACCCTAACTCCCCATTTGCACCTAAGTCATTCTTCACCCTCTCTCCCATACCACTGACCTCCTTTGTTTTTCTATTCTTGCTCCACCTGTCAAAAAGTTTTAAAATTATGTGTGAAAAGGTGAAATAAGATAGAGTTCTAACAGAGAAACTAACTTTAAATAACAGTTGGTTTTGTGGCAGGGCAAAGCTTTCTTACAGTTTTGTTTTGTTTTGTTTTGTTTTTTCTTTTCAACATCCTTGTTCTAGAGGAACTTTCAAATCAAATGTGCAAGAGCCACTTAATATCCATTGGTAATTGGTATACGATTGGTTTGAATTCATAAAATTATTAGAGACAATGTATTATATAATGAAAAGTAAAGTCTTCAAGAAAAACAGATAATATACACATAAGTTCTTTAAGAATGTAAAGCATTATATAAATTATTATTAGAAAACATTTGAAGTTGAGAGGAAAAGATTTAAGCATAAAATGTTAAAGTATGCCTAACTGTCATGGAACAATATTCCTTTTGGCACACCGTTGAGTGTGTTTTGTGATTACAAAAGTAGCTAAGTTAGATCACAAGACTATATTTAGTTAAAACTTGTAAAGTGAATTTCAATAGAATGACTGCATTTTTTAAAAGACACACAAAAAATACAGTTACTGCATATATAGACAAGTGTGGAGGAGGTCAAAGTTTTCAGTTGTATAACAATTCAGATTGTTTCCTTGACTCAAGTGCTCTCCTTCATTCCCTTACTTCACCATAAGGGAAATAAGGCTATTTAAGTACTCAGTGCATATTAGGCTCTGGAATTTTATTTCAAACTTGGGTTTTGGCCATTCAGATTATCATAAGGTTGCCATGTCTTTATAAGTATTATTTTAAATATAAGTGACTCAGCTGTTAGCACTAATCTTTTTTATTTTTTCAAGGTGGTGATCACCTGTATCTTCATAAACTCTCTTCTCTTACCACCTCCTGGGAACTATTTAAAAATTGTCCCCCCCACCTTAGCTTCTTCACATGTGAAACATTACTCTATCAACCCTGGCACAATTTCCATTAGTTTTGGGAAGCTTGTCAAATTCCAACACTTTTCACATTCTGGACAAATAGTAGAACTAAATTTAACAACAGAATAAAAAAAATGAAAGGCCGGAAACAGTGTAATGTGTGTAGGCTACCTACTATGGGATAAATAATGTTGACCCTTATGGAATATATATTATACAAAGTTTTAGTTCAAAACTAAATACATTTATGTATATGGTTTTCAAATGGTATTGAATATATGGTAAGAGACAATTATTTATTTATTTGTGGCTTGATGGAAAAAGGCTGGTTCTGTCTTCACAGTCTGAGGAGTGCCAACAACAAAGGCTGACTGTGGGTTCAGACTTCTGGGTTCTCCTCTACCCTTGGCTCTGGCAAAAGCCACTGCAAACTGCATTTGAACAGAGCATAATGCCGTTAGCTCGGCACTGCCATAGGCCAGGTAGGCCTAGTTTGTGCCTGAGCCAAACATTTTTCCAGGTGAAGTGGGACAAACCCTTTGGGCATCCTTCTAAAAGGACCATTTTACCACCTCCAAAATGAGACTGTTGGAACTGATAATAGTATTTTTCTCATCACCTCTTTTATCAGTCACTTTTTGAACTGAGGGCCAAAAATAGATATCCTCAAGTCATACCAATCCTTTGAGTTCCCGGTGCATGTATATAACACTGTCTAAACATTTCCTTTAGATATCTCAAAAAACACCCATCATAGGTTTGAAACTCAGTGAACTCTCCAAGTCAAATTCTTTCCAATGATATCACCAAAATAGTTATATGAAGCTCATACTAAAACTCATTCTTGTTTTCCTAAGCTTCACATTCAGTTGATCACCAATTCTTACAATTGTTTGCCTTCTAAAAATCTCTGAATCTATTTCTCTACAGCACAGCTGCCAATTCGTTAAACCAAAGAATTGTCATTCTTTGTCCTGCCAAAATATGTCTTTTATTTACGCTCCATCCCATCTTGTGCCACTCAAACTAGGTATTTACCTTACAGCTAGATTTTCTTTTTTCAATATGCAACCCTGATGAGTCACATTCCCATCCCCCCTTAACACATGTCATTTGCTTTATATTGTTCTTAAAGAGGTAAATTTACAACATGCTCTCCACCAAGTAGCTGAAGTTTACCTTGCTTTCCTATTATCTCACAATACCTCCCTTATTCTCCAGGCTCCAGTTACCATTGAGTCTTTGCATATGCTCTCCTTTCTGCTTACAATTTTTGTCTTCACCTCTTTCTCTATTGCAGACTTGACTAAAATATTCCTTTTCATGGACACCTTTACTTACACATGACTTTCCTCATTCATTAGGTCAGGTCCATCTGCTATATGTCTCATAACTTTATATGCCATTTATTTATAGAATTCTTCAAGCTACGGTTTACTGAGATACCCTTCTCATAAATGCAGATGCACCGAGTGAAGAAACCATGTCTACTGTGCTCATTATCATATCCTCAGCATTTAGCTTAGCGCCTGGAAAATCAACTACTCCTCAATAAATAATCGCTTGATGAATTAAGTTAATATATTTTGTCCCTACTATATACCACTCTATTAGCTCTATAAAGGGTGTGAAGAAAAATAATATAGTTCTTTCCTTCAAGTTTTTTCTAATCTAACAGTTTTAGAGTCCAGTCATCTCCATATTTAAAACTGCAAACTTTCTTCCCCCACTCCAATGCTCCTAATCCTCCTTACCCTGCTTTATTTTTTCCTTAGCACCTCTTACCTTCTAATATACACTTTATAACTTACTTAATCATTATGTCTATTGAGAACAGGAATTTTTGTCCCTTTTGTTGACTGATGAGTCCCAATCACTTAAAACATCTCCTAGCACATAGTAAACTTTCAACAAATATGTGTTCAGTGAAGAAAAGAATAAATATCTCCCCTAAACAATCATGAATTATCATTCATAAGTGTTGCTTCCCACAACAGGGATGTCCATGTTAGTTAGCTACATTTTACACCTATAGCAGTGTTCTCAGCAGTGGTGATCCAGCCCCCATCAGGGAACATCTGCAATGTCTGGCGATTTTTACGGTTGTTACAACTTGGGATGGGAGGGATGATATTGCTACCTCTGGTGGTACAGGACAGGGGTGTTGCTAAACATCCTGAATGTACAGGCAGCCCCCTATAACCAAGAATTATGAGCCCAGAGCGTCAGCAGTGCAAAGGATGAGAAAATCTAGACCATAGCCTCTACTGCTCTGTGTCCCTGCCTTTCTTTCCATTAACATGTGATACTTCTTTCTCTCTGGTATTAAAAGTTTTCCTTCAGATGTGCCCCTTCTGCTCTCACTTGTTTGCACCTCAAGCTTGCCAGTGTGCTCATGAGCTTTTTTTCTTTAGTGTTTCTTTTAATGTCTATTTTTGAAAGAGACAGAGAGAGAGACAGACAGACAGAGAGAGCATGTGCCTGCACACGTGAGGAAGGGACAAAGAGAAAGAGGGGCAGAGGATTCCAAACAGGCTCCCGGCTGACAGATGTGGAGCTGGAATTCACAAATTGGAAGATCATAAACCTGAGCCAAAGTGAGATGCTGAACCAACTGAACCACCCAGGTGCCCCACTCATGAGGTTTGGTTAGTGTTATCAAGGGCTATTTAAGAAGGTGTTTAATTTCAGTTTCCCAGATGAGACGCCTTATTTAATTTTTTTTCTTTCATAGAGTCCAGAATGTGGAGATATCCCAGATCTTTGTGAACCAGGCTATTTGAAATCAACATGGTTACCCCACCTCTTTTTTATTCAGTTTTGTCAATTTGAAATCAAATGTTACTTTAATGATACTTCAATAGCTTTCATTTATTTTGGGGGCCAGAGGCCAGAGACCTAACCCAAAGATATAGGTCCTCAAAGTTTGATCCTGATATAACCACTCAAAGCACTGTCTTTGAGAACACATCTGGTTTCAAACAGCTTCTTTCCCTTTCAAATAGCTTACCAGGGATAATGTATAGTCACTCTGTGGAATTTGGGCATAATTCCCCAAGGACTTCTATTAATTAACATTATTTTTTAAGTTTATTTATTTATTTTGAGAGAGACAGAGAGAGTACGAGCACAAGAGGACAGAGAAAGAGAGAGAATCTCAAACAGGTTCCTATGCTGTCAGCATAGAACCCATGCAGGGCTCGTACTCAAGAAAATGTGAGATCATTACCTGAGCTGAAATCAAGAGTCAGTTGCTTAATCAACTGAGCCACTTATTACTCCATCACATTCTAAGTAAAATAAATATTAGTGGTAATTCACACTTTGTGAAATAAAATATATTTGAATGCTAACTAATTCACATGTGAGCCAAATAAAATAACATGCATCCTCTAGGACAGAAATATTCTGCATAGCTTATTCATCATGATGTTCTTTGTGCCTAATATGGTGTTATCACATACTCAGTGTTCAATAAATGTGGGGAGGAGGTATACAAATACAGGACATTACTGACTACTCTTTCTTTATGAGTATATATGTGAAATCCTTAACTTTAATATAAATATTATTTCTTTTCTAATAAATTAGTAGAAGATAATTGGACTGAGATTTTGAGAAAGAGTCTAAGTCTCTGTTGAGGCTTACTGGGGAAAAATGGTAGAGTGATTATCTGGTATAAGAACGACAAGTGGCATCACAAGGGGCATGCACTTAGTAACCCTAACTAACTCTTGTTCAGAATAACTAGCAGTTTCAGTTTCCTTATCTATATGTGACAGATGAGCCAGGTTGAGTCTACCTTGAAATGTGTGCTTATGTTTGTATGCATGCATGTATGGGTTTGGCTGAGATTTACATAGGAGGAGTGAGGTTCTTTAGGTCCCTTGACACAAACTGATACTTGATAATGCTTGTTGAGCTATAATGTTTTAATTTGGGCTACAAAAATGGAAAATTGCTTGTGCGTGTGTGTGTGTATGTGTGTGTGTGTGTATGGGGTGTGTGTGTGTGTGTGTGTGTGTGTGTGTGAAGGTCCCTGAAAAGGAGTCTAGAAAGTGGGAAATAAAGACGGCACCACCCCTTTGATTTATTTTAAGGTCCTATGAATGAAGAGAGGTGCATTAGTTTGCCATTGCTGTATAACAAATTATCACAAATTTAGAAGCTTCAACAATATCCATTAATTACCTCACAGTTTCAGTAGGTCAGAAGTCCAAGCACAGTTTAAATGAGTTTTCTATTCAGAGTCTCATAAGGTTGAGATCAAGGTATTGGCCGGTCTAAGATCTCATTGAAGCTCAGGATCTTTATCCAAGCTGACATTGTTGTTGCCAAAATTCAGTTTCTTGTAACTATAGAACTCATGGAGACTTGTAGACCAGCAGGAGAATCTTTGACTTCTAGAATCTCTTAAATGGCCTAACTGATTAGGTCAGGCCCGATCAGGGTGATCTCCCTTTTGATGAACTCAATATTAACTGATTTTGGAATTTAATTACCTCTGCAAAAATCTCTTTACCTTTGCCATCTAATATAACCTCTTCATGGGAGTGAACTTCCCATCCTATTCCCGGGTCCCGCCCATACTCACAGGGAGGGGATTATATAGGGCATGCACACCAGAGGGCAGGAATCTCTGGAATCATCTTAGAATTTTGTCAACCATAAGTCTAGTTAGAAAAGAAACCAAGGGAACTGTTTTCACATCTATTATTAATTTGGAGTCTAAGAGATAAAGAGAAACACAGAGCTGTCGAGACAAACGTCTTCTACCAAATCTAACAGAGATCTCTGAGAAGCTCTGGCATACTGAGGGCTCAAGGTGACCCAAGAAGAGAAATACTCCAAGGCAGGACCACATCACTGGCATAGCACATGGCCACAATGCCATCATTAAGCTCTCCAGAGATGAATGAAGGCCAAGGGTGAAGAAACCGAGTGAACCCTATTTCACATAATTGTGAAATTTATATAGGGAATCTAAGAATTTTCCAGAAAGATTTTGTTAGTTGAGGGAAAAGTCTTCTAGGTTTTGAAAGTTATAACTGTAGTGGTTGTAGACTATCAAAATGTAACTTTTTAATATAGATTTGACTTTTTTGTTACATATAAACCGGGTGCTTTTAATGACTCAATTATAGTTTATGTTAACACGATTTCTATGGCTTTAGTGATATCTGCTCTAATTTGTCACCAAAATAAACATGCAGAAACAAATAATCAGCACTGGGTAATAATGAAATGCTATAGGTTTGCTCTCCTCTATGGTGAAAATACTCTGCTAAACCTACCTACTCTGAGATACTGCAGTCCACGGAATTTTGTAAGATTCTCCATATTTTAAAATAAAGGGAAAAAAATACTTAAAGCCTGAGAACTACAAGAAAAGCGGCCCTCTATTACAAAGAATCATTGTACTGTATGGCCATTTACTGTGTCCTGTTAGTAAATGTCTCCCTGGCAGCCACTTTGAGAAAAAGCGTATTTTCCCTTTCAGTCCCACCAGGATTTTGTGTTAAACCGTGTCCATCCCTCTTGTATTTAGGATTAGCTTTACTTCTGAGTTGTTATATAATGTAATGGAGATAATGGCTGCTTCCAACTGACTTATAAGTCACAATAGAAAATATAACTCTTATCTAGTCGCATAAAATAAAATCTTTCTATTCTTCGTTTCACCATTCTCCCCTCTTGCAACTGGGAATACACTCCAGAAAACATTTCAGTATCTGAAATGGGAGTTGTCTTGTTAGAAGAGTTATGACAACAAACAATGAACAGGGCATTTCTACAAATAGAATTAAATACCAAAGTTGTGTCAACAAAAAGCATACATGCCTGCTGTTAATGAAAGAGCTGTAAACTGTGGACATGCCTGCTGACTGTCTGCTTTCTTGTGATGAGATTCTAAAGCTTAACAGTCACTAGAGAATCCTTTCCCTTACACAGACCATCCGAGTCACAGGGGATTCTGACAAACTGGAATGGCTTTGCTGGGGGACAGAGAAGAGGCTATACTTTGAAATAAGAGTTTGGATTGTCTAAAATATAGAAAAAGCTTATTCCTAATGCCAAGAATTGCATGGTACACAGTTGTCTTGCTTGGAAGAAACACTAAAGCCCCAGCTAATCCAGAAGGGATCCATTGCATTTATGTATGGTTTTATAGCTTTCAAAGTGCTGTATATATGTTACTTAGGCCTCACTTGGTATCCAGTCTAATAATAAAAGGAATGAGAAAAATAAAGTAGGGTTCCATTCTATGTATATGAGACAGCAAGTTATTTTCACATTTTATACATGTATCTATATATATGGTCAAAGTGATAATTATATTTCTATATATGGCATAGCCTAATATTTACTTCCTGTTACACACAAAAAAAAGATGTTTAATGAGAGGGAAGGCAAGAGATGTAAAAGACTATAGGAAAGGCATGTACATTGATATTTAGAAAAATTATACATAATTCTTAGATTTGTCACTTTGAAAAAGATTCCTGGGTTTTCCAGCACTAAAATATATCTATTGGCCCTTGGGCTTCTCATAAATCCAACCCTTGTTGATTTACATGTCTACTGAGTCTATATGCAGAGACAGTCACCTGTATTTTAATAACTTAATGATTGACTTCTACTCCCAACCAAGAAGGAATAATAGGAATTTAAGCTCTCTGGCCATAAATAATAAGAAACACCATAAGGAACAACAGGTTTTGACATTGAACAATAGCTGTGCCACACTGTGATCCTCAAGGGAAATGAAACAATCAAGTAAAGATTACAGTTCTGGAAACCTGAGAGGGGGGAATCCACACAGAATCCAATGATTTTGCTGAGATGAGAAGACAAAGGTTATAGTTCAGGAGGGTCAAAGTGGCTGGACTTTGCACAAAAGAATACTGGCCATTCATCTGAAATGCTTGAAAGGACGCTGGCATAATTTTCTGTTTTCAAATTATGGTGGTAGAAGGATAATTCTCTGTGTAATACTTTTCCATGAGATACAAATAGC
Source organism: Cryptoprocta ferox (assembly GCA_028646485.1). Lineage (NCBI taxonomy): Eukaryota > Metazoa > Chordata > Mammalia > Carnivora > Eupleridae > Cryptoprocta > Cryptoprocta ferox. The sequence continues at coordinate 51,968,508 of CM053571.1, read as the reverse complement.
AAATCATATTCAAGTATGTGACATAGTCTTAGGGACATGTCCACATTTTGCTCAAACAAGGAGACACTCTGGTGGAAAATAAGCAAAAAGAACTACCCATTTTGCTCTGACTTTCAAAATTAATTTTACAAGCATGAAAATAAAGATTTACAGTGGTCAAAAATTGGTATTCTATGAATAAAAATAAAATTGGCCTATCTCACTAATATTGTATTAATTTTTATTTTAATATATTTTAATATATTTTTAAATGTTTATTTTGAGAGAGAGAAAGAGTACAAGAAGGAGAGGGACAGAGAGAGAATCCCAAGCAGGCTTTGCACTGTCAGCAGAGCCCAATGCAGGGCTTGATCCCACGAACCCATGAGATCATGACCTACGCTGAAACGAAGAGTGAGTCACTTAACCTACTGAGCCACCCAGGTGACCCTATTTTAATATTTTTAAGACTCAACATATAATACCAATAAAGTGACCAGGTATGGAAAATTGAAGGATACACATTAAAAAAATGCACTACTATCCAAAATTACAATATGTAGATTTCATTGGTTTTGAAGCCATAACAGATACTATCATTTCACTTGTGTCATGCATTTGGTGACTCTGATTTAGCCAATGTCACTATTATTTATTCACTTAAAGGAATCATTTTAACATCATTCTTAACAGTGTGTAAGGTAGATGCTATTTCTCATTTATTTTTTAATTTTTTAATGTTTATTTTTGAGAGAGAGAGCACGAGTAGGGGAGGGGAAGAGAGGAAAGGGGACAGAGGATCCCAAGTGGGCTCTATGCTGACAGGAGCAAGCCCAATGCAGGGCTCAAACTCATGAACTGTGAGATCATCCCCTGAGCTGAAGTTGGACACTCAACTGGCTGAGCCACTCAGGTACCCTGATGCTGTTTCTTATATTTTAAAAAATATTGAGGGGCACCTGGGTGGCTCAGTTGGTTAAGTGTCTGATTCTTGGCATCAGCTCGTCATGATCTCGTGTTTTTGTGGGTTCAAGCCCCATGTTGGGCTCTGCACTGGCAGTGCTGAGCCTGCTTGGGATTCTCCCTCTCTCCCTCTCTCTCTGCCCCTCCCCTGCTGGTGCTGTCTCTGTCTCTCTCAAAATAAATAAATAAACTTAAAAAAAAGGCATAAACCTACAAGGACATAACTAATAAGAGAAAAAAACAATAAATTTGTTTTTAAATATTGAACATTTACTCTGCTAGGCACTATTTACAGGGAAAAATACAAACAAAAGTCCTTATCCTCTTAAATCTTATTTTTTTATGGGGGCAGACAAAAGAAAATGAAATAAATAAAATAGGTAGCCTATTGGGCTTAAATGCCAAGGGGAAAATAACAAAAGCTGAGAAGATGAATATGCATTATTAGGTTGAAAGGAAGGCAGGATGCAATTTTAAATAGGGTGGTCACTTGAGAAAAGTACCTTCAGACAGGAGTGTTCCTGGGTGTTGTTTAAAACAGCAAGGTGACATGTGTGTTTGTAGCAGATGATCGAGAGAAAAAAAGAGAAGTAGAAGAGGAGTTCAAAAATAACGAGGACCAAGATCATGTAGGGCCTTGTAGGTCAAAGAAAAAGGCTTTGGTTCTTGCTCTTAAATGAATTTGAAAGACACAGAAGATTTTGAGCAAAGAAGAAACATAATCAAACATATTTTTAAAGGTCACTCAGGCTTCTGGATTGAGTGTAAAGAGGAGGAAGGCAAAGATATAGATAGTGAGAACTGTTAGGAGGCTATTGCCACAGGTTAGGTAGGAGTGATGGAAGTTTGATCAAAGGTTGCAGTAGTGGTTGGATTCTTGGATATATTTTTAAGTTAGAGCCAAGAGCATTACCTGATATATTAGAAATGAGACTGAACTCAATCTGTCTCAGGTTTTGAACTTGAACATTTAGAAGGATAGAGTTGCCAACAACTAAGATGGGGAGGATTTCAGGAGAGCAGGTTCAGTGTGGTTTATCAGAAAACTCAATTTAGACTTATTAGGTTTGAGATGCCAGTTAGACATTCCAGGAGAGATTTAACTAAATCATGTGTTTATAATCAATTTTTTCTCTGTCTTATAGTTCACCCATTGATAAAACTTAGAAGAAAAGAGGTCATCCTAGAAATACAACTGGAAAGCCCATCAATATTGTATAGTCATTGCCTCTATTGAAGATACATCAATATGAACAGTGGGTAGTGATAAGGCAGGCTGTACATTATGCCACATTTCTGAAAACAGTTGTTGACTTACTCCTTTCTTTCCCACTGAAGAGAGTGTATTTTTTTTAACTTGGGAGAGAAAGGGAGGGGGCAGAGGAAGAGAGAGACAGAAAGAGCAGGCATGAATGCAGGAAGGTCAGAGGGCAAAGGAGAGAGAGAATATTAAGCAGGCTCCATGCTCAGTGTGGAGTCTGATGTGGGGCTCAGTTCCACAACCTGGGATCACAACCTGAGCCAAAATCAAGAGTCAGACACTCAACTAAGCCACCCAGATGCCCCTCAACAGAGTGCATGAATATGTAAAGTTAGGTGACTGTGAAAATAGTTTGAAATAGTTAAGACTTAAATCAGCACTAAATTTCAGTGCTTCATCTATTATTAGAAAAATGTTAAATGTGACATTTTTAACAATAACCACAAGTTAAGAACTGAAAAGCTAAAGTGAAATACAATCAGTGATATTTTAGAATTACCAAGATTTTCAGAAATTTTAGTGGAAAAAAGAAGACTTCAGTTTTAATATCATACACCCTTTACTTCCTAAGACCTATTTGTAAATGCCTGGAAGCTGGGGTCAGAATCCTATCTGTATAGTAGATACCTATTTGTTCTCAAAGTCATTCTTCTATTAATATTTGTGAAAGAAGCTGTGTGACCCTCTCATTCCACAGTTTAAATTCTCTCCTAAGAGCCATGTATATTCATTATATAAATCGACTTCTTCACCATGACTTAGTACATCATTTTAAAAGATGTCCAGCCTTCTTCCTCAGCGCTGCCTGGGGAGGTGGCAGCCACCTCCTCCTCGGCATCATGGCCACCCTCAGACCCCTCATGAACCCCAAGATCGTTAAAAAGAGGACCAAGAAGTTAATCTGGAATCAGTGAGACCTATATGTCAAAATTAAACGCAATTGGTGGAAACACAGAGGGATGCACAATACGGTGTGCAGAAGATTCAAGGGCCAGATCTTGATGTCCAACACTGGTTACAAGAGCATCAGAAAAACAAAGCATATGCTGCTCAGTGGCTTCTGGAAGTTCCTAGTCCACAAAAGTCCACTTCTGGAAGTGTGCCTGTTGTGCAACAAAGCTTACTGTCCAGAGATTGCTCATAATGTCTCTTCCAAGTACCACAAAACCATTATGGAAAGAGAAGCCCAGCTGGCCATCAGGGTCACCACTCCCAATGCCAGGCTCCACAGTGAAAAGAATGAATAAACAGACAGCTGTGTGCACATTGTGTTTGTGTTAATAAAACCATAAAACTTTCAAACAAATATGTCCAATCATAGCTCAGGTTTAGACTGAGAGATTGAATAAATAGTTTGCACAGACACAGTATGTGTGTGTCTCTCTTGTACATGCACACACACACATAGATGCATACTCATAGGGTCATGGTTTTAGAATAATGATGGTTTTAATATTTGATCCTGCCTCTCACTGAAACTCAATTGACTGAAAGGAATAATACAAAGCCATCCTAAATGATGCCAATGGTCTGTACTAATTTACAGAGGTTACCAATTGGTGCTTTAGAAGATTCCTGCATTCCAATTGTAACTATTAATTATAATGTTACTGGAATATTTGTAATCACTTCAAAATTAACCTTTATATCCTCAGGAGGTTTGTATTTATAAGAGTCACTTGGTGTCTCGTAGAGAAACTAATTAGTCAACAAATGATAAGTACAGAAGGAACACAAATTAGTTCTTTGTTTACTGCTACTTGGTTAAACCATGTAATTTGTATTGTAATTAAAACTTTTTATATTGCAAACAGAAAAAAATATTTAATTCAGGGATAGATGATAACAATAATTTCAAACGTTGCAAGAATTACATTGATACATTCACTAGGGTTTACTGTTTAGACACTCATAAGGCAAGAAAAAAAGGTGGAAAAATAACTACAATCTAATTATTATCCAAAGACCTTCCTCTCTTCCATTACCATTGTTGGAATTATGAAGATCCTATTTTCATAAAAGCCAGCAAATATTTTGGAATAGAAAGAATAAAGAACATCCAGACATGGGGGATAGTTTTTTTTTCCTTAATGTAGTAAAACGTTTTGTTTCCTATAATTTCTCATAAAAAGTGGTGTTTTCAAATATACAGAGAAAAAATTTACAGGGAAATTCTGACTCTATCAGTTAATCATAGAAAGTTACAAGTACCACTAGTTCATGTTATTCATCCTCTCATTTAATAAGGATTTGAAAAGAGGCAGAAGTTTGGGGAGGGCTCAACTTTTGGTCATCTTTATTCTACAAGACAAGGCCCTGATGTTTCTGCTTATTTTGGTTTATAAACAAAATGCCTTTTCCCTGTGCTACTTATAGTGCTAAATTTAGAACCAAAACAAAAAAACTGAGGCATTTTATGTTTTATTTCATTCAATACAGTGATGACAGATTTAAATTGTATCTTTGTGCTCAAATTTTGTCTCTTCATTTACAGCACTTTTATTTCATTTCTAGTAATTGTAATTTATTCTTCTTCATATTCTTTTCTTATTCTACTTCTGACCATTTTTTGTTTCATTTAATGATATTTTCTATTGGACTATCCTTGGAAGATTTATTTTTAAGGACTTTCAGATTGCTCTGTTTTTTTATATGGTTAAATCCTTCTCCTGACTTTTGATGTTGGTAATTATTGTTCTAGTGTTGATTTTTGTCATAGATATCATAATAATGACTTTGTAGGCTGATTTGAGATGGGTGTTTATTGGTTTGTTTTTTCTCTCTAGTGCTCATCCTTTGTTGTCTAGTAATTTTGAAAATTTCTCTATCCCAACTCTCCAGTCATAGACTCTTGGTCCATTTTCTGACTATCAGGCTATATCTGCCTCCTCCCATCCCCCAAGATGGGGATTTAAGTAAGCTGCAGCCAAGTGATAATTGCAAGTATTTTTTTAAATCATCTTTCACAAACAATGAAACCTCAGTTCAGCCCTTGCTTTCTATCCATGATACTTACTCTGTTCCCTGACTCTATACAGACATTCCTACTCGCTGTGTTCCTCAGCCAGAGGAGCATTCCTTGGCTTTAGCCCTATTTGACATACTGTGTTTCAGCCCCATAAATGGGACAGAGATGCTTACATTTAATTAACCAGTTTTCTAGGGGTTTTAGACTCTGTTCTTCTGAGATGACAAGAAACTGCATAAGTTCAAAGAAGAAAGCATACAGAGGCTACTATTTTTGCTCTCTATTCTTATTCTTGACCATATTATTATTAGACATTCCTTCATATCCTGGCAGTATTTCACCAAACTTAGTTTCCACTGTGGTCTAGTAAAGTGAAAGTTTTTGACATAAAGTAGCAAAGTGGTTAAGGGCACTGGCTTTTGGAGGTGCCTGGCTGGCTCAGTTGGAAAAGCATGTGACTCTTGATCTCAAGGCTGTAAGTTCGAGCCCCATGTTGGGTGTAGAGATTACTTAAAAACAACATCTTAAAGACATCAGCTTTGACATTAGAGACCTAAGGTCAAATCTTACCACTTTACCGTATAAGAACTTGCAGTTTGTCATATAAAATGAAGAAAACAGTATTACCACAAAATAGTCTAGTTGAGAAGAATAAAAGCGAAGTGTGCTCTAAATAGTAAGTATATTTCGTTATTTATATGTTTGTAACCAGTGTTTTACCTTATGAACCATCCTCCACTAAAAATTATGAACTTAGCTGGGAAAAGATTAAAGCATTACCCTGAACTTCAGATTCTTCAGCTTATACTCAGTTTATGCTCAGACTTTTAAATTTACTTAAAATATTCACACTTTCTTTGTTTATCAGTTTTCACCCATCACGTGTCAGCAGAATGTTTAGAAGTTGGTTGTTTTGATGTTGCCTGTGACACTTACCACTGCTTTTTGGTTATGACCTCGAGGAAGAAGACAATTTTGAATTACCATTATAATATACTCCTCACTGCTGAATCACCAAGCACTACATTTTTGATTTTTAGAATGAAAAAAAAATGGAAGTTATGCCTCCATAAGAAACCTCCTCCCTGTACTTCTTAGAATCTGAGCTACTTGCTATTATAATTGTAAAAGGTCAGATATTAGAGGAAGATAGTCTGGTGTTCCCTCACTGACTATATCATTTACTCAGTGTATAACTTTAAATATGTTATTTAATATATTTGGCTCTCAGTTTTTCATCTCTAAAATAAAGAAATAATATTTTACACATTCATATGAAGACTAAATGAGGTAATATATGTACATTGTTACCAGAATGTCTGATAGGATACTAATGTAAACCTTAGTTTTACATTTTCTTTCCCTTTCTTCAACAGGTCCATTTTGAAGTTCCAGTGGGAAGCCACCATAACAGTTGGGTAATGTCAATAGTATAATACCTTTACAAAAATTGTATACTGCCTTTAAACATTAGATTTTTCTGTTATATGAAAAAAAAATAAGTCATTATTTGATTTAAGACACTTGACTTGTTTTCTGGTGTTTGCTGCTGAATTCCTTACCATCTGACTCATCATACAAGTTTTGTTCCTGATGAACAAATGACAAATTGAAGGAAGCAATATTGGAATAAGAAATATAAAAATCTGTGATCACTCAGAAAGTAGTTATGATCTTAAATGCTTGTATTTTATTCATATAATCCATTTCTCTTCCTTTTGTTACTTCTTCTTCCCTCCTCTCACTTTTAAGTTAAATTTTAAATTAAAATAATATGCATATTAGTTAGCAAATCAAATAACACAGAAATACTTATAATGCAAAGATATTAGCAGTTATCTGACCAGCTACTCAGAGAAGTCCCTTTCTACTCTGTTTTGCTTGTTTCCCTGGTACTTTCCTTCATAGGTCTACAAATACATTTGTAATATTTCTTGATTTATAAACTTTGTACATTTTTATAACTATCCCATTATTATAGATGATGATTTGGCTCACATTAAAATCCATAGCTCTCCCTTTCCTTTTAATACTGTCATATCATTCATTTTACTAAAATTATTAATCAGCCTTTGAACTATCATGAACAAAATAATGATACATTTGTTTTCCCTTTTTTATGCAGCTTTTCCTCCTAAATTTTCATTTGCCTTGATGTGCTCAATGGTAAGTGTATTTCATTCATTTTGCTGAGCTTTCAATCAGTCCATTCATTCAGATGACTGACATCTTTCAGTTCTGGGAAATTTGCCGCCATATTTGCTAATTATCTTTGTTCCATTTTCTCTGTTCTATCCTCTGATACTGAATCTCATAGAATCTCATCTCATTTTTTCTCCTCTCATAATTTCTATACTTGCATTCTATTTTCTAAGAAATTTCTTTGATTTTTCATCTAGTCTTTCTGTTTGAATTTATTTTTTTTCATTTTAGCCGTTATAGTTTATACTTCTGAGAGATAGTTCTTGTTATTTTAAGTAGAACTGTATTATTTTATATGCGTGCAAGTATTTCATGTTACCTCTGATGTAGATGAGAATTGGGTTTTCTTTAATTTTTGTAAGATAGAGAAGATGGAAGTTTTCTTTTGTGCTGTCAGATAACAATATTTCTTCCATGTTCACATTTTGTTTTATCACCATTGCGTCATTTACTCAACTGTTTGATAATCATTGACTCATTCATTTTATTTGATAATAAGACAGTAAAAACAAAACCAACTAGAAGGTCTGGGAAAGGAAGAAATGTCTATATCAAGTGTGTTTGGGAAAAGGGTTTATTTTTTCCCTGGGGAACTTTTCAAATACCATTTTTTTTTTCAGAAACTCTGGAAAGCATAGATATCAGAATGCTGGTCTTTTGAGGATTGAGGGTGTAGAACTTAGAAGTTGACCATTTAGCACCAAGAATTTTACTTTATTCTCTATTTTCAATGCCATATGTCAGATTCTGCCTCAAGTCTCTACTTGGCATCTCTGAGCCAAGAGCCTCTTTTATTTTTATGAGTGGGGTTTGTAGGTATTTGGGTCTTATCACTTGGTGAGTAAGGTGATAAGACCCAAATTACCCCAAATATTGACTTCCAACCAATCCTCATGTTGTCATTAACTTTCCCTGCCCTCTGTTTTAAGCAGCATCACTGACATGAGAACACTTTTATAATTCAGTGACTCTAATAAACTTTCCTCTGATGTGTTTCAGTGTTAGAACACTCTATTATAAGCCTTCCTCCTCTCTCTGGCTACATTTAATTATACAAAAGTTTATAAAGTCTCCTATCCACTGATCTCTCTCCCATTTTTATCTTTGCGGATTTTCTTCTTTTCCATAGTTACGTGGTAGTGAGCACTGGGAAAACTAAGAAACATGGTCAATCCACATAACCAGCAAACAACATATTTTAAATAGTACACAAAAACTAAGTCTAGCTTAGGGCATACCAAAGATAGCAATTAGAATGAGTTCTGAAATGCTTGTCTGTCTATGAATATGGATTGTAGAGTGCTCTCTCAAAAGAACCAATCAATTGGTAAAAGAAGAGCAGAATAATGAGTAAATATTTGGAAAATATTGCCAATTAGAAAGGCTCAGAGTAATTGGGAGCAGTTAGCCCAGACGCAATATGCTGGCAGTGAGGGATGACCTAGTGTTTGGATGTTGTGACCACTTCTCCTGTCTTCAGGAGCAACAACAATCAAGCAAAATGTAAAATGCTTGCCTCAAAAGAAATTTTAAAGAATCTTACCAATACCAAAATACCCATTTAGTGAATGATGGAACTTCATTCACATAGACTGAAATGATTTAGATATGTATCCAATATTACATGAAAGAGTATATATGGACATAATATAGGGGTCTAGATTAAGAGAGTAAAAGACAAAATTACATAATAACAAATACAGGCATTCCTTGATTTTGCATAGCACTTTGTAAATGATGGTCTTCGCATTAGTTTCCTGTGTCTGCCATAAAGAATGACTACAGGGTGTCTGCCTGGCTCAGTTGGTTGAGTGTCTGACTCTTGGTTTCAGATCAGGTTATGATCCCAGGTTCATGGGATTGAGCTCCACTTTGGGCTCTGTGCTGAGCATAGAGCCTGCTTAGGATTCTCTCTCTCTCTCTCTCTCTCTCTCTCTCTCTCTCTCTCTCTCTCTCCTTCTGCCCCTCTCCCCTGCTCATGCTCTCTCTCTTGTTCTCTAAAAAAATAATAATAATAATAACTATGAATTTGATGGCTTAATTAGTAGAAATTTATTTTCTTATAGTTCTGAAGGCCAATAGTTCAAAATCAAGCTGTCAGCAGGGCCTCACTCCCTCTGGCTCTAGGGGAGAATCTATTCTTTGCCTTCATATAGCTTCTGGTGGCTGTTGGCATTTCTTGACTTATGGGTACATCACCCCAATCCTTGCCTCCCTGATAACTTTGTTCCCCTCAACCTCTCTCTGTCTTCTATTCTACCAGTCTCAAATGAACTTCTTCATTTATTTTATAAGGACATTTGTTATTGGATTTAGTCCCTACTTGGATAATCTAGGATGATATCCCCATCTCAAGATCTTTCATTTATAATGGCAAAGGCCCTTTTTTCCAAATAGGGTAAACAGTGATGGGTTCCAGGGATTAGAACATGAGCATACATTTTGAGGGGCCACCTTTAAGCCCACTAAGTTCACATATGTAGGAACCATGTCCTCACATTGGTCCATCTTAATGAAGTTACATAAGATCTGAAATATGCAATATAACATTATTGTGGATATATATGTCTTTAAAGGCATTCATATGGTAGGAATTCATATGGTATATAGATTATCCATTTCTCCTTTTATGGTTAAATATATTGTTGAAGTGAAATTTATGTCCCTACTGGTTTTAAAGCAATACTGATTTTATTTCTTATTATTTTGCAAATGATCACAGGAAAAAATATGAAACTAATGGAAAGTTGCTTATCAACAACAGAATATACAATAAGAGTGTGTTCTCAATACAAATATGCAAGAGTATTTAAAGCAAATAAGTTGAAAGTTTGTAAACTAATCTTTATATGAATAATATAAATATCAATAAAAGTGGACATGATAGTATATACATTGAATGTCCAGTGTCAGATTATCAAAATATAAGAGCATGCATATGTTCATTATATAATTGGTGGTCTTAAATTATGTGTTAATTTATGTAGCTTTAACTTTGTGATTTAATTAAGCAAACAAGGATACAAGTAAGAACATTTCAATGGTAAGAACTTTTACAAGTGTTATTCATTCTAAGAAGTTAATATAGACAGAAGTTATATAGATTTAAAGTAAATGCATTAAAATTAAAATGGGTTCAAATCCTGAATTCATTACTTATTAATTCTGTAACCATGTATAAATTCTTTAATGTCTCTGTATCTTAGATTCCTCATTTGTGATAGAGGTAATAATATTTCTTTCATCAGGTTATTGTTAACATTAAATGAGTGAATATATTTAAAACACTGTAAAAATAATGAGGGCTTTAAAAACCCTACTGTAATTATTATCATTTTAAAAGAATCTCATGGACCTCGAGGGTGTCATGCTAAGCGAAATAAGTCAGGCGGAGAAGGACAGATACCATATGTTTGCACTCATAGGTCTAACAGGAGAAACCCAACAGAGGACCATGGGGAGGGGAAGGAGGAAAAAGAGGGAGAGGGAGGGAGACAAAACACGAGAGACTCTTGAATACTGAAAACAAACTGAGGGGGGAAGGGGAAGGGGGAA
>CM053571.1:51935611-51957480 GCA_028646485.1 Cryptoprocta ferox | reverse complement strand
ACAACCTGACAATAAACTATAAAGTTAAAAAAATAAATAAAAGAATCTCATGGAATCCTCATGGAATTAAGGTGGAATCCTCATCAAATATTTTATCATACCTTCTTAAGTATATACCAGCAAAAGGTATCAGTTCTAATTTTTAACTATCCAATTATAAGGATGAAAGACTAGAAGTAAGCTAAAATGCTATATACCTAATGACTTTAACTAACTGAACTCATTCGTGAAATATTTATTAAGTGCATTCTTTTTGGCAGTTATTTAGCTGGATTGAAATGCAAAAATGAGTAAATATTTGTTTCAGCCTTCAAAACTCTATAGTTTAGTTAAAAAGATAGTTAATTATATAAAAACTCAGTACAGTATTACAAATACTGCCACAAAGAAAGGGCCTAGAGCAGTAAAGGGGACTTATTTTGACACATAGGTTTTGTATTTTTGTAATAAGATGGATTTACTGACACTTCTTAAGGTGGACTTTAAAGTCTGAGATTGGCAAGGAAGGCATTGGAGGCTGAATGTGTCCACAGACCTGGGAGATGTGTAATTGGAAGCAAAGGGCATGCATGATGGAGTGAGGATAAATAAGGAAGGAGCATTTGCTTCAGACTTAAACACCAGGATAAAGAGTCTGTATTTTCTTCAGCAACAAGGGGAAATTGTTAATTTTTTTTCTTTTTGAACAGTAGAAATGGCATATTGAAGCTACAATTTAGATTTTATTTGATTTGTAATCTAGGTTGAGTTAAAATAAGGAAAGAGTGAAAGTAAGAGAATCAATTACAAAGTTACTTATATACAAGTATGAGCCTACATGGGAGATCGTGTGAGTCTAACCAAAGTGCTTGGACATGTAGGAGGCATATGTAAACAACATTGTGGAAATCAAATCAACAGGACTTACTGGTTGTCTATAGCAGAGAACAGAGAAGATATTCCTACGGAGTGGGATCCAATAAAGAAGAATAAAATCTTGTGGATAAGAATGAAGGATGATGCTAGGTGACCGTAGATTCACAGGAACAAAGGCAGATTGGATACCAGGCAATCAGACATGAAGCAATCCACTGAAGTGGTTGTTGTCAAAAGTAGCTTACATTTTGAGATCATTCTGGCCATGGTGTGGAAAAGAGGTTATATAGAAGGCAATGCAAACAAAGAAAGATCATTTATTAAAGTATTTCAATAGATTAGAAGATATTAAGTTGATTTGATCAAAGTTTGGAAGGGAGAGAAGTTGATGAATTTATAGAATATTTAGGAGGTTCAACTGACTGACAGGTTAGTGATGGATGGCATGGGAGTGAAAGTGAGGCAGTTGTCAAGGTTATCCTTTTTGTCATAGCTAGATGAATGATGGTATCGTTTATTGACATAGGGAACTCAGGAGGAATATCATGTTTTGGATCAAGTGAACTGAAAGGCTTTGTATTTGAGATATCACATTTGGAATTCCTTTGAGATTTCATGGTGGCTGTGTCAAGTTATCAAATGTATATACTGGTTTAGAGCTTAGTGTAGGGGTCTAGGTCCAGGCTGTGAGGTTTCTCACAGGTAGGTGGGAAAGAATAGAATAGCAAAAAAATATGGTCAGCAAAGTGGCTGTAGGTCCAGTCCCTGAAAACAAAGAGAAGGAAGGTTTGCTTTTGTCTAATTTTATTTTTGTTTTGTTTTTTTTCCAAGGAGAGAGATGGTAATCACAAATGCCTTACCTTGCCGAGAGGTCAGATAAATTGAGAAGTGAAAAAAATGCCAGATGGCCTGGGAATGTAGAGCCCATCAAATAATCTTAGACAAAACCAGTCAGCAGAATGATGAAAGTGGAAAACAGATTAGCGTGGGTTGAGGTGACAGTGAGAAGTGAGGAAATAAACAATGAAAAAATTAAAACCCTGGTTGAGAAATTTGGGGGAGAGATTCTTCTCCCAGCTATTATAAAGTAACTGAGACTGAATTTACCCTCCTGATATAAACAACTAGAACACCAGACACAACAAGTAGAATGATTATTTTCAAATATTGGTAAGGCAGTGTTGTGACCCAGGAAAGAATGAGGTGTCTCCTATGTTTCACCAGCCTTTCTACCTAGAGATTCTTTGACAAGAAGGGATATCTTGAAATATTCATGGAATCTGATTTCAGGAGGGAATAGAGATAAGCATTCAGCAAGGGGTAGGGATGAAATGTGCAGGGTAAATTAACAGAGAGAAGGAAACTACACAAGGAAAGAGCTCAAGAAATCTGCACAGGCCCTTCCTTCAAACTGCTGCTGATATTAAAAACCACAAATGCATATGGGGAAACTCCATGAGGTTAACTGCAAAAAAAAAAAAAAATCCAGGGAATTTTAAGAAAAGCAATTTTCAGAATATACAGTGTTAGAAGACAGTACAGTCCGGACCAATAAAAAGGAGAGAGTTCTTTCAATACCCAGAAGATTCAGTAGAATACTAGAAGAGTTATACTTTACTAATAGAACTAAACAAACCCTAAAATGGTGTTTCTCAATCAGGGATGATTTATCTTCTTCAGAGACTTTTGGTAATATCTGGAAACTGTTTGGTTGTCACAGTTGGGGAGGAAGGGGAACTACTGCCATCTGCTGAATAGAGGTCAAGGATGCTGATAAACATTCTACAGTGCATGGGATAGCCACACACACCAAAGTCTTATCCAGTTAAAAAGTAAATAGTTCTGAGGTTAAAAACTCTGTACTAGAGTAAAAGAAGTTGTCTGTAGTTACATACACAGACCCTGCTCCTGGTCCCATGCTTCAGGGGATCCCCCTTGCTTTATTTATTTATTTTTTTCCAAAAAAAAAAAGATCCCCTCCATTGCCTGGGACAACTGAGGCTAATAGTGACCTATGAGTGGGGTTCCCTTGAGCCCTGACAAAAATACATGTTGGCCCCAGTCCCTATCTCTCCTTTCAGGGCTCTCAGAACCTTCTCATGGATAGTATCTATTAAATGCCACAAGGAGTTCCAGAACTCATGTGTATGGAATTGTCTAAAGGCTGTATGATTCTACAAAGGAGCCCTGGCATGATTTATAGCTTCTGATAACTGGCATAGTATTTCTTTGACAAGATTGTGTGAGACTGGGTCACCAAAATGGTGCATACATGTTGATTTGTTTTGATGCTCACGCATGCTAGACACAGGTGAACTCAATAGTCTTTAGTATGATGAAATTCCATTAACCTTTGGACCTGAAAAGCTGTATGGGCTAGTTAATAAGCAATTCCAACCTTGTGCCACTACCTCTTCCGCACCTGAGGGTAGTGAGGTAGAAGCAGGTATCCCTTATCCTATTCATTCTACCATCACCTCTGGCACCTAAGACAGTATTTCATTAGATCCATAAGATCTTATGTCAGGCAGATATAAGAAAAATATGAAATAGAAGTAGAAAAAATAGAAATAGAAAAAAATGCTTAGTAAACACAGATTCTGAATTAAGAATATAAAGGAGGTATCTCCTTTATTTTAATTGTTGCTTTAAAGAAATCTAACCTTAAAAAATGTAGTTTCAAAACGTTGTTTCTAATAAAAAGGCAAAAGGGGAAAAATAAATAAAGCAATGTAATCTTTGGTGTAAAAAGAGAAAAACAGTAATTTAGCAGAAGGTTTCTCTTCTTAGATCTTTTATATTTTCTCCATGTGGAGGCTGATGATAGGAAGCATTATCGTTGATAGGCGGCAGCTGCTTGGGGCGGCCAGAGCCTGCAGGTGCACAGATGAGAAGGGCTTTTGGGCTCGCGAGAGCCTGCCACTGGCGTGGTGTTGAGGAAGCTGCCTGCGTGGGAAAAGTGCAGGGTGGCTGTAGCCCTCGCGGCGAGCTGACAGTTGGCAGTAGCCCACTGGGATTGTGCCACGGGGTTACCTAAGGTTGCCGGAGCCAGATTCGTAGGGCCTGCAGAGAGCCTGAGGCCGAGGTCGCCAGTGGGGCTGCTGGAGTGGACAGGTACGCGGGGAGGGGTTGGGGGGGAGGGGTGACCCGGAGTGGAGGATGCCAGGTAAGCCCGCTGCTTGATTCATGAGAACAGCGGGGCCTACACCTCATGGGAGCCTCTTAGTGTCCGTGGAGCCAATAGGTGCCAGAGAGGGCCTGGGGCCTGGCTTTTCAGGAGCCCCCAGGAAGCCCCGCTGCTGCAGCTGCGCTGGAGCCTTAGGCGCCGGATGGGGTGGTGGGGGCTGCATTCTTGGGAGCCCTCAGGCAGCCACCTAGGACTCTGTGGGAGGCAGGATGGTGCGGGACGTCTCCTCCTGGGACCTTTGCTTCTGGGGTCCAGGTTACTGTCCTTCGAGGGGGAAGGTGTCTCTTTGCTTCGGGTAGCAGTGTGAATCCATCCTTCCTACCCTCCTCAACCCTTTCTCATTACTGTGTGTCGCTCAGCTTCTGTAATCCCTCACCCAGAGTCCTGGGCTCTTGTGAAGACATTTTCTGAGTCTACAGTTAGTTGGAGGGAGGGGGCTGACACATGTGGTAGAAATTCCTATGCTGCCATTTTGCCTGTGTCCAGACAGGAACTTTTTTAAAAGAGTTATTATAAATATGTGGAGTTAGGTATGCAAGGAAAAATAGGGACCTAATGGAAAGAGAGATTTTTTAAAAATTAAAAATTCACCTAAAGGAAACTTCCCAAGAGGAAAATTTTCATGTCTGAAATCATTTCACTGCAAAGTATTACTACCACAAGAGATAGATACTGCAGAAGAAGCAGACAAGTTAACTTGAAGATACAGCAATAGAAACTATCCAAAATAAATCAGAGGAAAAAGACTGAAAAAATTAAAAAGCTTCAATGATCTAAATGGCAGTATCAAGAATTTTAACCTACTTGGGAGGTAGAGAGGAATTCAGAAAAAAAATGTGGAGAAATCTTGTCTGAGAGCTTTCTTAATTTAATGAAAAGTACAGTATAAATGCATACGTCCATAGATCTTGCTTAAAAGAAAGAAAATCTCAAACCTAGAATTTTTATCCTGTAAAAATATTCTTCACAAATTAAATCAAAATAACTTTTTCTTTCAGAAAAGAAAAAGCTGAGTAAATACATCACCAGCAAAACTAAACCACCAAAACATTTTTTAAAGTTTTAGTTGGAAAGAGAAAGATATATATACACACACATTCTAATGGTTTTCTGGTTATTTCTTCTGCTTACTTTGAGTAAGTGAAGCTTGGACATGGTATTACTGCCTTAGTAAGTCTGATGATAATGTTTTTTATTGAAACTCTAAATGGATTTCCAAATGTGCCTCTCAGCTAGTGGACAGGTCTCAGCTTTGTAACCATAGAATAAACATAGCCTGGACCAGATAGCTATGATCAAAATCATTTAATATTCCTTTAATTTTTGTAAATTAATTTGTGTCAGGCTCATTTAAAAATATATTATTGAAGAACTTGACTTTGAAATATAGTCTGATTTCTGTCTTCCATATATTATGTCTAGGAATTATTATTTATTTGGAAGAGTTTTACTGTATTCTGGCTATATATATATATTTTTTTTTTCACATTTGGTGTCTTTAGTGTAGTGAAACCGGAATTAAACCAGGTGTTTGGAGTAAATTAATGTATGATTTCTACTAATTTTAATTTAACTTGAAGAATATCTTAGACCTATTGCACCTCACTTGACCCACAAGAGAGTTAATTAAAACTGTTGATTAATTGAGCGAATTTCAAGTATTTTAATGTTTATCCTTCATTATTTTAAACTTTCCTATACTGTGTAAATCAATTTACTGAATATGCTAAAATATTTATAAATTTTTTTCAACTAATATTTTAAATGAAATATTTTCTGCTTAATAATAAATACTTATAGTAAAATTATATCTGCATCAGAGCTACACAGCTTGTACTGAGAAGGAAAGTATCTCGTGTTTCATCAGAAAATCAAGTTGAATGAAAATCTACTTCTACATTTTTATCCAGCAAACTCAGGCATTTTTTATCTAAAATATGTTGTCATGTGCACATCACTTAAATATAGAGTAAAAAAAAGAGCTCATTTCATCCATTTGAACAGTTCTCACAGGAAGAATTTACTGTCAGCCCAAATGGAAATAGCTTAAATGATAAATGTTTCTTAGAATTGAGTCTGTCCACCAAAAGTAGATTCATAAATTTATGAAATCCCATGCATATACACTCAGATTGCTGCAAGAATTTGACAGTTTCAAGTATTCCTTTAAGATTTCCCCCAATGCAGAAAGTTTTTTGTTTTTTAATGAACATGTCTTTATTAAAAAAAAAAAAAGACTTGAGTTTTCTTATTTTGTTTCCTAGTTAAGTGTTCAGGTGAGCATATTATATTCTGGGTATTGTATGACATATTGGTCTTTTCCCAACACATAGCACATGAATGATCTAATAATCTATATTTTGTTGCTAATAACATATTTTGCATATATCTAACCAAAGGCTTTAGTAACCTGGAAGGAAACCAAAAATTTTAGGCAATGACTGCAATATGAGCAAGAAAAGATTGTACATGCATGCACATAGATGTATCACCTACCTGTACATAAATACATACATGTGTACACATGCTCACACCTGTAATATAATCTAAAACAGGAACACATAGCAAATAGAAAAACAGGTAAATCATGTTCATATACCATTTCTGAATAAAAATCACAATGAGAATGAGGCATAGGCCCTGTAATTGATGATCAAAAGCACTCTTGAACAATGAGAGTAGACTTCAAAATATTTATATCAATCTTTACAGACATCCTCTCTCACACTGATAAAAACATATCCAGCATTGCCACAGACATTTCCATTGATATATTGTTTGTAGCATCCATCAATCTCCAAGCTGCACCGAGATATCAGTGAAATTTGACACTCTTCTGATTGTACTTTCTAAGGCCTGACTCCTTCTACTTTTGATCCTTCCCACTTCAATTTCTAGCCAATTTTATCTCAACATCTTGCTCCATTGCATTTTGTAACTACTTGATATATCTTTATGTTTCCTGTTATTTGTAAGTAAATGCCTCATGTTTTAAGACTCATAATGGAGAAAATATAAAAGATCGAAGAATATAAAGCTTCTACTATAAGTTACTGATTTTCTCATTCATTTTATCCCCATGTGAAATTTCATTAAAACAATATTTAAAATAAAGAGGATAACTCCTTTTACATTTTTTGATTCAGAATATATTTATAATTTTTTCTAATTTTTCTAGATACTTTTGTCATTTATTTTAATAATAATATTTATCAATTTTGTTTTAATATGCCTTGAAAATAAATGGAAGAAATGACAAATTATCTCGAAATTGAATTTGTACTTAAAATCCAATATACAATATTGTGAATCTACTATGAGTTAATACTATATTAAGCAATAAGCATATAAAAATGATCTTTTAATGTAGGCTAATTTAAATAAATGTCACTCAAAGGTCTTTTTGTAGAAGCCACCTATACAAGCTACACTAGCAATAACTCAATGGATCTACATTGAGGGATCCCCTTCAGAGTGGGTTATAATATAACTTATGAATGCCTTCTAGGTTCAAGTGCACATTTGCATGGTGCTTTTATATTATATATTTCCAAAATGTATTTACATTTACCAGTTGTACATTGCCAATGTTATGTGTAACAATAATTGTTCGGGATAATAACAGCTAACATTTACTAAAAACTTACAATAGGTCTAGCTCATACAAAGACTTTATACAAGGCTTTTTTCAACTATTCCTTACAAAAGCCTTATGAAGTAAGTGGTACTATTATATTTATTTTATTTTTATAAAAGAAACTGAAGTTCAGAAAAGCTAAGAAAGTTATCCTTTTAAATGAACAATATATGAGAAATATTTGGAGGATAATAAATGGCCTCATTTGAAATAAGTTAATAGAGGAAAAAAAACATTGGGAAATTGGGGTAGATAAATAGTTTGAACAAACACGGTTTTTAAGCGGCAAAACAAGGTATTTGGTAAGAATGAAAAGAATGTTTAACAATTTAATGTTGGGTTCAGACCAGGATTCCCATCTTCATCAATTACTAGTTTCATGATTTGGGGAAATTTTCCCTGGGTATAAAATGAGGTTATTTATTACCAATGCTTTATAGGATTGTTGGGGACAAGATGATGGATTATGGAAGCAGTTAGCACATGCTTGACAACTCTGTTATCGAGCATGATTCTGTAGGTAAAGGAAAATAATTGAAGGTTTCTGAGCAGGGGGTAATGTTGCAGAAGAAGTCTTCAAGACATCTCTCTGCAGTAAAAAAAAAATAGATTAAAAAAGACATGAATTGGATGTAGCAATGCCTGTTAAGCTAAACAGCATTAATTGCTGGAATTCTTCCCTTTAGGGCTCATTAATGGCAGTGAGATGGAATATAATGGAAAGCAAGAGAAAAAAAAGAGGAAAGGGACATTTGTGAAATATGTGCAAGTCTTGGACAAGGTCTGAATAGAGTTCGTGGTTCCAAATTTAAATAATCAGAGAGTTGAATGGATGGACTTTCATCTAGACTAACCAAATGTTTTAATTTCATCTAGAACATTCCTGCCAACATTATAAACCATATATTGAACAAACATGCTGACAGGAATAAGCACTTAAAATACAGCATTACTTCAACGTTAATTGTATAAATGCAAATTTCTCATAATAATGACCTGAAGTATCTCATATCTATCTAGTGTCCTAATACTTTTCTGAGTCTGTGCTGTCTGATCCCATTTCCACAGAGCTCTTCAGAAAACCTGTCTCCCCTAAATTTTCTGCAAATGTAGTTACTCAGCTGGTTTAGTTGTTTGTAAGCAGATTTTTTTTAATCTTGTCACTATCCTTGTTCTTTCTTAATGAGCTCTTGTCTATCATATTCTCATATAAAGAGTGGAGTTCAATATATGGCCTCTCTACTTGAAGAGTGTCCACATACTAGTGTGGTGTAGGGAAGTTAAGAATTTAGATACCCACAGTGCTGTAAACAGAGATATGCTTAAGGTGCTAGAGATACAGAAATATGAACTTGCTCTGCCTAGAGAAGAGGGACTTCTCTAAAGACAGACATCTTCAAAACAGGGTAAGATATGAACTTGGATGATTAGAAATATCTGAGTTAGAATTACATCAGTTATATCTTTTAGTGCATGGGGTTTGAAGAAAAAGTACAGCATGCTATAGAAAAATTGTGAATCCATTTCAGGTGAATGAAGTTTAGAGTTTGCAAAGAATAATCCTGGAAAGCAAAGTTGGAAAAGAAGATGAGAACAGATTGTGAATGACTGTCTAGTGTGCTAACACTATAGCAAAATAACATGTCTGTTACGTGAAATTGGAAATGGTTTATTATTATTGCTGTTAAGACTGCTAAAATAGGGCGCCTGTTTGGCTCAATCAATTGAGCATCTTACTCTTGATTTTGGTTCAGGTCATATCCCAGGGTCCTGAGATTGAGCCTCACAATGGGCTCTGTGCTGAGCATGGAGCCTACTTAAGATTCTCTCTCTTTCCCTCTGCCCCTCCCCTGCTCACACTTGCTCTCTCTTGCTCTCTGTCTTAAAAAAAAAAAAAAAAAAAAAAAAAAAACTACTAAAATTACTAATTTATTTTGAGCATACTTGTTTCTTCTATCAAGCTATGTTTTACCCAACCTGAATTTAAGCACTTAATGCATTAGGTTTAACACACAAGTCATCAGTCAAGGTTATATTACAATTTTTCTATCATGATTTTATTAAATATTTTCCTACCTTCCCATTTTCCCATACTCCCCAAATTTCATCATATTATAACATGAAGTATAGTGGCTAGGAAACAATATTCAAGTTTCTGGCTATTATGTCACACATCACATGCAAAGATTAAATAAAAATAGATTATGTATCTAAGTATAAAAGTTAAAACTATAAAGCTTCTAAAAGAAAATATAGGAAGAAAAGCTCTGTGACCTTGGGTTTGGCCATAGTTTCCTACATAAAATACCAAAAGCAAAAACAAAACTACACATACACACACAGTAAGTGGGACTTCAAAGTTAAGAAAATTTGTCCTTCGAATAAACACACATAGCTGCCACAGCTTGGAAGAGTTATTTCAAATCACATTCTCTAATAAAGGGCCTGTATCCAAAATACATAAAGATGTAAAACATGAGCAAAAGATTTTAAAAGACACTTCACCAAAGAAACACATGGTAAATAATCACTTGAAAAGATATTCAACATCATTATCCATTAGGGAAATGAAAATTAAAACTACATGAGATAACACTACATATCTGTTAGAATAGTTGAAATTAAAAAAGATTGACCATATCAAGTGCTGTTGAGAATGTGGAACAACTGGAACACTCATACACTGTGATGGAAATATAAAGTGATACAGTCATCTTGAAAAATAGTTTAGCAGCATCTTATATATTGCAGTCCTTTATAGATATTTATCCAAAAGAGATAAAAATAGGTTTCCATACAAAGCTATATTTGTATATATTTTATCTATAGATACGTAGATAGAGATATATAATACGAATATTTATAGTACATTTATTTATAACAAATATTTATTTTGAGAGTGAGAGCATGCAGGATGGGCAGAGAGAGAAGGAGAGAGAAAGAGACAGAGAGAGAGAAAGAGAGAGAGAGAGAGAGAGAGAGAGATTCCCCAGCAGGCTCCACACTGTCAGCACAGAGCCATACGCAGGGCTCGAACCCAAAAACCATAAGATCATGACCTGAGCTGAAACCAAGAGTCAGACACTTAACTTACTGAGCCACCCTGTTTCCTCAGTATAGCAGATTTATTTATAGCCACCAAAAATAAAACAACCTAGAATGGATAACCAAATTGTGATATATCTACAATGGGATATTACTAAAAGAAATGAGCTACTGATACATATAAATACACAGATGAATCTCAAAATAATCATGCTGAGTGAAAAATCCAGATGAAAGGAGTACATACTATTAATTCCATTTGTATAATATTCTAGAGAATTGCAAATTAATGTATAAGTGGCAAAGCAGAGCAGTGATTGCCAAGGTTGAAGAAGGGGCAGAGAGTGTTCATAAAGTGGCAGAAGGAAACTCAAAGGATGATGAATATGTTCATTATCAAGATTAGTAAGGGTTTCATGGTTACATACATATTTAAGAATTATCAAATTGTACACTTTAAATATGTGCAATTTCTTATGCCAATTATATTTCAGTAAAGATGACTTAGAAAAATATATCAGATGAATCTTCCAGTTTGAACATAGCTTCCAACAGTTTTCTGGGTGAGAAATATCCTGCATTCCTAGATCTTGCCTCTGTACAATCATGGTACTCATTAAGAGAAAACAAAATTGGAAGTTCTCAATTATTTCTTAGGAGCCAGATTATAGGGAACATGCTTCAGTATGGAAAGCATCTCTTGAATCCTGGGAATAAGGACTTTGATAGGAGACATGGCTAATCAAAAGGAGGAGAACATCCAAATTGCTCTAGGAAATCTATTACTGTAAATTATATAGTAACTATGTGGGTACTTCAATTATTTATCATATTTTTTTCTAAACATTCATTTTACTTATCTGCTTCCCACTTAGACTTGACTCTCCTATAGAAAATAACATATCTTTTTCATCCATTTTCTGGCACAGTTCCTGGCACAGTAAATCTGTGCCCAGTAAGTTTTGGTTGAATGAATAAATAAATTTAAAAAATGGATAATACCACGTATGCCATAGGATAAAAACTCATAATGGGAGGAACACAATTATTCATTAAAAATAAATTGGGTTGATGGTTGGAAATAATAATGACTTCAGAAAATCATAGCTACTCTTGAATATCTTTTGCATTCAGACTGCTTTACACAAAGTGTCTCTAACCTTTAAAATGAACATATACAATAGGCATTATTATCCTTTTCAAAAATAAAAAGCAATATCCTAATTTTAACAGAGTTAAATGACTTGTGTGAGGTGATTCTTCAGGTAAGTGGTGGATCTAGGATTTCATGTGGAGTTAGGTTTTAAAGAGAGATCTGCTGACTATGATCACCATGCTTTTTCCACTACATCTTGCTGGTGCCTAGCAGGTACAAACAAATTCACAAACAATTATTATAATTTGAATTTGAAATCATCATAAAATATGATGCATTTTCCTTTCTATCCTCAGTCTTAAAAGGCGAGAATTGGAATATATCTTTGCAAGAGTATTCCCTATTTAAAAATCTAGCTCTATGAGAAAGTATTAGGTATATTTCTCCCTAAATGAAATACAACCCATGGAACTGTGCGCTCCAATTCTGTGGTGTTATATAGGAGTGATGGAGAACTTTAATTCTTCAAAAGAATGCTTATCAGAAGGTTTATTCAGCTAAAAACATGATCTGATAAATTCTTGACCTTTCTTACTGCAAATGTCATCTTCTAGAAGATACAAGAAGTGATGGTTGAAACCATAAGCAACATGTGGGTTCAGATAAAAGGAAAGAGGAATAGAAGTGATGTCATGGGAGAAGAGTATTACCACCTTCTTAGTCAAATGAAGAGAATAGCTATGTTCCTGACACAGATCAGTAGCTAAGTTGGACATCTTTGAGAACTTTCATTGTTTATTGCGTGTCTGGTTGATTATATTGGGCCGGCTCCAGTATACCTCTCTCTCATTATCACCATCATGATCCACAGCACTTTATTATTATTATTATTATTATTATTATTATTAGTCAATAGTAATTAGGAAAAATAAAAGGGAGTACAGATTGGTAGATACAATATTGACTTTGATTGTTGACATTTGAAATGGAGACAAATAGGATTTTAATAAGAAATGCCTCCTGGATAAATATAGCTATGTGTCTGGGGTACTGAAGAGAGTTGATGTTGATGAAGGTTTTGGAGCCATATGGATAGAAGGGCGATCAAATCTTTGGAAGTAAGAGAGGTCTCTAAGGAAAGAAATATAAATAGAAAAAACAGCAGGCCAGTGATTAAAAGAGTAGCAGGCCAACTACTACCCAAAAAGCTGGGGATATATAAACATGTTTAAAAGAAGTCAAGGTGTTTGGTGAAAAGGGAATTATCAGGTTTGTATCAATTAGTGCCCATTTTTCAAGTTACGAATTGAAGTGTCCTGTGAGGCAGGAGCTCACTTTGCAATGAAATCTCTTCAGATACTATGTTAAATTTTAAGAAATGTGCTTGGAAGCACGGAAACATTACAATAGGCAAGAATGGTAAAAAGGCAATGCACATATATCCAATTAAAAGGATGCTTCTGTGGCCACTGATACCATCTTAGTCGAATATCTTACATTTGCTACTCAAAGGAGTTTTGTTGTCCTTTAGAGAAACTCATTTTCTGGCAGAAGTTTGAAAGCATTTCTGGTATTAAAAAAAATCAATGAAGAAAAAAGTCAGAAGGATGAGTGGTAAACTCTCATTTAAAAACCTGTACACTCAACAGAATGCCTCTTTGCAACCTCTCAATGAGACAGGACTTCTTTAATTTGAACTGGAACAGCCTGTGTTCTATATTCCTTAGCTTGGCTGACATAGAGGTCAGAGATTTACTGAGGGACAAGTTAGAATCGCTTACATATTATCCTAAATTTAGATGTGACCTAGATTTTTTTTTCTGAAATGATGAGAGGCATGGCAATAAAATGAAACTGCTGCTTTTATCATTTTCTACTTGCATGGTTAAAAAAAATCATAAAATAAATTGTGCTGAAGGAAACCACTGAATTCATCAAGTTCACTTTAAATGATTAAATCACCTTTCCCCCAACCAGCCCCTGAATTGCTTTCCAAGTGACCTTCTGGCATTTCCTCAATAGCCGCCTTACCGGGCACATACAAATAAACAAATAGAATAAAATCATGTGAACTGTACTAGTGTTCAGTCTGAATCTTGGACGTCTTTTTTAGATGCTGCCCCTAACCACCCTCCCTACTGTGGACTCTAACCACTGCTGTCACAGAAGAATATTGAATCACTTTAGGATGTATTTATTGATCACCATAAGGTGAGATGTACTCTGTTGCTGGAGGTGTGCCTACCTGCAACAAAATTACAATTGAAGAGGCAAGACCTAATTCCATTGACACTTTGGAAATTTTAGTAACAATTAAATATTAAAACAACTCAACCAACAATAGATGTTTAGAAGAAGAAGAGATCTCATTACTCTAAGCTGGAATGACTACTTAAATAAGAAATTAGGTAACAATGCAGGTGTGGTCCATCAGAAGCTACTCAAGGCTAAAGTCCCACCCAATTCCTCCAAGTAGGATTGCCTCTTGCCTGTGTTCCTATTTCAAGGACCTCATTTGCTTCTGTTGAACTACCAGATGCTCACTGTCCAAACACAGGCAGCTTCACAATTGCTTTGTAATAGATCTCAGTGAATATCCCATAGTCAGCTCCAACTAGCCTTCCCAACACTACATCTTGGATCACACAAGAAATCCAGTGAGTAATATTTACCACTAGATGCAAGTGTGAGCATGTAGGTGCAGCAAGAATGGCTAGAAAAGACACTGTGCAGTGGGTATACCAATATCTGTCAGGACTAAGCTCTAATGGGGCATCTGGTTCATAAACCACCCAGCCCCAATGTGCTAACCATCCAGTGAGTGACTAAGTGAGTGCCAGGACTAAAAAAAGCAAGTTAGCTAGAAGCCATGAAAAAACACAGAGATGTGGAGCAAAGTAAATATGTTCTTCCTGACCTATCATCAATAGTTAAAACTCATGTGTGAGTAAGGGTCTAACATATAAAGTTCCAGGTTTGGTTCTGGGGTCTGGAGAGAGAGGCGATTAAAGGAAGTAGAAAAACAGGGCTTAGATGCACACAGAAGATACAGAACAGGTGTCAGCTGGAGCCTAAAATACTCTAGGAATTTTACCCAAAAGAAAAAAAGGACTATTAGGAAAAGATCTAGTATTGGCTAAAATATGATATTTGGAAGGTAGCAATTTTAAATAACATGGTAAAGAAAGACTCAGTAAGAAGCTTCTATTTTAGCAAACAATTAAAGAAATAGAGACTTTCTACTTCCTTTCCTCCTCTGATAAGGAGAAAGAAAACTCATTGTATGATAATGATTATCATACTTGTATTATTTCCCTCAGTCTATTCTTGAATTCAGGATTTGATTTTGTATTGAAAATCTTCAGAAAAAATAAGGCCAGATAAAGTCTTTTGTCTTTGTGGAAGAAAGAAGTGTTTGCTACCAAACAGTATCATGGACATAATCATATAGGAGTTAAAGGATTATTAATAAACATTGCTGATCTATGATAAGAGGGAAATGCATTCATATATCCATGTATGTACTTACCACCTTATTACATTCTAGGCATTGACATTCTGGTGACACAAGAGAATTACAACCCATCTTCATAGCGTTTATAGTCCACAAAGGCCAGTCTAGACACTGTTATAAAAGTACACAAATGTAATCCAGGTCCACACAAGAAGTCTGTGAAGTCTTGTAATAACAAAACTGAGAATAAGAAACTAAGAGTTAAAAAGAGGAGGATCCTAGGGGAAGTGGGTGATTTTATGCTAAAGCAGAATGGTCTGACTCAGGAAAGATCATAGAATGTTAACAAAAGGAGAGAAGACCAAATAGTAGCTACATACTGAACAAGAAGAGAGGGTGGTCGGCTATGGGGATTCAGAGGTAGGTGAGGAGTCAGGGGAAAGATTGCAAAGAGCCCTGCCAATCACTTGAAAAATTTTGGTCTTTATAATTCAAGAAATGGGAAGCTGGAAAAAGGTTGTGTTTTTTTAATTAAAAAATTAATGTTCATTTATTTTTGAGAAAGAGAGAGAGGAAGAGAGAGTGAGTGAACAGGGGACGGGCAGAGAGAGGGAGACAGAGGATCTGAAGTAGGCTCTGTGCTGACAGCAGAACACCAACACAGGGCTGGAACCCATGAACCACGAGATCATGACCTAAGCCAAAGTTGAATGCTTAACCAAGGAAGCCACCCAGGTGCCCCCACAGAAAGGTTTTTTAAACAGAGGAATGAAATGCATTTTGGAAAACTCTCTGATTTACACTTTTGAAGTTTCACTTTGGTAGCTGAGTTGGAAATATTCTAGAGTGAGGCAAGAGTGGATATTGAGACATGGGTTAGGAGTCTGGGATGTAGTTAGTTTAGACCAGTTCATAACCATGGAAGGACAGAAAAGAACAGGACTTGGTGTTTGATTGGATATAGGCAATAAGGGATAGAGATATGTCAGCAATGAATTGTCAGTTAATATTATCAACAATCGAAGTGACTCAGAAGACCATATAGTGACATAGGATTCACCAGGATTAAAGCAGGTTTGGAAGGTTCTAGGGGACAGGCAGAGAAGGTAAAGATGCTTATGAGCTGAATGGGGATCAGACTGGGATGGTCTGGGCCAAACAAAGTCTAGTTTATGAATGTGAATTCCACTATTGCTAGAACTCATCTATGGTTTGTTCTACACAGCACCAGAATGATCCCTTTGAAATATAAGTGGAGTGTTTTATTGTCTGCTAAAAGCCCTGCAGTGAATTCCCATCTACCTACAAGTACTCTCTTGTGATCTGCATCCTCCATCCTCACTCCCCACCTTGCTCACTTTCTTCTGTCTTAGTGTGTCTCCTTACTTGTCTGTGATAAATGCCAAGTCATTCCTATCTCTGCCCTTGAAAGGATGATCCTGCCGATATCCTCATAGGTTATTCCATTATTTTATTAATGTCTCCGCTTAAATCTCATCAGTCCCCCATTAACAAACTTATCTAAAAAACACTCATTTTCCCTATCTCTACTTTGGTTTATTTTCCTCCTCAACCATCACCACAGCCTGATTATACAGTTATACATTTATTAAGAATGTAAATTCCTTGAAAATAAGGACTTTATTTCCTTTCCTTATGTAACTCCACTGCATAGAACACAGTACAGTATGCACTTAATTCATACTTGTCAATTGAACTATAGATTTTGTTCACTTCTCACCAATTTCCTCTTCTTATACCTCTGCCCTTTTAAAATACTAGTGTAAACTCTTTTAATAAATCTCCACTATTTTAACTTTCCAGATTAACCAGTGCCATTTGTCCCCTCTATAAAGTCTGATGTTCAGAGAATACTGAACACTCACTGCTGTTGAACTATGTGCTGGCATTCTTATTTACTTCTTCTACCAGTAAATCAATAGCATTGGTTCCCAGTCTGTTCTACCAGTTGGACTTGTCAGTGTCATTACAGAAAGTAATTTATTATTATGTAAATCTATATATGAGTGTGAAAAGGAAAAAAATGTTTCTGAGAAACTAATTTGAGTAATAGGGAAAGACTTGATAAATGGGATTTATGTTCAAAAACATTGCTATTGGCTGTCAACTTTAAAGAATGAGGGGGAAATGTCATAAATACACAGTTTTATTCATTTAGTGTGTGTGTGTATGTGTATGTATAATTCTATTTTAAATATGTTCAAACTGAAAATCTTAGATGCCTTATGGGTGTGGTTTATACCAAAAGAATAATGTAGAATTTCAATTAGTGAAAAAGAAGTCTTGGATAGGCATCAAAAAATTGATTAATGTACATTTATATGTTTCAGGTTAAAAAAATATTCAGAGAATTTATGCCTTTTTTAATTTCAAAATTTTAACTATTTTTTCCATTAATTAACTCTGCTAGAATTTATTAAGTATATTGGTTTCTCCTTAACCTAACCCCATAGAATTTCCATAATCTGCCCTTTTCACTTTCATCTCGACACAGATGAAGATAAAATTTCATTGTGCAAATAAACTGGTTCATCTTACTTGTCTGTCAAAACGAATTCTTTTTTTTTTTTTTTTTGTATACAGGTAAAGAATGAATTATGCTTCAGGCACGTTATTTTTTATTTTTTTTAAACTTTATAGTTTATTGTCAGGTTGGTTTCCATATAACACCCAGTGCTCTTCCCCACAAGTGACCTCCACCAAGACCATCACCCCCCATTACCTTTCCCCCTTCCGCTTCCCCCCTCAGTTTGTTTTCAGCATTCAAGAGTCTCTCGTGGTCTGTCAAAATGAATTCTAAAGCTACCAGTGCACACAGAGGGAAAAATGTGTTGGTTGCCAGTTATGAACATGGAAGAGAGAATTGTAATCCCAGTGTTATATTTTTGCTGTTCTTGACCTAAGCACTTCATACTTCCCCTAGTAGACTGGTCATGCTCCTCTGCTAGAGCAGCACACAGGCTGTCCCCATCCTGTTCTGCAATGTCTTGCATCTGTCATTTTCCTGCCCACTTTTCAGTTCATTTGTAGCTTTCATTTATGTTTCCAAATCTCACCTCTTATTTGGAGGTGGAATCAAGAGTGGCTTTTAAGAGCACATAAAAATCATCAAGGTAAAATGAACTTGAAGCTGGAGAGAAAGAAGAAAAATATGGTATGAACATTAAAAGAATTAGGAAATACAAAAATGTATGCTATGAAAGCAAATAAACATGCTTCATGCAGACTACATATAGAGTAAAAATGAAGAAAATGCAGAAAATAAAATCAAGTTAATTTCTCAGAAAAGCAAAGTTATTCCTAACTATAAAACAACCATTGTCAATATCATCCCATCTACTTAGGTTGGGTTCTCTGGAGCTGAAGTAATTTCCATGTATGCTCTCCATCCTCTGAAATGCTGTAGCATTTCCTCTGTACTACTGTACTACTCTATTAAGCAATTTATCCATGCTTTATATTCTTCAATTAATCATATATTTTTATCTCCTTCAAAGAGATGAAACTTAACTAATAGCCTACTGTTGACCAGAAACCTTACTAAATATAAATAGTAGATTAACATACATTTTGTATGTTGTGTATATTATATACTGTATTCTTACAACAAAGTAATTAATGCTATGAAGAAAACCAGAAGTCAGAGAAAATGCACATACAATATTGTGTTTAAGGGAAAAAAACAAGGATAAGTGGATATGTGCAGTTCAAGAGTCATCTGTAATTCTGTGTAATGCAGCGCCCCCTGCCCCCAATCTCCTTGTTAGTTTGCAAGGGCTGCCATAGCAAAGCACAATCAACTGGGTGGCTTAGAACAACAGAAACAATGTTTCATGGTTCTGAAGGCTGGAAGTCTAAAACCAAAGTGTCAGCACAGTTATGCTCACTCTGCAGGTACTAGGGAAGGACCTGTTCCAGATCTTTCTCCTAGCTTCTGGAAGTTTCTTGGCTGTGGCAACATAACTCCATCTTTATAGGGCATTCTTTTTTTTGTACATGTCTGTGTCCAAATTTCTACCCATTTTATAAAGACACCGGTCACTTTGGATTAGAGGCCCACTCCAGAATGACCTCATCTTCATTTAGTTGATGACATTTGCAGTGACTTCCTTTCAAATAAGGCTAACTGTGAGTTCCTGAGGGGTTTGTACTTCAATATATGAATTTTGGATGGACATAATTCAATACTAATGCCATTTAACACAGCACAGAACTGTGAATATTTAATATATTCATAAAAAATACTAAGAAGGAAATAAGAAAATAGGTGAATAAGTAAAAGTATAAAAGCTACTGCTTCCTTTCCCATTTCTTTGCTAGTCCTGTAGCTTATCCTCCAAAAGTCACATTTACTTTGCCACCAGTAATGAATTTAATAAGCCAACTCTATGGACACATAGAAGTATTTAAGAACTTTACAAAGCTGTTTTATTTCTCAAATTTAACTATACCTTTCAGTAGAATAAATTTCTATCATTTTTTTGTGCCAAGCACAAACTTCACTCTATACCTAGAGTTCTTACCTAAATATTAAAAGAGATTACAATTTTGGTTCAAGATAAACACAATATGTTTGCATAATCCTTCTTCCCAACAGTGCAAAGTACAATATCAATTATTTTTAAACCATTATTTCCATAATAAGGTAACAGATATATCTGTGTGAAAATGGCAATCTGAATGACACACTGAAATGCTTAAGTGCTCAGGCAGGCATAACCAAATTAAAGTGAAAGTCTGAGCAATTATTCATTGAACATAGAGCTTATCATATAGCCATTTTAAATATTAAGTGAATTAAAACATCCAGTTACACAGACACTTATTAATCCACTGGTAGTCATCAAACTCTTTTATAATGAGCAAGTCAGCTTATTATGGCTTCAGGTTTTTTATTTTTATTTTTTCCACTTTTAAGGGTACTTCCTTTTTCAATAGCAAAACAGTTCTTACACTGAAGTATGCATTAGCAATGCTTACGTCTTCTCTTTGAAATAATGGGTGATTCATCATCAGGACAGGTTTTTTTTTCCTTTTATTTTTTTAAATACAAATGACTCATTTATCACCACATGCAGTTTAATCATAAAAAAATTCAATGACTTAATATCAGTGATGACTAAAAAGACACACACATGGATGCAACTTACATATGCTTTCTTACAAATTTTAAAATATTAAAGGAGGACAATGATTTTCTTTGTCTACTATGAAGAAAATAGTTAAAAGAAGTTGTAGCAAATAATTTTATCCTCACAGAACTGAGTTTGGGGAACTAATAGTACAAAGAAGAGACTGCAGTAGTATACGGTATTTTTCAACTGACGTGGCTACTGTATCTCTCATTGACAGTCTAGTTTTTGGTTTATTTTGTTTTTCAAATTGTACCTGGTCTTCACAGCAACAGCCTCATCATACTTCTCCCCATTTTTATTTTAAAAATTTTTGTTAACATTTATTTTTGAGAGATAGACACAGAGTGTAGGCAGGGGTGGGGCAGAGAAAGAGGGAGACCCAAAATCCAAAGTAGGCTTCAGGGTCTGAGCTGTCATCCCAGAGACTGACGTGGGGCTCAAACTCATGTACTGCGAGATCATGACCTGATCTGGTCAGATGCTTAACCAACTGAAACACCCAGAAGCCCCAGTTTCTATTAACATTATCACCATTCTCTTCATTAACCACTGATACATCTTGAACTTAATTCATCCATTCAACAAAGAAATACCCAATGATTGCCAACTGAATCTTAGTGGAACTGCTCTAGCATCTGGGGATACAAAGGTCAGAAAAGACAACCTGCAAACAGAAAACATAGACACTATTTCACACTCACAAAATGGAAAATATTAAAAAGTATAAAAACACTAAGTTTTATGGATGATTTGGATCGACAGGAATTATTACATACCAGTGTATAACAACTTTGAAAGACATCTAGGCATTGTCTAGTCAAGCTGAAGATGTACATAACATATGCTCAGCAAATCCATTTCTAGGCATACACCCTTTAGAAACTGATGCAGGTGACAGCAGGACATACAAGCATGTATGCAGCCAAAGTAGCAGTAATCCATGTGCCCAACATATATCCTGGCCTTCCAAAAGTGAAGGATATAATTCCAAATGGAATGATAGAGGTGAATATTTAGGTGTTATCATTGTTACTTCTTATGCAATAATTATTCTTTTGTCAGAATTAAATTTTAAAAAGTAAAAGGGACAAAGGCACTGAAAATTATAAAAATAAGATACTCATAAAATTAGAATATAAACTAATAGTAAATAGAAATGATGACCTATAATAAAGAATCCAGAACAATACAAACTAGTTGTAAGTAGAAATGATAAAGGATCCATAAAGTCATAGAAATAAAAATAAAGCTTTTGATATAAAGAGTAATTAGGAGCTAGCCAAAAAGACGAAGCGAAAGAACTCTCCTCTAAAGCAACTCCGGGAAGAAGTCACAGCCACAGAACTGCTCAAAACAGGCTTAAACAACATAACTGAACACGCATTTAGAACAATTGTCATAAAATTAATTGCTGGACTTGAAAAAAACATCAAAGAAGC
>CM053571.1:51866852-51935111 GCA_028646485.1 Cryptoprocta ferox | reverse complement strand
CCGTCCCCTAATTTCCCAGATCACAGTCACTCAGTCAGGCATCTTTGAGGTTTTCTTCTTTCTGGCATCTGTTTCTTCTTTCCCCGACTTGCAAATCCAAGTTTTATCCCTTCAGTCCTTCTCAGTTCAATCCATACGGGCGTGCACGGATTACAGAGCTCCCTGCTTCTCCGCCATCTTGTCCTCTAGCTCTCTGGTCTTTTTAAATGGAAGATTTTTTTTATATGTTTTTTAATGATCTTGATGAATTTGAGTGTTGACATTTGGGAGTAAAAGATAAAAGATAAAGCTGACCTGATTGTTGTACACAAGAATGAATAAGGAACTGTGAGATTCTCAGAGTAAGATCTGGAGACCAGAAGGGGAAAGTGAGAAGAAACAGCAGAGGCTAAGGAGAAGGAATGCCTACATGAGCAGAAGGAAAAGAGGGAGAAGAGACAAAGAAGGGGAAGGGAAAAGAAGGGGAATAGGAGGGCAGAAGAGAGAACATAGGTGAGCATTCACATTAATGCAAAACCAGTATATTCAAAGGCAGGAGAGCAGCGTTAAAAATGGAAAACCAGGACTGACTGGCACCGGTGATGAGGACATGTGGAAGGGCAGAGAAGCAGGAGCTCTTAAATGGTTTGTGCTAAGATTTGCAATTTGGTATTAAAAAAATTCTTCTGTAAAGTCAACTTTTTACAATAATGCCATTGTCAAATGAAAAAGAAGAGGGAACTTGGGGTATTTCTGAATCCTCAGTTTTTTATCTGCTTAGCAGTGATTCCCAGGGTTTTGTTAACATTTCTGTGTATTCAGAGGGTAATTATGGGCAGTTTAGTATCAGTGGGAAAGCACTCAACTTGGGGCCAAAAGTACAAATACAAGTTCTGAAGTCGTCATCTCAGTGATTCTGAGAGTCATTTAAAGCCCTCTGAACCAAAATTTCTTCAGTAGGAAATTTTAAAAGATAATACTGAAACTTTCAGGTTATTAGGCTGATTCAGTATATAATTTTTGAAGAGGGGAAAAAAGATTTGCCCAATGTCTTCCACATAATAGGCAGTCAGTAAATGTTTGCAGAATCCAAAAAGACCATAATTCTTAGAAACACACAGAATAAAATACATAAACCAATGGGAACTAGGTAAAAGGAGGCAAAGGGATTTTGCAACTCTGTAAAATAAGCATTGTCCAAGTTATTTAATATTCATTTGATTCCATCTCTTGTTCACAAAAATCATATTATTGAATTTCTATATAAAATGATATATAACTGAAAACTTACTTGAAAGTACCTATAAAGGAAATATAAACTTTTCTTTTTTTCAGTGATTATCTTTTACTTTCAAATGGTTAAAAAGGTCAATTTAAGAAATATTTGACTAAAAACACCAGCAATATTGTGAATTCTTATGACTGTTTAAATATTTTTAAATATTAAAAATCATTAATAAAACAGTGATAAAAATGTTCTACTTTTTTAGTTTCCACATATTTGTCATTTTCATCATTAGAAAGGCTTGGAGGGAATGAGTTGTCTAATTTTAATTATCATTGCCTATTTGATTGACATGGGAATATATCGAGTTACTTACAAAACTGCTAACTATGTAAATCTGTTTCTTCAGAAGCTATTGACTGAGAAAGCCCTAATAATCTAGTGTAAGAACATGTACTTCGGGTGTTTTTAAAATATGAATTATTGATCCAACTAACAGCTCCAAAGGAGCTATTAATGTCCATCATTAAAAATATTTAATGACTTTTTAAAGCAATAGTTATTCACCTAATTGACCATAACAGTCACTTTAGTAGAGTTATGATATGTCATCTCATATCTGGTTACAGACTTTTTTAAAACTAGAATTATTAGTTCCTTGTACTGTCACAGAAAGGTAAATAATCACTACTACGAGTTGTCGAGTAAAGAGCAGAATTAACAGCTCATTCTCACTCTGTGAATAATTTTCAAAAACATTGTAACATCAAGATGTCACAATAGGAATGAATTTACCTGTCAAGATGGCTTGGAGGCTTACGTGTGAAGGTTACTATAACCTCATGAATTAAATACATTCTCCTAATTTCCTTCCTTTTCACTTATTTTTTTCCCCTGTCCTCCTCTCCTTCTTTGCCTCCCTACCTCCCCGTGTCATTTTTCTCCTTTTAACTCTGTTAACAACTTTATACTGGTCTTAGGTATACTACTTGACCCTAGGAGCAGAGGCTGAATAAAACCCATTACCTCTTTCATATTTGGGTGGAGAAGAGAGAAAAGTTGATAAAGAGTTATAGCACAGTGTGTTAGATGTTAGGATAGATATGTATAGTGGAATCACAGAAAGATATCTTCTAATTCAGATCTCTAGATCCTTCTTGAGAAGGATCTCTAAAAGCTCTGATAGCCCAGAATGTGAGCCTTTATGGAAAGAAGTCTATTCAAATAGATCTGGAGAGAGAGGGTGCACCTGTCTATGGCCTATGGTATGGGATTGTATTTGACTTAATGCCACCCTCTACCCATCAAGGGAGCTGAATTTTCCTCTTTTGGATTTGCCAGAAGCAAATGCAACTCCTACTGTTTGTCTCTGAATTAAGAATTTACATTAACATTTAACTAATGTTACATTTAACTAATAAGATACTTGTTGCAAAAGAATATCATTCATACATAAAAAAAGCATTCTCCATTTGAAAAGCTTAGTAGACTGTCAAGTCTTACTCTCTGCTTGACACTGTTGCAAGGTATTTAGGGTCCTATATCTAGCCCTTCTGAAGTTTCGACAAGAAAGAGAAATTAAAGGCTGGTAAGTTTGTAGTGAGGTAACACATGAGTCATCTATCATTGTTTCTGATCCTGCTCCTGGTGTCTCCTGTTTATTTGTTTGAATTAATATCATGGTTTTCACAGAATGGAGGACAGGCGCTCAAAATGTCTTTGTTTCACTTACTCTCCTCCTCCCATTACTGACAAGAAAGAATGGGGCGGTAAATTCAATTACTGACAGGATTTATGATAGCAGAAAAAGTCTGGAATTGGAGTGTCCATTGCAAAATTTGTTGATATTCTAAAGAAGAGAAAGGAAAACTACATGAGAAGGTTATCAGAGAACAAAGGGAAACAATACAATTTCATTATCATTTGCTGAAGCACATTCCCACGATCAACTTGGACTGAAGTCGGGCCATTATGAACACAGACGTTCACTCTTTCTAGGGCAAACAGAAAATATAGCATCCTAGAAATTTATAATAACAAATTTCTGACTTTGGATTTTGTTCATATATTAGTGTGTCCAGGATTTGAAATAAGGCTCAGAGAAATATTATAGGCCTAGTAGAAACATGTGCAGCAAAGAAACAGAATATGATGTAATCACTTAGCTAAGTGTTTAATTTCATTATGACTGGAATATAAAATGTACACATTTATGTGCACACATGTTCTTGTGTGGGATTTGTGCTGTGACATTGGGTGGAGGTAGGGAGTCAGTGAAACATGAAGCTACCCAGGTCAGTAAGGAAGTGACTTATTATACTGGCTTTATTTGGTCAATTTTGGAATTTGAACTTTATCCTAGAGATTAGATAGAGAACATTGGAGAGTAAGTATGGGGGAACAGTGTTGGTTTCTGGAAAATTTGCTCTCACGCTTCAATGCAGGAGAGATGAATGGGGAAAAGGTCTGAATGAAATTGAGCAGATCAGCAAGGAGGTCTTGGATATTGCAAGAATTAATCAAGGGATTTCCTGTGCTTTAATTAAGCATTGTCAATAGCATTAAGAGGAATGAGAATAAGATAACAAGCATCTGGAGTGATGGTGGTGATAATTGCACAACACTGTGAATGTACTTAATCTACTATACACTCAAAATGGTTATGATGGCAAATTTTATGTGTATCTTACCACAGTTTTTTTAAAACGGAAGGAAAAGGAAATGAGAGGTTAAAGAAATATTTGAGAGGCAGAATTGAGTATTGGGGTCAAGTTAATTAACATGGATGTGAATAAAAGAAAGGAATCTCTGAAGCTTTTGTTTCAAAGTTGTGCAACTGACTGGGGAAGGTGGACAATCTTAGGATCAGGAAATGAGGGGAAGAGTATATTCTTTGCCTAGTGGAGGGGACAGGATAGGTCATGTGTTTATTGTTGGACATGTTGATTGTGAGATGTCAGTTGCTGTCTAGTGCATGCTGTCCAGTAGGCAATGATAAATATAGATGCCTGAGGGAAGAAGTCTGAGTGAGGGATATTGGAGACATAAATTTCAGTCATAAAATTTGAAGTCATAAATAGGAGTCATAAAATTTGAACTTAAAGTTATGGAGGTGGCAGAGAGAATTGCCAGAGAAGGTTAGATAGGATGAGAGAAGTTTCAAGCTGAGGATGGAACCCTGGTTACCCCTATGTGAAGGGGGCAAGTGGTGGAGCAGTAATGTGTGGAGGAGTGGAGAATGATCTGTCGTAAGAGGGTGAAGGGAATCCGAGAGATTGAAATCACAGGATGCAAGGAAAGATAAGATCACAAAAGAGAGAGATTTAAGCAGTGACAAGTGATACAGGGAAAAAAGTATGTAAAGGAATGACATTTCATTTATAACTGGGAAGTGTGAACAGTTTCAGAAGAATGTTGGGCACAAAATTAGCAGGGCTAAATGGGAGTGACTTGAGGAGGGAATGCTAACGACAAGGGCAGACATGCAGTTCAGACACGACCTAGACATGTAGTTCATGCTTGATATGAAAGGAAGTTAGGGAAAAAAGGCTGTTACAGAGGGAGATACAGAATGCACAGATGCAGGATGAAACAAGTTTTTGTTTACTTTTGTTTTCTCTTATTTTGTTTTTAAGTGGGAGACAAGACACTTAGATTTGTGTTTTCTGTAAAAGGAGGCAGTGTACAGAGAAAGGTTGAAGATACGCAGTAATATAAGAAAGACTTAGAAGAAGAATGGGCTTCTAAAATACAGGTAGTGTTATTATCCTGGAATAAAAAAAGAAACCTTTCTGCCAAATGGCCTGTTAGGAGGCAGAATAATAAAATTGTTACAAGCTGGGGCTCTAAAGAAATGCAGTGTGGGTTCAAATCCCAGACACATTGCTTGGGAATGTTACTTAGGTTCTGTTTCCTTATTTGGAAAATTTGGGTGATAAGGAATTAATTAAGATAATGTATATGATCCATATATATAATAAAGTGATTATTATATTGCATAGTAAGTGCTCAATTCATGTTAGAAGCTATTATTTTGTTTAGGAAAAAAAAGGACAGTCACCTAAAGAGGTCAGCTTCATGGTGAAGGTCTAGCAAGTAGGATGGGGATTTGGGGGAGTTGGCTGACCTCAGGAAGATTAACGTGGCGTAGAGAATTTTGCTGAATGAAGTCAGAAGACCAGTAATGCCATTCTTTAAATGTACAAAGCTCAAACACCTAGGTATTTTGCAGCTTCTATCTCAGTTTTTCCCCAAATACTCTTGTATTTATAGTTTTAGTGGCTTCCCATTAAAAACTATTTTTTCAACTGATTTTAATTGAGCAGCTTCTATACGGCAGGTGCTGCAGATGCTGCAACACTGAATAAAATGGCAAAAACTGTCTTCCCTCATGGAATTTCAGTTAAGGCAGGCAATTTTAATGAACAAGATAAATTAGTGAAATAGACAGCACGTTAACTGGTAGTAAATGGTAAGGAGAAAAAGCACAGAAACAGGAGGAAGCGGAGCTTCTGTTAGGATGACAGGGAAGGGCCTTAATTAAAGGGTGAGTGAAGATCTGAGAGCTGTAAGAGTCCGAGTGATGTGGGTAACTGTGGAAACCCAGGCACTGATAACAGAAAATGCATGTACCCCAAGGCAAAAACATACCGGCACAGTCCAGAAACCATAAGGCCAAGCTGACTGGACAGAGTGAATAAGGAAGCAGCAGGCAGATAATATAATATTATGCTCTTACTTTAAGTGGGAGAGGAAACCAGGGATAACATTTTAAAAGGCTTGCTCTTGCTACTATGTTGAGCAAGGGAGAAAAGGAGAAGCAGGAAAGGCAGTCGGACTGTTAAAATAACTCAAGAGATGCTGATGATGCCATGAGGGTGGGTAGCAGAAGTGGTGAGAAGTGATTGGATTCTGGATACATTTTGAAAGTAGAGCCAAGTTTAAGGTATCAGTGTTGAAAGTGATATTTTGATGCCCGTCTCTCTGGCTGCTGTACCTAGCCCTCATCCGCTTCTAAAGATGGAAACAGAAGACCAATATTAACTATACCTCACTTCTAAATCCCCCCAGGTTTGTTTCTGGTTATTTCTGACATCTGACATCATAAATATCAGAACAGGATTCAAGGATTTTACAGTGCTTTTGTGCAGGCTTCCTCTATCATGACTTAAAAATGTATTTAAGTAATTTATTCTGAGCTAAATGTTCTAACTTTAGTCTAAAAAATAACACCTAATGCCTTGGCCTTATGTAAATGAGAACCTCTGTTAATCTCAGTTTTTTCAGTGATAGAATTAGGATATTAATTTCTGCCCTCCCAAATTCATTCACAGTAGTATTCAGGTCAAAACTGATAATGTGTGCTACAGAAGATATCATTTGTTATTTGTATCACTTCTTATACATCAACATCTTCTAGAAGAGCTGTTTGCCTTTCATAGTTTTTCCATATTCCATACTGATAATTGGGTGCTTAATTTTTATTCATCTTTGATCCTCTATGTGGCAGAGCATTTGGAAGAAACTAGAAAGAGTTGATTCTTGCCTAGTACTGTCATAGAGATTGACCTTAGTTATTTGTTACAAATAAAAGTTATTTTGAAATAGGGATGCCTAGGTGGCTCAGTTGGTTAAGCATCTGACTTTGGCTCAGGTCATGATCTTGCAGTCCATGAGTTCGAGTCCCACATCAGGCTCTGTGCTGACAGCTCAGACCCTGGAGCCTGCTCCAGATTCTGTGTCTCCCTCTATCTCTGCCCCTCCCCCACTCATGCACGCGCACACACTCTCTCTCTCAAAAATAATAAATAGACATTAAAAATCTTTTTAATTATTTTGAAATAAAATCACACCAATATAATTTTTTAAAGTTTCCTTTTAAAACAAAGCAGGTGCTTGTCTTTCTTACTTGTCCCAGTTTAGTTCTGCTTCAGAATTACAAAGTATAGATATCCAAACATCACATGCTAGAACCCAGAGGCATATTATTATTTTAAGTTTATATATTTATTTTGAGAGAAAGAGAGTGTATGCACAAGTGGGGAAGGGGCAGAGATAGAGGGAGAGAATCCCAATCAGGCTCTGAGATGTCAGCACAGAGCCTGTCCTGGGGCTTGATCTCATGAACCACAAAATTATTACCTGAGCTGAAATCAAGAGTGGGATACTTAACCTACTGAGCCACCGAGGTTCCCCCCAAAGGCATATTATTAATGGAGATTTGTGTTGGCATGTTCGCATGCTCATGGAGTGGAAGAGAATCAGGTTATCATTTCATCCACACATGGTCCTGTGATTTTGTATGATATACTCAAGCAAGCCATTATTGATATATCATTGATAAAAATTAGTCACCATGGATTTGGGGAGAATAATAAAGATAAGTAAGTATAATCATGTAGAGAAACTGTTTTTAGTATCAAAGTTCTAATCCATTTTATTTTTTAAAAATATTTATTTTTATAATAATGAGCTGCACATACAAGTTATAGAAAACCACTTGATTATAATGCATTATTATCCAGAGTTTTAAGCTATTTCAGCGAAATATTACTAGGCTGTCAGTTTAAATAGTACAATTGAACAATTTGATCTTCAAGTAAAATAAATGGAAATTTATCTACCAGAGTTTTTAAATAAACCCAACTACAAATGTTTTAGAACTAGTATGATTTTTCCCATTTGTTTTGACATTTAAAAAATAAGCTTTATAAAATTTCTTTCTTTTTCATTGGTTCCTAGTAATATATATATATATGTGATTTATATCTTCCTGAATCACATACTTGATAGAAAGTGTTAAATTATATGACACTTCAAGACAATGGGAAGGCAAAGAAATTGCATATACCATTACAATTTACTTATAAAATGAGAGTTTGGCTGCTTTATTATTCATCACTTTAAAAGACATTGAGTAAATACATGTGTCTATTTAAAGGAGAAACGAAAAATGTAAGTATAAATAGTAAACAAAATACACCTTGGAGCGACTGGGTGGCTCAGTTGGTTAAGCGTCTGACTCTTGATTTTAGGTTAGGTCATGATGTCACAATCATGAGGTTAAGCCCTAGATTGGGCTCCAAACTCAGTGGAGATTTTAAGATTCTCAAAACATAATTAAAAAAAAAAGAACTTGAAAAAAAAAAAGATTCTCAAAACAAACAAGCAAACAAACAGACAAAAAACCCCACCAAGATATACCTTATTCAAAAATAATCTGGTCTCTTTTTAAACACTGTGTCAAGAGATCTGTAGGTTTAAGTCAGTCCCCCAACCCATATGGCTGAATGCTATAAAATGTTGGTTACAAGAGCTGGCACACTCGAAGGCAGTGTAGTAAAGTATGGGCAGAGTCAGATTAGAAGGAAGATAAGCTTTTCAGTCAGCAGGTGCTCTGAGAACCCACTATGGGCTGGATGCCGCACCAACATAGGGAATGTTCCAGGGACACAAGAGTTTTAATGCTGTATTTCTAAGATGCATATTTGTTGTTGTTGTTGATGTCGTTACATATTACCATTTCTGACATTGTGGTACTCTTATAACAAGTGACATTTTAGCTTTAATGAAACATGATAATTCTAATCCCTTTTCCTAACATAACACTTTTTAAAGGAGAATAAGTAGACTAAAATGGTGTGAAGAGTTTGGAGTATAAAGATACAAGTACATCATGATTCCTTAGCTTATACACCATGTGAGGTATGTTGATATTTGAGTCATGCTTTTAATAATGTGTGTATGTATGTGCAAACACCTTAACTTCTCATGTTGTGAGTACTTGAAGCAAAGGGTGGCAGTGTATTCTTCTTCTGTTTCCTCAGACATGGGGAGAATAGGTACTTATATATTTATGAATAAATATAGATATGATCATGGAGACAAGCTACAAAATAGCTACAAGCTATTTTTCCTTTCTCCAATTTAATTTGTATTTTTATTCCATAAATAACAAAATATACTTTGTAAGGAGTCATTTGCTTGAATTTTTAACTATATAAGATTTCAAAGAAGAATTTTTCTTTATTATGTTAAAATCTGTATTTAATAATATTGTGTGAACATTTACATTCACTTGAAGATAATAAAACATTTTGACCTGAACTTATATCTATATTTCGAAAAGAAAAAAGATTAAGAGTTACAATAATGTTAGATATTGTGGTATTTGACTTGTTCAAAATCATACCTGAATATATAGAATATTGCGAACTTATTTTGGGTTCATAAAGCATATTAAAGCCCCCAGCTAAATATTTGGGTATTGGCTAAGGTTATGTTCCTAGATAGCTGGAATTTTCCTCATGACCCAGGATTGTGTGTTTATGTGTGTGTATGTGCATGTGTGTGCGTATGTGTGTTTATGTAGTTCCTGCTCTGGAGCTATGCACAATGCCAAAACTCAGTTTTTTCTTGTTGACAGAGCCACAGAAGAAATCCCACAAATGTGGCTTGTATGATTTCTCAAAAAGTCCCTTCTCATCTGCTTTTAGAAATTTGACTTGGTTCAGGGGAATTTCTTTTTTTTTTTTAATTTTTCATTTGTATTTATTTTTTATTTAAAATTTTTCAATGTTTGTTTATTTTTGATAGAGCATGAGCAGGGGAGGGGCAGAGAGAGAGGGAGGCACAGAATCTAAAGCAGGCTCCAGGCTCTGAGCTGTCAGCACAGAGCCCTACGTAGGCTCACAAACTCGAACTCACACACAGTAAGATCATGACCTGAGCTGACGTTGGAAGATTAACCCACCGAGTCAGGGGAATTTCAGCTACAGGAGCAAGCAAGTATCTTGCTCAGGGTGTTGTCCCAACAAAGGATTTCGATTTTGCAATGCAACTCAGGGGGTCCCTCTAGCTTCAGGAACCAATTCCCTTAGAGACTTGAAAAGGTGGTATCCTTTCTCCTCCTCTACTCACTCCTGCTCAGTAATTAACCCTTCCATTTAGTCTGTATTTTGTGGACTTAGCTGTCTTTTGGTTTCACAAAAATGGATCTGTTAATTTTATGCTTTTCCTCTTGCTTTTGGGTATTTCTCAGGAAGGAAAATAAAAAAGCCAAATTTACCCCGTCATCCTTAAAGGAGATATTGTCTGGAAATGTTTTCATTATAGCAGGAACCATTGGATGTATTTTTACTATAGATACAATTACTTTCTAAGGAACTACTGTCATTTATTCCTCTCTCCAGAGTTACTGCTATTTCCTTAGTCCTGATGTTAGGCTCCAGGGAAGCCACCTTTGTAAGCTGGATTCTGCTTCACCAGGAATTATATAAGTTCCCATTACTATCT
The DNA here is from genome assembly GCA_028646485.1 of Cryptoprocta ferox. NCBI lineage: Eukaryota > Metazoa > Chordata > Mammalia > Carnivora > Eupleridae > Cryptoprocta > Cryptoprocta ferox. The sequence continues at coordinate 51,924,613 of CM053571.1, read as the reverse complement.
CCTAAATTGAATCAAACAGGTTAGTTACCATTATTCAAGGTCATTTTGCTATTGGTCTACTTTCCCCCAACTACCCCATAAACATAGGAGAGCATTTTTTTTTGCCTTTGGACAAAATCACCTAAATACTTGCCTTTTATTCTGCCTGGTGGTCATATTTAAGATGTCTGTCATCAGTAGTTTATCCCTGGATCCCAGGGTTGTTATTTGTTTAAGCATCCTACTAATTAGATTATATTTCTACTCTAACTTGAGGCATTTATACTATATTTTAAGCTTTTCCAGTTTTTAGAGGATTTACAGTCTAGAAGGCTTTTTCGGCCTTCTTGTGTGGATGCTTGATTGCTGGTTAATTTTGCTGTCGTGACTCTGAACCTCATTGAACCTCAGAACCTGGAAATGCATTCACTCAGCACTGTCTACCTGGTTCTGAACCTCTGGCTGTCATGCCATTACCACACCCTGAAACCTTAGTCTCTGCCTCGGCAAACCAAATGTGAGCATCTTATCAATGTAATCAGAACCTGCTGCCACTAATTCTCTGCTATGTCAACATCCTCAGATATATTCATTTTTAGTGAGCTCTCAATATATACCACTTCAAATATACTATTTTTTTCACTATGCAGAAAATAATATCCTCCATAGTCTTTAGAAGTGAGTAGAACCTATTAAGTACTTTATGCTTAGCACTATCTGTTTAAAGATCAAGGATCAAGAGATGCACAACATGAAAAGTAAAGAAAGGGCCAAATTATGGCTGAGGGAACAGCTGTGACCTAGATCTAGAAGAGCTATAACAGTGGTGCTCTCGATTTAAATTGAATCCTGTGAAAGTCCTGAATGGCACATCTCAGAGGACCCACATTTAAATATCCATGTATAAAATTAAAAAAACTTTCTTTTATATACAGAGCCGTAGGTGTCAGGAATTCAAAGCTTGTTCTCTTAAATGTCCCACAAGCTCTTCTATATTTATTTGTACCTCTCTCTTAATATCCCAAGACATTAATTGCTGATATTTATGTATTAGCATTTGAGATTGGTCAATTTAACAATAAAGGGGTAGAAACTCTGAATGTTACTGAAAATGTTTTTTTGTAGGCTTAAAGATACTATTTGTTTTGAGGAAGTGTTATGACCATTTGTCATAACATTATTATGCTCCCAAATATAGTATCATTAATAAAGATGTTTTATAGAATTCAAATGTATTAAAAATAAAGTTAATACAAATTGAATTTTGAATTTAATTGGTTTGTTCAGGGTTTTTTTTAATTGAAGGAATGAGACAATTATTTTATTGTTCAGGCAATTATCTGTTTCACTGAGAGCTACTTTTATGTTAGATGAAAGTTAGACTATTAGTATAAATTTGGAATGAGGAAAATTCTCCTACAAAGATAATAAACCCAAATGTATAAGACAAAATATAGACATACTTGACTTTATACAAATGAATAAAATGGCTATGATAAATATTTTATAAAATGCAAAGACACATGATAGATTGAGGCAAATATTAGTACAATATGAGACACATAATGCGTCAATAGTCCTACCACTACCAGATGTCTATAGATAAAGAAAAAAAGACAACCTAAAAAAATTAACAAATGATATGAGTGAGAATTTCATAGAAGTAGAAATTCAAATACTCAATGAATCTATGAATTCCCAAGTTTGTTCATAACCTGGGAAATGCAAATAAAAGTAATAATAAGATGCTATTTTTAAACCATCAGATTGGCAGAAATTTGAGATGCAATGTACAGTGTTAGTGAGAACACTGATAAATATGCATCCTAATCGGAAGTGTAAAATTGCTACAAACATTCTGGAACTAGGTTGGTAATAGCTATTTAATTAAAATTGAATGGACTCTTTGAACTTGCCCAGTTTGGGAATCATTACCATAGAAATAAAAGATTTAGTACATAATAATATATATGTTTATTCAGTAGGATATTACACAGTAATTTAACTGTATTTAATTAATAGCTGCACATATAGAAGAATACCCAGGATAAAAAAAGAAGTTAGAATATAATGTGTACTAAATGGCCTCATTTTAATAAAAACTATTGCAAAACTAAGAGCACTATTTAAATGGGTTTATATGTTTGTGTATAATTATATTATCATGAGGAACATTTTATATGGATCAAGCCATTAAAACTGATAATTCTACACATAAAGAGGAGAGTTTGAATGCAAAATTCATTTGCAATTTGAGACAAGAATTTAATAAAGTAAAACCTTAAATATAAAAAGTTCGTAAAAGTAACCATAGCATTTATCTACCTTGTATTTATTTTAATTTAAGGAATGAAGTTGAAATCAAACCTTGATTTATTTTCCCAAAGATTAGTTATCTGAGAACCATTTATTGAATGCCCCATCTTTTCACCCACTAATTTGAAATGTTATCTTTATCTCACATGAAATCCCCATATTGATCCATTTCATTCTGTACTGCTACCACACTTTATATCCTGTAGCTTAATAAAACAATCTATTATATAATTGAAAACTTATATTACTACTTTTTATGTTCATTTTCTTAGATACTATCAAATGGAAGTTTTGCCATATAGACTTGAGTAAAATTTTGTCAAATTCTAGAAAATTTTAGTGAACATTTGATTAGGATTTAATTTCCAATTTTATTTAGAGAAAATTAGTATTTCACTACATTCAAAAGTTTTTTCCCAAAAAGATATGTATTTTTATTTATGCAAGTATTCTTTTAGAACATCAGAAAAGTTCTCATTTTCTTCCTGTCAGTTCTGTACATTTTTAAAATTTGAGAATGTGTTATGCAGCTATGAAATGAGCTATCTGATTCAGCCTTAGTTGAACAAAACTTAACTTAATACCCTATTTAAGTTTGAGCCTGAATAATTCAATAAACTATCAAACACATTTCAGTGCCTGGAAACATGGTTTAGTGGTTGGAGATGTTCTTAATGCAAAATGTATTCCATGTCCTCATAATTTGTAAATGATGCCTTATTCAAGTGCTTTGGTTTTTAGTCCATTTCTTTATTCTGTTTTGCCTCATGCCAATAATTTTTCAATATGTATGAAGAAAAATAACGCCAAAATGAAGTCACTCACAAGTTTTTGTTAAGTCTTTTGTGAAGTTTCTAGATAGAACATAGTACATTTCTCAAGTTATAGCTTATTAAATCACTATGTTTCATGTAATAAGCATTTAACAATGTCTTTGTATTTGAGATAACTTCCAAGATAAATATCTATGATAAAATACTTTTAAAATCTAAAAGCAAAGAATACAACTATGATATAATTATAGTATTATATCCAAAACCAATAAAGTAGTCTAAGTTTTCTTTTTTTTTTTTTTGCAGTATACAAAATTTATTCAACAAATGCTTATTCAATCATTCATTCAACAATAGTTTTGAATGCTTAATGTGTACCAGGTAATGTACTAGATGCTGAGAATATAAAAATGACTATCATTGGAACATATACACAAGTAATCCAGCAATTATAACATAAGATGTAATATTTGCAACTATAGACTTACGCCCAGGGTGTAGAACAGTCTCCCTGGCTGTTCAGGCTTTGGGTGAGATGGGGAATGTGTTGTTTTAGGTAAAGCTTCAGAGAAGTGATGTTTCAGCTGAGAATTAAGGAGGAATAGCAGTTAGTGTATACAAGGTGGGGGAAAAAGAGTTCTGGCCAGATACCTTAGTGTGAGAAAGAGTGTGATAGGTTCAGACATCTATAAGTGCTATGCCAAGGAAGATGTATATTTGAATTTGATGCTGTGTGTGTGTGTGTGTGTGTGTGTGTTTGCTTTTTTTTAACCCAGGGGAGAAAAAAACAAGAAAAAAAATACCCCACTGTACACATGATTACTTGCAAATGTTAAAAGAAAAAGTCAGTCTTCAGTATTTATTAATGAAATGCCTGTTGACAGTACAGATATAATTATAGCTCTAGAGTCTTAACATACCAAAGTTTAATTGTTACTGTATGAACCTCAAAACATTTTCGTCTTATGATTTCTCCTATATGGGCTTTTCTTTTTTATCCTTAAGACATTTAAAGATGCTGAAACAATATTATATTTTACCTAAATATTTAAGAATTCGCCTTAAAAACAACTAAATAAATATGATCTAGTTGAATAACTGAGTAAGTAAGGTTTCAATAAAGAGTATTTTCTTCCAAATACATACAAGCCGAAAGAATTGTGATACACTTAACAATTTGAGCATATACTAAAATATTTAATATGCAGAGCTTGCAGAAAAGTAAAAAACCAATACTTCAAAAGGGTCAGAAAGGGCAAGCAAAATGGTGTTTTTGGCACAAGAAATATTCAGTAATTCAAATAGTGTCAATAATATTAAGTACATTTGTGCTCTCTGTAGCAAACCCTGTATTTTCAACATAAACTCTCTTTCTTATTATACTTTTTATCCTCAGTTCCTTCCCTGCAAATAGCAGCTTCCTTTCCTTTATAGAACTTCAGAGGTTGAAGGGTTGACCCAATTCCTTCAAGAGTCTCCTCAGAGTCTTCTTCCTTGTGAACCTTTCTGTGAGCATTCTCACCCATGTCTGTCTTCCCATTCTCACAAGTGCCAGTATTATCAATATCATTCACCTTGGTATCATTTGCTAGGTGCCACAGAGGTGATGATAAATAAGGTATGATGTCTTCTCTCAAGTTGCTCACAGTCTGCTAATGGAGACAGACAAGGAAAAGATTACAAGGAAAATGCTATGTTAAATGTATTCAGGAAGTGCCATTAGGAGGATGAGAGGCTAATGTCAGTCATATTCTACTTGTATTCAGCTGTTTCATGTAATACATATACTGTTGTAGATCCCTTCTTTGCCTCCTAAACTCACAGCAAATACTACAATACTAAACATCTAGTGGCCTATTGAGTAGAATATTTATATATTTTTCTGCATGAAAATACAATGTATTGCAATTTTTCTATAAATCTACAATGTTCTAAAAGAAAATGTTTACTTAAAACAATAACACTAAAGACTATTTCTAAAGAGAAGTAGTAATTATAAATTACTCAAATTCCCATCCATTCCACATATATATTATCTCTCAATATTTTTGAGTCAGTTTATCACTTCTTCCACACATCCATTTTTTTGGTCTACAGTTCCCCTACATTTCTCTGAATTAGTTAAAATGTGCAAGATGATGCAGATTGATTAACATGTAGCTTGAACATGAGCACAAATTCCAATTTTGAAAAATAAGTGCGTGTCCATTTTTAGCGTTATAGTTTAGAAATCTGGCTGTGTGTTCATATAAAGCCTAGATGCTGAATGTCTGACTGCTATACTAGTTTGACCCATAAAAAAAGAGATTTGTAGTTCTTTGCAGAGGCAACCTCACATAACCCGATACCTTTCACATGTGACATTTTTTCTTGCACCTGCTAGAATGTGCTTATATCAGGTTCCTATTGCTGTCATAACAAATTACCTCAAACTTAGTGGCTTGAAACAACACAAATTTATTATCTCACAGTCAGGAAGTCAGAAGTCCAAAATGGGTCTTAGTGGCTAAAAATCAAATATCAGAAGACCTAAGTTCCTTCTGGTAGTTCTAGGGGAGAATTTGTCTCTTTCCTTTTCCAGCTTTGAAAGACCACCCACATTTATTGTCTTGTGGCCCCATTCCTCCTCTTCAAAGCCAGCAACATTGAGCTGAGTCCTTTCCACACTGCCTTCTCTCTGGTTCTCTCTCTTCTGCCTCCCTTTTCTACTAATGAGGACCCTTAGGATTACACTGAGCCAACCTAGATAATACTGGATAATCTCCCCATCTCTAGGTTAGCTGATTAGCATCCTTAATTCCATCTGCTTCCTTAATTCCCATTTGCCCTGTTATCCAACACATTAAAAACTTACAGGGATTAGAACGTGGCTATCTTTAGGGGACTATTATTATCTCTACCACAATGTTAATAAAATTTCTGCCCTCCTCTGATAGGACAAGACAGAACCAGCTTTTCAGGATCCTACAGAGAGTAGAAACAACACTTGACACCTTGTCTACTCTCAGAAAATGCAGCATCCTGAATGGTAAAATGAGTAATGAAAACCTTTATCTTCCCTTGAGTTAGGGAGATGTAACCTTCTTCTCAGGAGGTACATCTGTTGAATCTGTTGTGTGTGTGATAAGGCTCACTGGGTTAAAAGCAAAAGAACTTGGTTCACAGTGTTCTCTCTGGAACTCAATTTTAACAATTTTAATATTGGAATATTAGCCACTATTTTACTGTTTGGTTATCAGATTAAAGCTGATCCTGACTAGATATTGCTATTAAGAATATCCAGGTACTATATCTGTACAGTGGATTGGATAGCACCGTTGCCTTAGCAGGTTTTTCTGCTGATCATGAGTCTCATTCATGATGGGCTGAGGATTGATTAGTCTAGACACTCAACATATATTAGTTTAATCTACTGTCTTTAAGGCAGTGGGCTAACAAGTGGGGATTCAGGGGAAATAAAGACTGATATAGTCTTATCTTCATAAACTTAACATTTTACCCAGAGACAGAGATGAAACTCTAATCAGTAATGAAACTACTAATGATACAATGAATTGTTTAATTATAGCTGTGGCCAATGTTGTAAAGAGGAATAAAGCTCTGTATATCCGCTAATTCTCCAGTCATCATCAATTAGGTTAGAAGGATGCACTCAAGAAAAGGAAAAGAAAGCATTAATGAAGTGAAAAATTTACCTGTTTAGTTCACCCCTCTGAATGTATAACTTTACACAGTGCATGGCATTTACTAGAAACTTATTAAATATTTACTAAATGAAAGAAGATGCTAGAATGGAAAAATGGAAAAACCAGGGTGTTTTATTAAGAATTATATTAAAAATGTATACTATTTGGAAAACAGAGCAGCCTTACATTAACCACATTTCCCATAGGTTTATACAGAGGGGAAATGACTATCTATGTTGAGCAACATATCCCTTCCTTTTTTTATGCCAAGTGTTTGGGCTCTCTCACAGTTTTCTGAGCCCACACTGTAGTAGTAGAACCAAGAACAGCCTGACACATCTCATATACTACAGGAAGTAGAGCTGGCATGCTCTAATCTAGGGCTTAGAGTAAAATCTAAGGCCTAAATTCACTGAAATCATACTTAAATATAGCAGCAAATCTGAGAAGGCACTAAGATGAGAACTAAAAGAACAACAGAGCTGGCAAGATTTGGTGAGAAGGCAGGAACAGGAATTAGGAATATTTTTGTTAACATGTGTCTAGTTGTATTTGTCCAGATGACAATCTTTTGTCTCAGACTGTCTTATGAAAGTCATAGAATCTACATCCCATTTGGAGCTTCGAAAGACTATCAGGACATTTAAAAATGTGGAATGAATGACGGGGATTCATTCTAAACTAGCATAAAATGTAACTAAAAATTAGCGTATAAGAGGGAGACAAAGCGCTGTATTGTTTTTATTTTCAAAATAATTATAATTTCCTAATATAGTAAAAAAAAATTTTACCCCTAAGGTCTTCTCACCTCATGCATCACATCTCCTCCAAAGAAGAAATCAATTGTAGCCTTTCTTATTTTTCTTTTCCCCCTCTACCCTTAAAAAAAAAAAATCTGTCTTGGAAGCATTAAGAAAGGCAAAGTAGTCTTGCAATTCTTTCAGTCAAAGAGTAAATAACCTTGAAGTCAAACAAAGAATGTCTGTCATCTAAAGTAGAGATGAAGGAAATCTGATTAAAATCAGAATTCCCATCACTGCATCTCTACTCACTACACCAAAATCGGGAGCTATTGATTGCTTTAATTAAAAAAGACCTGATATGGAAATACTACATTAAGACCAATCCCACATGAACAAGTCTGTCAAAATATTTAGTTTTTGGCTCATACATCAGAAGACAGACCTGCTTACATTTCAGTTAAATATTACAGGGCCATGATGCATGCTCATCCACTGAAAAAAGAGAGTAGGAACAAGTGGAGAGAAATGGGGGAAAGTGAGTAGACTTTCCTGTGAAAAGGGGAAAATGTAGTAAGAGCTCCAAACATAGAACATAAAGAAAAAAAATAATGAAAGAAAATCATTAAAATCAAGGTGAATTATGCATTAATCACTCAAATCTCTCAAAGTGCATAGCCAAAATACTATTTCTTGAAGTTTATGGTGGGTACAGATGTGCTAAATACCAACATCTAAGGATTATTTGTGAATTAACACCTACAAATCTGAATAGACCTTGTTTGTTTTGACTCCCTATCTCTCTAAAGCTGTCATTCTATAAAGTTAATATTAAAAATAGACCTCAGCTAAGGAATAGGACACAGCATATAGCATATTTCCTTCCTTCCTTCCTTCCTTCCTTCCTTCCTTCCTTCCTCAAATAAGCAGTAATAACTACAATTCAAAAGAAACATCACCTTTATGAAAGTATGCAAGTTGACACCATTTAATGACTTTATGTAGGTTTTTCTCTTTTTCATATATTACTATTCATAAGATAAATATGGAAGCAAAGTAAGAAAAGGGGGGCTAGAAATTGGAAGAAGAAACAAAGGCAAGGAAATAGAAAAAAAGGAGAGAGCAAGTATGTCACTTCATAAATGGACCTGGTCATTAAATTTTCATGGCAAGTTATTTGTTTTACACTTCAAGTACTTAAAGTATTTTAAAATACATTCCTTCTGTTTGTTAAATGGCAAACTAGTTTAATGTTCTTAGGTCTGGGACCATGATGCAGAGCCAATTCTATACACTTATAAAACTGTCCTAAATATCTATTTCTTCCATGTATTATTAATAATGAATTTTTCTCTCCCTGGAACAGACTCTTTTATATTTGCACATGGGACAGTGTTTAAATGCAAAATGCTGGACAAAAGGAATAAAACCACTGCAGGAACTTGCAAAATTCTGAACAGAAAATAAGGGAGGCATAAAATAAACAAACCTACAAAAAATGATAAAAAGAAAATGTAAGTAAATGAGGAAACATAAACTGCGAAACAGGAAAAGATGTCCAGAAAACAAGGCGTGGATCAGTTTGGCAGAAGAGATAGTAGACTGTTCCAGACATGACACCTACTCACCCTGATTGTTTCCATTGGAGAGACTGATTCCCAAAGACCTCTGTCAATGATTTCTCTCCTGAAGGGCCATAGCTGATTGACTAATCTGTCAGATAAACTATAAACATTTCAAAGGCATTTCTTCTAGTATGTTTGTTGTACCTCAAAGCTCAAAAACATTCAGTCAATTCAAAATTTTCATTATAGTCTACCAAAATAGTACAGAGGGAAATTATCACCATGTATTACCATCCAGTAAAGAAAGAAAGAAAAAGAAAGAAAGAAAGAAAGAAATTGAAATTATTCATTTTTAGGGGCATGGTTTATATGTCAAAGAATTGATGGTCATTTTCAACTCATAATCTTCACCACTCTAGAGAAGGAGTACTCCTTAGAAAAGCGAAAGCAATTTGAAATCACAGACTAAGTTTCTTTCTAAAGATCTAAGGAAGCCATTCACAAGGTGGCTGTAAGCAAAAGAATACGCTCCCTTTCGCTTTGCCAACAGCAGAGAGAGTCCTTTTAAATGTCCAAGCTCTGGTCCACAGAAGAGTTCATGAAAAACTTGGGAGGTTAAAGTTAGGAGCAAATTCTCCATCATGGTGATACTATTCTAGGAATCTATTGCAAGAGGAATGAGTTTTATGGTCATTGAAAGTGATCATAAAAACATTCTTGGAAAATAACATAATTTCACACTAAACAGCTAAAGGGAAAAAAAGCACTGAAAGGGGGAAAATGGAAAAATAGTTTATAATTTGTCAAAAATATAGATAATAGACTTTTTTTTTTTTTTTAACAAAGGAAGGGGCTGAGGAAGGAAGGGAGGAAGGAAATGCAACAGAATGAATTGGCCTTAGTAGAAAGCATTCCTGAGGCACTTAAAACCATCAATGATAATGCCCATAACAATAACAACAATTAAAGTTTAATGAGAGTGTACCAAGGAATGTATCAAATGTTTTCCATGCATTTTTCTATTTAATTTCCAAAATAATGTGATGAAATTGCCATTTTTCTATAAATACAGAAACCTAGACACATAAAGTTTAAATAACCTGTAAATGAGTTGATAATGGGTACTGAGGTATTAGCTATATATGAAGGAAAACTGAGTGGACCCACAAATCAGTCAGGGACGAGTTAAGAAACAGGAGCAGTTATTTGAACAGGGAAGTTTAAAGAAGAATTGTTAACTAAGGGTAGAACATTAATAAGGGAAACAGAAAACTAAAGAACACAGGAATAGCAGAACAGGGAGGGACCCTAACTCGAGGCCTAGGGAGAGCTCACTAGGAAGGAACAAATCTGTAGGAGCCCCACACCACCACGTTGAGATCCAGACCTGTCCCAAGAGAGCAGGGCCTTGGTCCACTGGATGGCAAAGGAGACTGCTGAGGGCTACGCACTGAGGCTGGAGGGCAGAAACAGCTGGCTGGGAGGCCAGTGGAGAGTGTGCATCACTGAGTCTACATATACTTAGCACAGAGACCACTATTGCCAGCTGTGTGTCAGGCAGCCATGCCCTAAGACCAAGAAGGAAATTGGCAACTTGGGAAAGAGGAGGAGAAGCATCTGTCTCTTCCAGTGTTCTCTCAAGCACCCTCTACCTGTAAGGTGAATGTTGTGCTTGCGGCAGCTTGGTGGGGTGGGGGGCGGTAATGAAGAAGCCCTGAGAAAGTCCAGCACATGTATCGCTAAGGGCAGAAAGGGGGTGGGTTTTAAGCCGTGAGTCACTAAATTCATCACTAGTACACTCTATGACTAAAACACTGCTTTATTTTCAAATGCATCATTGCAGAGAATTTTTGTATATAAAAAAATAATCTAGGGTTAAACCACTTCAGGTATTTTTCAAATCTTGATTATTTCTGCATTTATTTTAATTCATTTATACCAGAAAAGGGAAAGCCTAATTCTGCGAGATTTTCGTATATGGATGGTAAGGTATGCTTCTTCAAATAAGAGTTATAGGGAAACATACTTTTTTTTTAAATGCCAAGGAAATGGCAGTGACCACTAGGTTCTCCCAAGTTCACACATTATTCATGCTTTCCTTGCTGGTGAGAATTTGGCTCCTTGCATCTCCCTTGCTGGGGGGGTTTGGACTCGGTCTGTTCTATTTCTTCTATTACTCGTTACTCAACACTTAGTGTCTCCCATTATCTCAAGTTACATATACCTGTTCCAGCACTTGTGCCCATGGGAGCCCAGGCTGTTCCTCTGGTGTCTCACCTGGGTCAAAGCTATTCCCCTAATGATGGAGTGGGTTACATATGTTTACTGAGAGTAGTTTGAGAAGTTCTCTCCACACCTGAATAAATATTTGTATCTATTGATGCATATTATAACACTCTCCTCACCCGCAACTGACACAACAAATATCCCAGCCACAAAAGTCAGCTCTACTGATGCTGTCCTTTGAATAGTATCCTAGTGCCACCCACTATCCAACTTGCAGGCAAGAGGGGATCCAGTGCCCCAGTTTCTTACTGGTTAGACACCAAAAACATTAAATACAAATATAGGAGTGCCTGGGTGGCTCAGTTGGTTAAGCATCCGAATTGGCTTAGGTCATGATCTCATGGTTCCTAGGTTCGAGCCCTGCATCAGGCTCTGAGCTGGCAGCTCGGAGCCTGGAGCCTGCTTCGGAATCTGTGTCTCCCTCTCTCTCTGCCCCCCACTCTTGCTCTCTCTCTCTCTCTCTCTCTCTCTCAAAAAAATAAACATTTAAAACATTTTAAAAAAATAAATAGAGGTGTGCCTGGGTGGCTCAGTCAATTAAGCAACCAACTCTTGGTTTTGGCTCAGGTCATGATCTCATGGTTCATGGGTTCAAGCCCTGCATCAGGCTCTGTGCTGATGGTACAGAACCTGCTTGGGATTCTGTCTCCCTCTCTCTCTGCCCTTCCCCTGCTTGTGCTCGCTTTCTCTCTCTCTCTCTCTCTCTCTCTCTCTCTCTCTCTCTCTTTCTCTCAAAAATAAACATTAAAAAAATTAAAGAATAAATATAAAAAATAAATATAAAATTATAGAAAAGTTAGAAAAATACAGAAAAATATTTTTAGATATGTAGACTAGTGATAATTTTCTCAGCTTTGGAAAAATAAAGAAGTCATGAAGGAAAGATTGACAGTTTTAAAATTCCAGGAGCATTTTTGTATTCTTTAGGTAAATACCTTGTAGTGCAACTGCTGGATCAGAGGGTAGTTCTGTTTTTAACTATTTGAAGAACCTCCATATTGTTTCCCACAATGGCTGTACCAGTTTGCATTCTCATGAACTGTGTAAGAGTGATCCCTTTTCTCCACATCCTTGCCAGCAATTGTTTCCTGTGTTGTTTATTTTAGCCATTCTGACTGGTGTGGTGTGATAGCTCATTGTAGTTTTGATTTGTATTTCCCTGATGATGAGTGATGTTGAGCATCTTTTCATGGGTCTGTTAGCCATCTGGATGTCTTCTTTGGAAAAATATCTTTTCATGTCTTCTGTCCTTTTCTTAACTGTCTTACTTGTTTTTGTGTGTTGTATGTTCTTTTTATATTTTGGATATAACCCTTGATCAGATATGTCATTTGCAAATATCTTCTCCCATTCAGTAGGTTGTCTTTTAGTTTTGTTGATTTTTTCCTTTGCTGTGCAGAAGCTTTTTATTTTGAAGAAGTCCCAATAGTTGATTTTTGCTTTTGTTTTACTTGCCTCAGGAGACATATCTAGTAAGAAGCTGCTACAGTCAGTGCCAAAGAGATTCTTTCCTGTATTCCGTAGGATTTTGATGATTCCCTGTCTCACATTTAGATCTTTAATCCATTTGGAATTTACTTTTGTGTATGGTGTAAGAAAGTGGCCAAGTTTCATTCTACTGCATGTTGCTATACTGTTTTCCCAACACCATTGTTGAAGAGACTGTCTTTTTCCATTAGATATTCTTTCCTGCTTTGTTGAAGATTAATTGACCATGTAGTTGTGGATTCCTTTCTGGGTCTTCTGTTCCACTGATCTATGTGTTTGTTTTTGTGTCAGTACCATACTGTCTTGTTCATTACAGATTTGTAATATAACTTGACTTCTGGAATTGTGATGCCTCAATTAACTGGAATTTAAATAAAAACTTTAAAAAAATTCCAGAAGCACCTTTATAATGAAAACCAGCAAGACTGAGTCATGAAGGAAAGCAGATCCTGGTAAATGTAAATGTTCATGTATGACAAAGAATTAATGACCCCTCTTATGCATAGATTGCATGTGGATTTATGAGGAAAATATCAAAAACCCCAAGAGATAGGTAGGCAAGAATTGTGAATAGATTATTATTAACTAAGGACATGTATACTTTAAAGGCAAAAGTAGTTTACTCTCACTGCTAAACTTAGAAATGCATATAAAATCAATTAAAATGCCGTTTAATGCTTCTAAGTTGTGGGAAGGGGAGGTCCACTCAGAGCTATTTATGTAGGGAGATAAACAGATATACAATGCTTGTTGAATTTTGAGTTGGCAAAACGCTATAGGCAAGCAATATAACAATATGTGACAAGTACAAAAAATGCTGATAGTGTCCCAGGAATATCATTTCTGGAAACTTATCATGAAGATAATTGAATGGAAGAAAAAGATCCATAGGTAGAAAGAAGCTCATCACAGCGTTGTCAGATAATAACCACCCCCCATACACACATTTCCTACATTTTTTGATGAATATATAGCAAACCCTGAGAGAAATATTATGCAAACATTAAAATCACAATTTTTAGAATATGTAGAAAAGAAAGACTGTAGCAAATCCAACATAGACAAAGTTTATGATATAAAGTAAATGGGAAAAGAATAAAAATAAAGGAAGAATTTGTACGATGTTTGTAATTAGGTAATACATAGAATTCAAAAGATAAGCAGTTGATTTGTAAAATGAAAAGTCATGTTAAGATGTTGAGATTATAAATAGTCTGCTTTTCTGACTTTTTAGTCATTTTATTTTGGTCTTAAGATTGACCAAAAAAAAAAAAAAAAACTAGTTCTTTCAGAGATTTGTTTCTGGTAAAGTAAATCATTTGTCATTCTCAGCACTGTCATAAGAAAACTACAAGAGTTTTGATTGCTGTGAAAATAAATAACTTCAAATTTTAGTTCACACTAAACCCTGTTAACATTTTGACCTGCAGAGAGTGAAAAAATCTCAGAGAGAACTAGGAAAGGTGAGAGTTCTTCCTGTAAAAGGGAAACCCAAACTGTCATCAACACCCTGAAATGCAGCATTTTTCTACTCACTTAACGATGTAAAAGGCAAAGTAAAGTCCAGAAAACAAGGGGGCTGGAACTTGTGTGAAATTATTAGAGCATCCACATGTCAAAGAAAATAACCACAAGTCACTCTCTGAGCTAAACTACCTATAGGCCCAGATACAGAGAACTACAAAAACTTCTGAAGTTGCACTGGCCTGAAGCTCCAGAAACATCTTTAATATTGACAAAGATTTTGACAATAAATTGCAAGATAGAGCTACATGAATTCCAAGAAAAATCAAAAGTGACTGAATTGTAGATATGCCTAGGGATTTCTTGTTACATATTGATGACAAAATACTGAATGTTTCTCACTTTTTAAGGATCACAACATGAGAGTGATTTTTAAAATTAATTTGGTTTTTATATTTGTCAAAAATAAGTGTACCCAAAATTTGAGGAGTCAAATAATTCTATGAGGAAGGTGTATTTTTTGTGGGCCCCATTTCTGCTCTCCAGAGGATTTATTTTAGCTAAATCTTCTCATATTTGCTTCCTTGTTTCTAAATAATTGCTCATAGTGATACTTTTTAATTTTATTTCCATTTCTAGGCACTGTGAAGTAAGTAGGTAATGTCCACCCCTTCTACACCCACCCCACACATTCACATTTCCCAACCTTGTAATCTCTGAATTTAATTAAGATAAATAATTTGCAGTTTTACTTTACTAGATGCATGAAAGTCACAGCTGAGCTGTTCTCTACCGTGACTATTTTTATTTTCCTGAACAATACTTTGTTTTTCCTAAAGTGAATTTTCCCCCATTTTCTTAGCTTTCTATGTACTTACTATTAATTTAACCCCCTAGAGGTAAGCCTCTCCTCAATATACTGAAACAATTCATTATTGCATTAATTTCATTTTTTTAAAGAAATCTTTTCCAGAACCATTTGTTCTGTGTTAGCCTGTTTTCAGGAGGTATCACATTGGAGGGGAGGGGGAATTTCTCTCATTGATATCTTGGGCATTTCCTGTGCTTCTCTTCTGTTTCTGAGGCCTGTATTTTTCATTCCCTATTTTCCCCAAGTTGGAAATAAAAATTTTAGATAGGAAATAATTTTTCATCGAATAACTCAGCAATGCTAAGCAATGACTTTGTAATTCCCAGTGTGTTTATTGAGATTATGTAATGCCATGCTTGACTCTTGAAATACTAGATCTTCTTATTTGTACTATTTGGACATTTTAGAATGGCGTGAACCTCAGGGGTTTCCTCCAGTATGCTATACACCTGCAGGGGGCACTTTCATCTTGGAAGTGATGGTCATTTCTTCATATTTTTCTTGAGTGTTATATCTGATGACTTTCTATTCTCTGCTTTCTATTTTCTCCCTTTCTGGTAAATCATACTATTCTTATATTGGGCAACCTGGACTGGTCCTTTAATCTTGTTACCCTTTCTCTCCTGCTTTCCTATCTTTTGCTCCTTGTCCTATTTTCTGGTGACTTCCCCAGGCTTATCTTCTTATTACCTTTTGAGTTCTTCATTTCTGTAATATTTTCAATATTCACGAGCTCACTTTTACATGTAAATATTCATTTTTATTGCTTTTTAAATTTAATTAATATTGTATATTTTCTCATTGCTCTAAAAATATTAATGGTATTTTAAATATTTTCTTCTCCCTTAAAAGTCCTACTTATTCATTTTTTTTTCCTTCCGGGTACCAGTGTAAGCCTTCACTCTACTCTCCCCAACCCCCACCCCATGACATCATGATTTTCCTCCTCCCTCCCTCCCTCTCTCTCCTTTCCTTCCTTCCTTCCTTATTTTTAATTTATATCCAAGTTAGTTAGCATATAGTGCAATAATGATTTCAAGAGTGGATTCCAGTGATTCATCCCGTATATATAACACCTAGTGCTCATCTCAACAAGTGTCTTCCTTAATACCCCTTACTCATTTAGCCCATCTCCCCACTTACAGCCCCTCTGGCAACCCTCAGTTTGTTCTCTGTATTCAAGAGTCTCTTATGTTTTGTCCCCCTCCCTGTTTTTAATTTATTTTTGTTTTGCTTCCCTTATATTCATCTGTTTTGAATTTTAAATTCCACATTTGAGTGAAGTCATATGATATTTGTCTTTCCCTGACTGATTGACTTTGCTCAGTATAATACCCTCTGGTTCCATCCATATTATTGCAAATGGCAAAATTTCATTCTTTTTGATTTCCAGGTGATATTCCATTGTATATATAAACAACATCTTCTTTATCCATTCATCTGTCGATGGACATTTGGGCTCTTTCCATACCTTGCCTATTGTTGATAGCACTGCTATAAACATTGGGGTACATGTGCCCCTTTGAAACAGCACACCAGCAGTGCAAAAGAGATCCTCTTGCCAATATCTGTTGTTGCGAGTTGTTAATTTTAGCCATTCTGACTGGTGTGAGGTGGTATCTCACTGTGGTTTAAATTTGTATTTACCATATAATGAGTGATGTTGAGTGTATTTTCATGTGTCTGTTAGCCATGTGAATGTCTTCTTTGGAGAAGTGTCTATTCATGTCTTTTCCCCATTTCTTCACTTGATTATTTGGTTTTTAGGTGTTGAGTTTGATAAGTTCTTTATAGAGTTTGTATGTAGAGTTTGTATCTGCTGTGTATCTGAGATGTCAACTAAAAGTTGCCTTTTAGTTTTGCTGATTGTTTCCTTCACTATGCAGAAGCTTTTTCTTTTGATGAGGTCCCAATAGTTCATTTTTGCTTTTTTTCCCCCTTGACTCCAGAAACGTATTGAATAAGAAGTTGCTACAGCCAAGGTCAAAGAGGTTTTGCCTGCTTTCTCCTCTAGGATTTTGATGGCTTCCTATCTTACATTTAGGTCTTTCATCCATTTTGAGTTTATTTTTATGTATGGTGTAAGAAGGTGGTCTAGGTTCAGTCTTCTGCATGTTGCTGTCCAATTTTCCCAGCACCATTTGCTGAAGAGACTGTCTTTATTCCATTGGATATTTCTTCCCCGCTTTGTCAAAGATTAGTTGGCCACACATTCGTGAGTCCAATTCTGGGTTCTCTATTCTGTTCCATTGATCTGAGTGTCTGCATTTTTTTTGCCTGTACTGTACTGTGTTGATGATTACAGCTTTGTAATACACCTTGAAGTCTGGATTGTGATACCTCCAGCTTTGGTTTTCTTTTTCAGGATTGCTTTGGCTATTTGGGGTCTTTTCTGGTTCCACACAAATTTTAGGAACCAAATTTTAGTTTGTTCTAGCTCTGTGAAGAATGCTGGAGTTATTTTGATAGGGATTGCATTGAATATATAGATTGTTTTGGGTAATACCGACATTTTAACAATATTTGTTCTTCCAATCCAGGAGCATGAAATATTTTCCATTTTTTTTGTGTGTCTTCTTCAATTTCTTTCATAATCTTTCTATAGTCTTCAGTGTATAGATTTTTCACCTCTTTGGTTAAGTTTATTCCTAGGTACTTTATGGTTTTTGGTGCAATTGTAAATGGGATTGATTCCTGGATTTCTCTTTCTGTTGCTTCATTATTGGTGGATAGAAATGCAACTGATTTCTGTACATTGATTTTATATCTCGTGACTTTGCTGAATTCATGGATCAGTTCTAGTAGTTTTTTGGAGGAATCTTTTGGGTTTTCCATATAGAGTATCAGGTTGTCTATGCAGAATGAAAGTTTGACTTCCTCCTTGCCAATTTGGATGCCTTTTATTCCTTTGTGTTGTCTGATTGCTGAGGCTAGTACTTCCAATACTATGTTGAATAACAATGATAAGTGTGGAGATCCCTGTCATATTCCTGACCTTAGGGGGAAAGCTCTCGGTGTTTCCCTATTGAGGATGATATTAGCAGTGGGACTTTCATATATAGCTTTTATGATCTTGAGTTACCCTTCTATCCCTACTTTCTTGAGGGTTTTTATCAAGAAACAATGCTGTATTTTGTCAAATACTTCCTCTGCATCTATTGAGAGGATCATGTGGTTCTTGTCCTTTCTTTTATTGATATGATGTATCACATTGATTGTTTTGCAGATATTGAATGAGCCCTGCATCTGCGTATAAATCCCATTGGTCCTGGTGAATAATTCTTTTAATGTATTGTTGGATCTGGTTGGCTAGTATCTTGTTGAGGATTTTTGCATCCATATTCATCAGGGATATTGGTCTGTAGTTCTCCTTTTTAGTGGGGTCTTTGGTTTTGGAATCAAGGTAATGCTAGGTTCAGAGAATGAGTTTGGAAGTTTTCCTTCCATTTCTATTTTTTAGAGTGGCTTCAAAAGAGTAGGTGTTAACTCTTCTTTAAACATTTGGTAGAATTTCTCTGGAAAGCCATCTGGCCAGGACTCTTGTTTTTTTTTTTTTTTGGAGAGTTTTGATTACTGATTCTATTTCTTTACTGGTTATAGGTCTCTTCAAATTTTCTGTTTCTTCTTGTTTCAGTTCTGGTAGTTTATATATTTCTAGGAATTTGACCATTTTTTTCCAGATTGCCCAATTTATTGGCATGTAATTGCTCATAATATTCTCTTATTACTGTTTGTATTTCTACAGTGTTGGTTGTTACCTGTCCTCTTAAATTCTTGATTTATTTTGGGTCCTTTCCCTTTTCTTCTTGATCAAACTGGCTAGGGGTTTATCAATTTTGTTAATTGTTTCAAAGAATCAGCTCCTAGTTTCATTGATCTGTTCTACTGTTTTTTGGATTTTTTTTTTTCATTTTAATAGCATTGATTTCTACTCTACTCTTTATTATTATTTTTTAAATTTTCTTTTACATTTATTTATTTTTGAGAGACAGAGACAGTGTGAATAGGGGAGGGGCAGAGAGAGGAAGAGACACAGAATCTGAAGCAGGCTCCAGGCTCTGAGCTAGCAGTCAGCACAGAGCCTGATGCGGGGCTTGAACCCACAAACCATGAAATTGTGACCTGAGCCAAAGTCGGACGCTCAACTGACTGAGCCACCCAGGCGCCCCTAATATTTATTATTTTATGTCTTCTGCTGGTTTTGGGTTTTATTTGCTGTTATTTTTCCAGTTCTTTAAGGTGTAAGGTTAAGTCGTTTATCTGAGACCTTTCTTGCTATATACTTCCCTCTATGACTGCCTTTGCTAAGTTCCAGAGGTTTGGGGCTGTGGTGTTATTATTTTCACTGGCTTCCATGTACTTTTTGATTTCCTCTTTAACTTATTGATCAGTTCATTCATTCTTTAGTAGTATGTTCTTTAGTCTCCGGGTATTTGTTGTCTTTCCAAATTTTTTCTTGTGGTTGACTTCAAGTGTCATAGCATTGTGGTCTGACAATATGCACAGTATGAACTTGATCTTTTGTACTTGTTGAGGGCTGATTTGTGTCCCAGTATGTGATCTAATCTGGAGAATGTCCATGTGCCCTCAAGAAGCATGTATATTCTGCTTTAGGATGAAATTATCTGTTAAGTCGATCTGGTCCAGTGTGTCATTCAAAGCCATTGTTTCCTTGTTGATTTTCTGTTTAGATGATCTGTCCATTGCTGTAAGTGGGGTATTTAAGTCTCCTACTATTATGGTATTATTATCAATGAGTTTCTGTATGTTTGTGATTAATTGATTTATATATTTGGGTGGTATCACATTGGGGGCATAGATGTTTACAATTGTTAGGTCTTCTTGGGGATAGACCTCTTGATTATGACATAATACCCTCCATCTCATGTTACAGTCTTTATTTTAAAATCTGTATTGTCTGATATAAGTATGGCTACTCTGGCTTTCTTTTGGTGCCCATTAGCATGATAGATGGGTCTCCATCTCCTTACTTTCAATCTTAGGCCTAAATCAATTTTAGGCCTAAAATGGGTCTATTGTAAACAGCATATAGATGGATCTTGGTTTCTTATCTATTCTGTTACCCTGTGTCCTTTTTCTTAAATGTGTACTTATTTTTGAGAGAGAGAGAGAGACAGATCATGAATGGGGGGTGCAGGGGTGGGGAGGGGAGGAGAGAGAGGAAGACATAGAATCCCAATCTGGCTCCAGGCCCTGAGCTGTCAGCATAGAGTCTGATGTGGGGCTCGAATTCATGTGCCGTGAGATCATGACCTGAGGCAAAGTCGGACACTTAACCAACTGAGCCACCCAGGTGTACCCCTTTGTCTTTTGATTGGAATGTTTAGTCCAATGACATTTAGAGTGAGTACTGAAAGATAGGAATTTATTGCCATGTGTTGCCTGTAGAGTTGGAGTTTCTGGTGGTGTTCTCTGATCCTTTCTAGTCTTTGTTGCTTTTGGTCTTTGTTGTTTTGCTTTGTCTTTTCTCCCTTCAGAGAGTTCTCCTTAAAATTTCTTGCAGGGCTGGTTTAGTAGTCATGAACTCCTTTAGTTTTTCTTTGGGAAACGTTTTATCTCTCCTTCACTTTTGACTGACAGCCTTGCTAGATAAAGAATTCTTGGCTGCATATTTTTCTGATTCAGTACACTGAATATATCCTGCCACTCCTTTCTGCCCTGCCAAGTTTCTGTGGATAGGTCTACAGCAAACCTGATCTGTCTTCCCTTGTAGGGTAAGGACTTTTTTTTTCTTTCCCTTACAAATTCCATGATTGTTTTCTTGTCTGTGTATTTTGTGAATTTGATGATGATATGCCTTGTTGATAGTTGATTTTTGTTGAATCTAATAGGAGTTCTCTCTGCTTCCTGGATTTTGATGCTTGTGTCTTTCCCCAAGTTAGGAAAGTTTTCCACTATGATTTGCTCACATAAAACTGCCCCTTTTTCTCTCTCTCCATCTTCTGGGACCCAAATGATTAAGATGTTATTCCTTTTTAATGAATCACTGAGTTCTCTAATTTTTATATTGTGCTCTTTGCTATAGTTTCCCTTTTTTTCCTGCTTCATTATTCTCCATAAGTTTGTCCTCCATATCTCTGATTTGCTGCTCTGCTTCATCCATCCTTGCTGCCATGGCAGCCATTCAAGATTGCATCTCAGTTATAGCATTTTTATTTTCATCCTGACTAGATTTTATTTGTCAATGCAGAAAGGGATTCTACTTTTTTCAACCCCAGCTAGTGTTATTATTATAATTCTAAATTCTAGTTCGGACATCTTGCTCGTGTCTGTGTTGCTTACATTCCTAGGTGTCATTTCTTCCTGTTCCTTCTTTTGGGGTGAATTCCTTCATTTTGTCATTTTGGAGGAATAAAAGGAATTAATAAAATAAAAAATTAAAATTAAAAACAACACCAAAAAAATAAAATAAAGGATGTTAGATCCTAGGTGTGTTTTGGTCTGGTTGTTGAAATAAGCTTGATAAATATTGGAAAAAGGAAAAGAAAAGGGAAAAAAAGGAAAATGGAAATAAATGGAAAATTTTTGAAAATTTAAAAAATGAATACAATAAAATAGAATAAAATTAAATAATGAAATTAGAATATAAAAATTTACAAAGAAAGTAAGAAATATAGTAGAACAATTAAAGAAAAATCTTTTTCATAAAAGTGGAAAATAAAAATATTTTTTCCTTTCTGTATTTAAAAATATGAAAAGAATAGAAAAGGAAAAAATTGAATAGATGGACCGACAAACAGAATGGGATATGAATGAAATTACATCCAGTTTCCCCTAGAAGTCAAACTATGAAGCACTTAATAGTCCATAAACTAAGTAGGTGGAGAAACTTGTGTTCTAGAGTGTGGTTGGTGCAGTTGGATGGGGATTGTTGTCTGTTCTCCACTAGGTGGCGATGCTCAGCGTACAGGAGTGGGTTGTTCTGGAACATGTATGCGTGTATGCCGCATATGCAGGAGAGGTGAAAATGTCGTCACCAAATCTCTGATATTGGAACTGTGCTCTCTCTGACTGGCAAGCAAGCATCTCTCCTTTCTCTGGCCTTCATCCACTTCCTGCTCCTACCCTGTCTGTGAGCAAGTCATCACCCTGCCAGACAGCACCTCCCCCCTGAGTTTTATCTCAGATGGGGCTGTGTTTCTAAACTCCTCACTTCTGAGGGCCCTGCTGCTTTAACCTGCTCAGACCCTCTGGGGGTGGGTCTAGTGGAGCAATGTCTGGGTGCCGATCTGCTCCCAGGAATGTTCATGTGACTGCCCTGCTGCAGATGCCCAGAGACTGTGGCTGGGTGCCAACTCGTCCCAGAAGAAGTTCACACAGTCATGTAGCAACAGCATTTCAGGAATTATGGTAAATCACAACACACATCTGATGCCAGGCTTCACTGCCTCTTAATGTCCTTCTTCCAACACTAGCAAACATGGCAGTTCTCTGGACCTTCATGGCAGTTCTGCTGGAACCTTTGCCTGTGGGGAGGCCACGCAGCTTCTACCAAATATCCTCTCAGCAGGGGAACCACCTCTCCCCCATGTGGCCTGAGGACCCCTCATAACTTGCTGTCTGCTCCTGGGGATTTGCCCTTTCCACCAGAACTCTGCCAGATATGAAGCTGTGGAGTTTCAGACTCTGTGCTCCCCTGTTCATAGAATCTTAATAGTATCCAAACCCTCTCCTTTCTCCCTTCTCCCTTTCTTGTTATTTCCCTTATGGGTGTTTCCACTCTTTCTCTTTCTCTCCAGCTGCTTTTGGGGGGAGCGTTTTTCCTATACTCTTACCCTGCCCTCCATCTCCATCCTCTCTCTGCAAGCACAAACAGCTCCTTACCCTCCATGGCTTCTCTCTCCCCCATTTCACCTCTCTGTGCCATGTACCTACCGAGTTCTTCAGTTCAAGGTATGCAGATTGTTGAGTTAATCCTCAGATAACTTTTCTAGGTGTGCAGAATGGTTTGGTGTTGATCTAGCTGCATTTCAGGGATGAAAGAAACAAAGAACTTCCATGCTGCTCTGCCATGACCCCTCCCCCCAGTCCCTAATATTCTAAATTGAGAGGTCATATAATACAGTGTTTATTGTCATGGGATCCAGTAATTAAGCATTTGTGTTCAAGTACATACTAGTTATGTGGCTTTGGGAAAGTTAGTTTACCTTTCAGTGTCTCAGTTTCCTTATCTATAAAAATTATAAATGAGGGACGCCTAGGTGGCTCAGTTGGTTAAGCATCTGTTGATTTCAGCTCAGATCATAATCCCAGGGTTGCAGGATCAAGTCCTGCATTATGTTCTGTGCTGATTTTCTCTCCCTCTGTTTCTGCCCCTCCTCTGCTCACACTCTCTCTTTCTCTCAAAAGTAAATAAATATTCAGAAAAATTATAAATGATAGAGCTTTTCTGAATATTAAGTCACTAATTCATATAAACAACTTATAATGCTTGGCATAAGGTAAGCCCTATATGCGTAATATTAAAAGAGAAGCTGATCATTTGTTTTTCTATTTGTTAATTTTAGACTCTGCCATTCATAGATTATTTCTTTAAATATCTTGTGACTTCTAACTGTATGCTCAGATCTATTTATCAAGTACATAAAAGATGACTGGAAACTCTATGCCTGTCAAGGGTCTATTTGCAGGCTTCACTGTAGACCATTTAGTTGGAGAACCCTGGATATCAGTATGTTCATATCTTGGGCTTGGCAGGTCTCCCTGAAAGTACATGCCTATCTTCCAGCTAAGAGAAGATGGCCAGGGAGTTTTATTTAAGGTATTCGCACCCATCACTCTACTTTATACTTTCTGGAAATAAACTCCAGTGCTCAGTCTGGAAGGGATGAGCTAAATTGGGGAGAAAAACTAAGTGTTTAATTTCCTCTTAAACAAATTTCTTTATTTAGGTTATTTCTCAGATTTCCCTATCACTGGCTTAAGAATCACACCCTCTGATCTGATAAGACTTAACCACAATTTTCCAGTTTCCAACGCTCTCACCAGGAGTAGTGTTATCTCTTGTTATAAATCCCTTTGCTATTTTTAATGGAATTTTACAGAGAACAAAGGTAAATGTGAGTGTTCAATTTGCCATCTTTAACCAGAAGTTGAAATGACTAAGACAATGAAAAGCTGCTATTAGTGAAAAAAAATGCGTAATTGTATCTAGGCATTTATCTCTATAAATTTCCCCTTCTTACCAAGCATTGATATTTTAGGAATAGCACTTCTGAATAATTGCACCCTGTAGCCACTAAAATCTTTTCTCAACAACAAAGCAGAAATAAAACCTTAGTTTTAACTCTAACCATGATACTCACCCCTCTGCTTAGCCAGCGCTGACCCTCTGCAAAGAGATTCCTCATAGTGCTAGTATTTGGCATCAACCACCAGGCACTGTCTTCTTCACTTTGTGCTTAAGTGTGTAAACATACATGAGGTTATTAGTGAGGTGCTGTATATCAAATATTATTTTTGCTATCTTCCATGAAAGTAGTTCCAAAAAGAGATTTTAAAAAGGGTCTAGTACTTCTCATAGGCACAGAGGAACATCATCTTTGGAGATAATTTTGAAAAGCTCAGCAAAATAGAGTGAAAAAAAGCAGGAGACAGAACATCTGTTTTCTTTGTGTATGGTATGGTGAGTGAAGGCTTACTTGTAGGTTTGAATTTGCTATAAGCACCACTGTCCTTTTCAACAGAATGTGCTTCATCATAACAATAATTTCAGGAAAAATCTTATTATGTTTTTTGCCTCACACTTCATTTGAGGGGAAACAAAGGCATTAAATTGAGAGTCAGTGTATTTCTTTTGTAAAATGTGGTTTCAGCAAAGCTAATTAATATTGCAAACATACCTATTCATCTATTCTATTTTTAAATTTGATAAAATTATAATTGAATGGAAAGACATTTTGCTTCCTCTCTCCTTCACTGTCACTGTGGGGTTTAGGACAATAAACTTCACTAAAACATTACTTCAGAGCCATGGTGGCAGCATGGTCCCTCCTCCAGAAAAGTGTCTACTGGAAATCTGTAGCCACTTCAATACTGTGCCATCAAACTTCCTCAACATGCACATGACCACAGCATCTGGAGCAGAGCCTCTCTACACTAAGTCAACTGAGCTTATCCTCTTTGGAAACACAGTCTCTGTCCATGACATACTAGAGCTGATCCAAATGTCTCAACCAGTATGAATATCAGAGGAACACAATGAGTGAAACATATAAAGAATGCTAATGAGGGTGCCTGGGTGGCTCAGTCAGTTAAGTGTTTGACTTTGGCTCAGGTCATGAGCCAAAACTCATGGTTCATGAGTTCAAGCCCCATATGGGGCTTTCTGGTGTCAGCAGGAGTCCACTTGGGATCCTCTGTCTCTCTCTCTCTCTGCCCCTCCCCGACATATGTGTGCTCGCTCTCTCTCTGTCTCTCAAAAATAAAATAAACATTAAAAAAAAGAATGCTAATGAATGAAACATTTCTCCTTCTGCTTGTATTCCATCTTTTTTGTGTGTAATTCCTGGAATTACCAATAGCTGTTAAAGCACAGATCCTCTGCAAATGTCTCTGCACTAAACAATTACTCTATTATTTATATTACTAAATAAAAAAAATATATTCAATTCTTAAACTTAGGTATCCTCAGGATGTTCTATGATGCACTAACTTTTGGGATAGTCATCCTGAAAAGAACTTTTTTGATGTGAAAAAGGCTTTTCTTTGTAGTTCCAAAACTTGTTTTGCTTGGCACACATTAAAATGAGGTCACTGATCACACATTATTTGATTTTTAAAAATTAAAGTGCTCTATTTATAAATGCAAATATGTATATAAATATGTTTTTAACATGTATATATTTTTTTTCAGCAAAATAGTGAGACTTCCTGTGTAAATTTACCAACCCCACAGAAGCCTATCTCTCTATCATCCAAGATAACTCATACCTATAACTGCATATTAGGGTTTGATTTAAAGAAAAATGGAGAATAAAGAAGAATGGAGAATAAGATTATCTTATCATGTGGACGAGAGAATTAACTCAGCTTAGATAGGCAACAATATTAATTATAAAATATCAGACACTTAAATCACTTATCCCCATTCTTTTCTTTTCTTAAAACATGCACAAGCTGTAAGACAGAAACGTGCCCTGGTAGCCTCACTGAACAACAGGGGTGTGTGTCACACACTGCCTATTCAGAAGTGAGCCCCCTGGTAAAGACTGAAATTGTAGAGAATGCTGATGGAAAGACAGATACGAAAGTTCTTCTGTGGAGACTTGTGCTCGACTCAAATGAAAAAAATGCAGAACACAGCGCTCTGGGCTCTTTGGCTTGTTCTGCTGAATTGAAAGGGGAAATTGAAAAGGTTCCAATTATTCCATTTATTACCTTAATGAGTTTTTATAACATGAAATGTATTTTGTGATTAATGAGGATTTTATGTAGACGGTACATAAAAAACGTCATCTACAAAAAGCAAATAGTATTATTTTCTGGCTAGTGAAGGTGAAAATGAAATGCAAAATAAGGTTGATTGACTTAGATTTAATATATAAAAGGTAGCACTAGTTAATAGAGTATTGATTAAAGATATAAAAAGAGATGGTGACAATTCATCAAATATCCTTGTTCTAGGTCCCCAGGATGACTGATTAATAAACATCTTTTCTTATAACTAACTTAGATTTTCCTAATACTCCTTTCATATCTTGCTCCTTTTTTCTGTAGACATATCAAATTCACACACTACTATCACGGAAACACAAAAGAGTATTATTTAGAAAAACTCTTTTTTTAAATAATATCTTAAATGAGACTTAACTTACAATAGGAGCAGGTACAATACTTGATGGATAATAATTAAAATATATTAGCCTGAATTCATTAATTAATTCAGGCATAATACAGAAAACGGTATCTGTAATTTTGATACATTTAAAACATGTAAAAATAATTTTACAGATAATTTAAATATGATTCATTAATATGAAATTAATAATATAACTTGTTTCTATAAAACACTTGTACATAGAACTATCTTTATAATATATCAAATTGTAAAACAATCATTATAACTTAGGAAAAGGCTTGGTTTTCCAATTGAATTCATCTTCTTTCCCTTTTACCAGGTATTGTAGTCTCTGTACACAAGACAACTTACACCCTCAACACACACACACACACACACACACACACACACACTCCAGCTTCAATTCAATTTTTAGCACTGTGAGAGAAGAAAGCCCTGAGCAACATCTCCCTAGGGTTATACAAAAGCAATTCTGAATCCTAATTCAGGAAAAGATTTAACTATTTTATGTACATTTCTTCCTTTGCTTTCCCCTAAGTCATGACACCTGAAAGAATGGGTAAGTCCCTAAGGATTACACTTTTGCTCTCAAGAGAATATGTCATGAAGTCTTAGAAGTGAACAGCATATTGGAGGAATCACCCTAGTAGAGTGTTTTAAGCATTTCCTTTTTTTCCTTGACCCACAGATAACTTTGGCCCATGCTTGCCAATTTGAGTCTAAGCAAGATCAGCAACTCTGAAAAAAGTGTCAGTCAATCCTACTCTCTGTTTATATATGGCCAAATAAATGGACTGTGATCCAGCACATGGTGAATGGACAACTTAACAATCGATCCAATTGGCAATCTGGCCAATTGGCAGCTGGCCCAAGAAACTCTAGCTAGAACCAATATAGACAGCTCAAGGGAAAATACATAAAATAAATCAGTTACATCCTACTAAAGTTTCATGGGTGTATTTCAATATATAAAAACAAAAAAATGCAGTAGTACTTGTTTATTGATGATAGAGAAGCAGGATTAAGAGTTGAATTTCTTCTGCTCACAAATAGGATCCTGCATAGTTGAGAAGACCCCCTACATTCCTCCTCAAAATGATATAATAAAAGAATAAAAATATTTGCTGGATTGGTACTTTAAAAGGAATTTAAACTTGAAGTAAAAACAAACACACACTTGGCATATGTTTTGCTCCAAATTTCTCATTTATGGTACAAAGAAATTTTTAGCACATCTCTGTATGTCTGTCTTATATAGTCAAGTGTAATCATTCTTGCCATTTACCTCCCAAGATAATAGAAACTAACAGCATTGTGCTAGAATAACTTTGAACTCTCATAAGAAAGCTGCTGACTATGGTTAAGTATTCGTATTAATCACTAACTATGCTAAGGATCAATATAGCTATGCATTAAATTTAGCTTGGTCTGAATTATGCTGAAGATAAATTTAAACAATTATGTGATGTGTTTACATAACTGTGTGGACCATACAACCCAAAACTTTGCATCTCAATCCCAGTGTTAAATATGATATTTCTTTTAAATTTTTTTTAACTTTATTGTCAGGTTGGTTTCCATATAACACCCAGTGCTCTTCCCCACAAGTGACCTCCACCAAGACCATCACCCCCCATTACCTTTCCCCCTTCCCCTTCCCCCCTCAGTTTGTTTTCAGTATTCAAGAGTCTCTCGTGTTTTGTCTCCCTCCCTCTCCCTAACTCTTTTCCCTCCTTCCCCTCCCCATGGTCCTCTGTTGGGTTTCTCCTGTTAGACCTATGAGTGCGAACATATGGTATCTGTCCTTCTCCGCCTGACTTATTGCACTTAGCTTTTAAATTTTTTAACGTTTATTTATTTTTGAGAGAGAGTGAGCAAGAGCGAGAGGGAGACACAGAATCTGAAGCAGGTTCCAGGCTGCGTGTTGGAACTGCGAGATAATGACCTGAGCCAAAGTCGGATGCTTAACTGACTGAGCCACCCAGGCACCCCTTAAATATGATGTTTCTTTGTTAGCACATGCATCCTGGTTTTATTTTGAAAAATTTAGTCACTTTATATAGCAGTCATATTCCTTAATTCACAATATTTATCTGCTATATTCTAATGAAAATTTCCTCTTGCTGCTTTACTAAATGCAATGCCATATGGAAATAATATGGAAGTGCCATATTATTTACAATGTTCATGAGCATATAGTTTTCCTTTAATTAGTCTAAAAGTTAGTGTAAACAATGAAAGATAAAACTACAGTGTTTGCCATCTTTCCTTTTTCTGTAGAATCAGCAATTTGTTAAATTACTAAATTACAGTATACACAAAATCAATGTTCAGTCTAAAAATATGGGCAAAGAGATTTTCCCACAACTGATACAAGAAATACCTTCACACAGGATATGTTAAGAACACAGTATGTAAAAAGATGTAGCTACTTATGATTGTCATGGACTCCGGGTCTGGAGTTCTCTCTTGTCCAGCAAGAGAGCATATGCAGGATTAAAATTCGAGAGAGGCTAATGTCCGAGAGGAGACAAGAGCTCCGGATAAGGGTCCTTGCTCTGTTTTTATTAGGATCACAAGGCTTACAAGCATGATGGGCGTGCACAGAGAGATAAAGAAACTGTGAACAGTAACTCATGGGCGTGAGGGAAAGGGGATTTTGAAGATATGGGGTGTTCGGGGTTTGGATCAATACAAAACAGAGTCCTGGTGCAGGGCAGATAGTTGTTTACAGCAGGCATGAGACACCAGGTCTGTTTATCTTAGCTGGCCTAGGGGATAAGACAGACAGAGCATGCTACCTTAGGGTCAACAAGGCACCATTCTTTTGCTAATTTGGGCAACTTCACCAGGCTGCAGTCTATAGCCCTGTTTACCTGTTTACCTATTCTGATCCTTCCTTCCTGTGAAAGCTGCTTTCTGCTATTGTACTAAGTTGGGGAGCATTTCCACACTGACTAGTTAAACTTGTTTACTCATTTTGGATGCTTTCATCCTGAGGCTTTTCTATTCCTATATGCCTTGTTAACCCATGGGTACAAGCTCAGGGAATTCCAAGCTTAGTCCCCATAATGATAAATTAAGTTTGTAATATTTCTAATAGTTTACAAAGTTCAGAAATACGTTGAAGACACTGAGGGCTCAGTTCAAGACTACCACAATAAAGCAAACATCACAATAAAGTGAGTCAAATGAATATTTTTGGTTTCCTAGTTCATATAAAAGTTATGTTTACACTATACTGTAGTTTATTAAGGATGTAATAGAATTATGTCTAAAAAAACAATTTACATGCCTAATTTAAAAATATTGCTACAAAATGCTAACCATCATCTGAGTTTCTAGAGAGTCATAATCATTTTGCTGGTGGAAGGTCCTGCCTCGGTGTTGTTGGCTGCTGACTGACTAGGGTGCTGGATGCTGAAGGCTGGGGTTGCCGTAGCAATTTTTTAAAATAAGACAACAATGAAGTTTGCCACATTGATCTTCCTTTCATAATCATTTTCTCTGTAGCATGCAATGATGTTTGATGGCATTTTACCTCAGCAGACTTTTCAAAGTTAGAATTAATGTTCTCAAACCCTGCTATTTTTATCCACTAAGTTTGTATAATATTCTAAGTCTCTTGTTTTCATTTCAACAGTTTTCACACCATCTTCGCCAGTAGATTCCATCTTAGGAAATCACTTCCTTTGCTCATTCTTCAGTAGCAACTTCTCATTTATGAAAGTTTTATCACGAGATTATAGCAATTCAGTCCCATATCCAGGCTCCGCTTCTCATTCTAGTTCTCCTGCTATCTCCAGCACATCTGCAGTGACTTCCTCCTCTGAAGTCTTACACCCCTCAAGTCATTCATAAGGGTGAGTATTAACTTCTTCCAAACTCTTATTAATGTTGATATTTTGACCTCTTCCCTTGAATCACGAATGTTTTTAATGGCATCTAGAATGATGAATCCTTTCCAGAAGGCTTTCAATTTAGTTTGCTAAGGTCCATCAGAGGAATCACTATCTATGGCAGCTACAACTTTATGAAACGTATTTCTTAAATAGTAAGGTTTGAAAGTCAAAATTACCCCTTGATCCTTGGGCTGGAAAAAGAATGTTGTGTTAGCAGGCATGAAAACAATATTAGTGTCACTATTGTACATCTCCATCAGAGCTCATGAGTGATCGGGTATGTTTCAGTGAGAAGTAATATTTTGAAAGGAATCTTTTTTTCTTCTTTTCCCCTGAGTGGTAAGTCTCAATGGTAGACTTAAAATATCCCAGATGTGAATATTCAGATCTGTTATAATCAGATGTGCTATCATCTAGGCTTTGTTGTTCCTTTATATTGCACGAGCAAAGTGATGTTAGCATAATTTTTAAGGGCCTTAGGATTTTTAGAATGGTAAATGAGCATTGGCTTCAACTTCAAGTCACCAGCTACATTAGCCCCTGAAGAGAGTCAGTCTGTCCTCTGAAGCTTTGAAGCTATGCATTGACTTCTTTCTAGCTATGAAAGTCCTAGATGGCATCTTCTTCCAATAGGCTATTTTATCTACATGGAAAATCTGATGTTTAGTGTATTCACATTCATTAATTATCTTAGCTTGATCTGCTGAATAATTGATTGTAGCTACTACATCAGCACTTGCTGCTTTACCTTATACTTTTATGTTATGGAAATGACTTATTTCCTTAAACCTCATGAATCAACCTCTGCTAGCTTCAGACTTTTCTTCTGTAGGTTCCTCACCTCTCTCAACCTTCATGGAATTGAGGAGAGTGAGAGCCTCAGTCTGGATTAGGCTTTAGTTTAAGAGAATGTTGTGGCTGGGCTTTGATCTATAAAGACTATTCAAACTTTCTCCATACCAACAGTAAACTTATTTTGCTTTCTTATTTATCATTTGTGTGTTCATTGGAGTAGCACTTTTTATTTCCTTTAAGAACTTTTCCTTTGCCTTAGCAATTTGACTGTTTGGTGCAAGAGGCCTAGCTTTCAGCCTATCTTGGATGTCTTCCTCACTAACCTTAATCATTTCTAGCTTTTGAGTCAAAGTGAGAGGTGTGCAACTCTGCCTTTCACTTGAATGCTTAGGGACCATTGTAGGTTTATTATTTGGCTTAATTTCAATATTGTTGTGTCTCAGGGAGGCTTGAGGAGAGGGAGAGAGATGGGGGAATGGCCAGTGGGTAGAACAGTCAGCACACACAAAACATTGACAGATGAATTTCACCATTTTATATTGATACAGTTTGTGGTGCCCCAAAACAGAGTAGTAACATCAAAGATGACTAATCACAGACCACTATAAAAATATAATAATGAAAAAGTTTGAAATATTGCCAGAATCATCAAAAATGGACACAGAGATACAACATGAGAAAATGCCATTGGAAAAAAAATGGCATCTTACCCAAAACAGGGTTGCCACCAACTGTCAATTTGTAAAAAAAAAAAAAATGCAATATCTGCAAAAAGCAAAGCACAGTAAAATGAGGTATGCCTGTAATTTTGTATCTTTTTTTATATCTTAGGACTCATTCTATAAGATTCCCACTTAAAAGACACAAAGTTATTAAAGCAAGGCCCTAAATGATGGGGTGTTGTCAATTTAGCCATGTCTGTCTGGACCTTTGGAGAGATGTTATTGACGGAATTAGTGGGGCAGACAAACAACTCCCAGGAAACAATTTCCCTAACCTACTGTTTAATGATTTTATCATTCCAAGTAGTAGAGAGGGAAATAACGTCAAGATACTCAAAGTTGGCACAAAGAAAGCTGGATGGAAGTTAAGAAAAAAGATGATTCTGAAAATAATTTAATGGGGATATTTTTTACATATATTCATGTCTTGTCTGGTTGCTAGGAAGAGGCTGATTGATATGAACAAGAAAGAGTAAGCCAAAATAAGTTAATAAACATGGATACAAATTCTTCAACATTCCACCCATCAAGAGGGTCTGTGCCTCTTCCCCTTGAATTTAGGTAGAATTGTGACTGCTACAGCTATAGAGTATGATGGACCTAACACCAAGTAATTTCTGAGGATAATTCAGGTAAAACTATACAATTTGGCTTCGTTTCATTGAAACACTTGCTTTTGAAGACCTGAGCTCCAAGTTTGACAGTCTTGAAGTCTTGATACCATGAAGAAGCTCAAACAACCAAGAAAATTATCCAGAAATTTCTACATGATACCAACCCCACCCCCACCCCCCAGGCATTCAGGTCACTCACAGCTGAGTCTTCCCAACTATGACCCAAATATTGTAGAGACAGACTATACTTACTGTACCGTTTCTAAACTTCTGATTCACAGAATCCATGAGCATAAGAAAATAGTGAGTGTTTTATGCCCTTAAGCTTTGAGGTAGTTTATTATACAGTGATAGATAACAGACACAAAGAATAACTTTGACATATGTCAGAACAGTATTTTATTCCCCACTTCTTCGTAGGAGTAAGACTTTGGTGAAACAAGTAAGAGTCAGAGAGAAGGAGGAGGGAGGGAGTGAAGGAGGGAGAGAGACCCTGTTTGCTTTCTAATGGATACGAAGTAGCTAAGAGAGGCAGTCAAAAGTAGCAAGATAAAGTTTCATTGTTTTTATAGCTGTTTCCCTCTGGAAAATGTGAAGGATCTAAATTTTCCCAGCACACTCAGTGTAAGGGTCAGAATGATCCATTGCCTCTTCTGCTTCAATAACAGAGAAACAGAAGAACCTAACTTATCCCTTAAATAAGCAGGGGTATAATGTGAATTTTTATGTGAAACTTGAAAGAGAGAGCCCATTTCCCCTCCCCAAAAAACTCATTGACAAGAATCTTTTTGTGGGAGCTTTGGACAGAAGGCTAACTTAGGAAGAATGAGCAGCGGAGTTGAACTGGAGCTTGAAAAAGGCTCTCTGGCCCAGACTGCACACCTGCGCCAGAACCACCCACTCACCTGTTTTGTGATGTGCAACTAGATGAAGAGGCAATTTAATTAACATTTTTAGCAGCTTGTCAAGTGTTCCTGGAACTTTGAATATTCATTCAACAAACACTGAGCATTCTTGGATCTGGTGAAACAAGATGGGAGAAGGCTCTTAGAGATAGAAGCAAGGAAGCAATTTTTTTAAAAATGCAGTTTGGATCTTGGAAGGACAGCAGAGTAGTAGAAAATGCAGAGAAACATGGACAATGAGTGCCATACGTACCAACAGACAAGTCCAGGAAGTTTTGCACCGTGCTCTAGATTCATATACTTATGGTCCCTTCTCATCATGGTTATGACAACCCTAGGGGATACATTTTGGAAGATTCTTCTAGGACACTGTTAAATAACTTGGTTTTAAAATCCACCAGCATTGTTGAACTGTAACAGAGGAGTAACTTGAGAAAGTTGACATGGGTGGGAATCTCACTAGGAGACAGAGTCGCCACTACTGGCAGGAAGGGTAGCATCCCTGCCTCAATTTAGGACTCAAACTAAGAGGAGCAGGAGTGATTGAGGAAAGGTGAGCGAAGCCTAGACTCAGAAGTTACACTGCTCGGTTGCAGCTTTCTAACACCTCGTTCAGTGCTTCTAGCCATCTGCAAACAAGAATAAAACACCCAAGGAGTGCCTGGGCGATTCAGTCAGCTCAAGTAATGATCTCATGGCTCATGAGTTCGAGCCCCATGTCAGGCTCTGTGCTGACAGCTCAGAGCCTAGAGCCTGCTTCAGATTCTGTGTCTCCCTCTCTCTCTGCCCCTCCTTGCTCATGCTCTCTCTCTCAAAAATAAGCAAACATTTTTTTAAAAAAAGGAATAAAACACCTGCAATGAACTGAATTGGATCATCCACATAACAAACAGGACACCTTGAATTTTAAAAAGAAATTAGTATAGGAATGGAAACTAATTTTAGTTGCTATGCAGTTGTACAATCAGCAAAGAGAAGCTCCATTTCTCCAGTTAATTTTGGTGAGTTGAGATACAGTAAAATCTAGGAAGGAAGCTCCTAAAAGCCTAATCTGGAAGACTGAGTGCTATCAATGCTCAGAGAAAGCTACTTTTTAAAAATTTGCAGGCTGCACTTCTTTCTCACCGGGAGTTTATATTCCTTCTAGGAATCTCCTCTGTTTATTTGTAATTTAAAAAAAAAATCAGTCTTGAAGTTTTATCTGACCAGGTCCCTTCTACAAATAATGGAAAGAAGGTGATACTTTTATAATTTGTTAATAAATTTCAGCACACAAAAAAGTCATGTCTCAACAATGACAAGACCTAATGTAGTTCAAAATTATTTTATAACTAGGCTGGAATGTCTGGGAAAGGCAGAAAAAGAAAAGACATTGTTTATTTGCATTTTAATAGAGTAAGAATCCTATTTTGAAAACTGCTGCAGTTCCATTTTGAACCAAGCCATGTTCGAGTCCACTCATTCCAGCGTTTTTAAACATCTCTGTTTCCTATTAAACCACTATACACATTTAATTTCCTCAACTGAAACTCCACTGAGATAACAACATACAGAGAAATGCATGAACATTTTGTGTAGTCCACTGACAGACGTAACAGTATTCATGTGGTATGTTCCATCTCAGTGCCCAGAAAAGCACTGAATCTGACAAAATAGATTCTTACTCTCCTAAATGAACAGACTTCACTACACTAGCTCAAGATGACTACAGACTATTGCCACTTTTTAAAGGAAAATTTCATTTGCATGTGCTTCCTTTCTCTTTGACTCTAAACCAAACACATTACCTTAGCTCAGACATTTTATTTTGTCCAGTGACATTGTAAATCATATTGAACATTGAAAGAATCTCTGTTGTG
The DNA here is from genome assembly GCA_028646485.1 of Cryptoprocta ferox. Lineage (NCBI taxonomy): Eukaryota > Metazoa > Chordata > Mammalia > Carnivora > Eupleridae > Cryptoprocta > Cryptoprocta ferox. The sequence goes on along the minus strand of CM053571.1, from coordinate 51,888,827 downwards.
AGATAGTTTATTACCAAATATTTGTATGTGGTAATGTGAAAGGATTGTGGTATTCATTCACATTGGAAAGAAACTAGAAAATTGGAAACATTGAACTACTGTTTATGTAATGAGGTTTCTAACTTCTAACCTTAAATTAGTGCCACTTTTTCCTCTGTTGGGAAACCAACTTTCACTAAAGTTGATTAGAAACAAATGCATTACCTTGAGAAATTATCCTACTCATCAATAAAACTGATCCTAAGATATTTTGATGCCTGCCAGTCTAAAACTCATAAATCTTGAAAGTAACATTGCCAATTCTTAATTTTCTCAAAATTAATCTCACTTCTTCTCCATCCCTCCTGTTCCATTGGAGAAATTATCCCTAGTCCTTTTCATGGCTAATGTTTCTGTCTCTGTTCTTGTTTTCATCTATTGCTGCTTTTTTTTTTTTCAGAGAAATCTTTCTCTAGTGGAAAACTCTGTAAGAGTTGAAACAGATAGATTTTTGGAAATAAACAGACCTGGGTTCAGACTTTGATAAACTTACTGCTTCCTAGTTCCCAGAGGTGTGACCTTAGGAAAATTACTCACCTTGCCCTTGTAGGCAAAGAGTTTGCAAAATCCTTTTCCCTATGTCATGAAATGTTAGCCATCTGTTAACTTCAGCCAAATGACTTCTGCATGGTAAATTGCATCTGGACAGGGAGGCTCTGTAAATATACTATGAATATCTTATACAGAAGCCATAGATACAGATTTTTCTAACTATAAAGACTCTTGCAGCACGCATCTTCCTGGCAAGGATTCTGGAAACTGTTCTTGTGGAGTTTTTCAAAAGCTATTGGCTTCTGTAAGCATGAAGCTTGTAAGTCAGACCCGTTTTGCATCCTCTTGATGAATCTTACCTCTTAGTATCTGAGCTGTCTGCTGGACTGCTATGTGGTGTAACATAAAACAAAAATGTATGATGCTTCTCTGCTGGCATTCTGTGTTCCTGTCTTATATATCCTTCTAAGTATTTAGGATCAAATATGGCCTATGATAGGCTCATAAGTCTAAATGTTTAAATGAGCCTTGGGAAGACCAGTCCCCTCATTAAGCAGTATAGAAGGATGATAAAAATCTACCTTCTAATGATACTATGAGGATTAAACCGGACTGTACATAAATACATGCACACATAATGATTCAAATATACCTTTATAAGTTTCCACACATATATAGTAAGAGAAACTTTATTGCATTGGAATTTTATTACAATTGTAACAAAGTGTGTGTGTGTGTTTGTGTGTGTGTGTGTGTGTGTGTGTGTGTGTTTGTGATTTATGATGTCAATCTTCACCTGGTAAATTATAAAGTTGATGAGGGCAGGGATCACTGCTTTCATGTTAATGTTCCCAGTACCTATCAAGAGTGCTGTGCTGCCTCATAATAGGTATTCAATTCATATACATTCTTCTCTATTACTGCCTCTCACTGGAGAGATCCCAAAATGAGATCGGTGGGAAGCCAAATCCTTATAATTTTGACATGTTATTCTACATGGAGAAAAAAAAAAGACTCCTTGGCCAAATAAATTTGGGAAACACAAGGTTAGATGATGCTAGACACATTTTCTTTTTATTATAGTACTTCTTGCAACTCTCCAAAATGGAGTGAAATGGGAAAAAGAGACATAAACTTATTCCTTGTGCAGTTTCATACCTCTCTTTTTTTAAGGCCAGATTTTGAGATGGGTTTTCTGCTGGAAATATTGCCAAAAATCTAAAGATAAGTCCTCTTGGAGATATAAATATCCCTTGATATAAACAGAGGTAACTAATTCTCTCACATACAACTGAGGAGAATGAGAACAGAAAAAATTAGTAAATTTCCAAAGATCCAAATATTTCCCTATAGACTTGACCCTCTTGTTGATGAAAATTGCTCATACAATTGCCACAGCTTGACTGTATTATCCTTCCCACCGCCCCACCCCCCACATACACTAATCACTTCAGGTGATAACACAGTAAGATGAATTAAAAACTGAGCATATGTCCAAGAACCAGAAGGACCCTCAGGTGCTAGGTCTGTGGGAGTGATCCTGCCTCGTCCTCACACATGTAACTATTGAAATGTTTGCTTTCTAAAAGGGCAAGATACAGCTTTGCATTGTGTCTGTTTTCCCAGACTCCCTGGATCCTTGACTCTCATCTCAATGATAATAAACCTATGGTTCCCTTAGTGTTTCTAAAGCTCTCTAACAGTTTCCGATCTTGCAAAAGAGTCATATCCACTTCCAACACTTGTTTCTTGGTTTGACTGCCCAGCTCAATCATAAATTACTCACTTTATGTACCCCAGCATTTAGCACCTAGTTTATACTTCCCAAATATTTTAAAAATGAATAGATGAGTCAATGTGATGAGAATTTAAAATGTCAGAGCTGACCTGAACTAGGGACCCTGAAAAATCCAGAATCTAGGAGCTCTGAACACCACGAATTTTAGAGATGGTGGAGATAGCAATGTTTGTCCAGGTTAACAACCAGTCTTTCTGTTTATGCAAATAGAATGTGTGTGTGTGTATGTGTATTTAATAAAATTCTATCAACTAAATAGACATAAAATCATTTACTGAAAATTTAGGACTTTTTGACAGTTCCTGCTGTATATTGCTGGACTCAATAAAGACTGTATGGAGTCTTGAGCATCTAGGCTGTCATTAGTGTAATGTAAATAATAAATCTGTAAGAATTTTTAAAGAATTCTCAATCTAAATCTTCTCTTTCACTAAAGATAGAGCAATTTTGTTCTTTCTTATTATAAAACATGCTGTAAAATAAGCCTCAGAAGTCTTTAAGAAAAGAGAATTGAGAAAAGGAACTATTTTACTGATGAAGAGATCCTAGGGGAAAAAGAAGAGGTAAATTCATGATTAGTTCCTAAAAATCACAAAGGCTATTGATGCACAACATGATGTATTACCATCAAATTTTACTCACAAAAAGAAAGAAAAATTGGCTTTCTGTGAAGCATTTAGGAGAACTTTGCCCTATATTAGTACTAGGACAGAAGGAGAGGTCTAAGGACCATAGGGATAAGTTTCAAGAAAAAACTCTTATTTTTACTGTTATAGGCAAAAGAAATCAGAAATGTGGTTTGAAACAAAACACAGATACCAAATTTATTTGAATAAAAAGGAATCTTTCTACACACAATGACTCTGTCATCATCTTACAAACTCCCCCATTCTAAAAAAAAAAAAAAAAACTTACTTATTCAAGCTCTTGAATTTATAAAGAATATGTTGGTTACAAAGAAACCCCAACTCAGAATAGTTTAAACAGAACAGGGGATTTAATTGGATAGAAACTCCAGTAATTCATGAAAGAGATGACCAACCAAACCAAATGAATAAATGAGCTTATTTGGTAAGAGCAGTAATGCAGGCTGGACCTCAGAAACCACAGGAGCAAGAAGAGTTCCATCACCCACAGAACTATTCCCAAGATTCAGCTCCGCTTTGCTCTTCCCACCAGTATCATCATCCTTCCTCATTACAAACTTACAAACTGTGCACATGGATGGATATATATATATATATATATATATATATATATATATAGTTTCCAAAAACCTTCAATGTTTATTTTTGAGGGGTTTAGCATTGAGAAATTCAATGGACTTTTTTTCTAGGTTTCTAGAGTGTGGCTCAGCTTGGATCAGGTGCCCAAATTTAGTTAACTGTAATCAAGGGAGAATGTTCATATAAGAACTTAACTGTTTCCTTATTGCTGATATGGATGAAATGCGAAGAGCTAGTTCCAGAAGAAGGAGAGCTATTCCTAGAGGAGTTGTCACAAGCCAATAATTGTTCCCCAATGATATCTATATCTTAATCACCCTACTCCCCAGAACCTGTGAAAATGCTGCTTTGTATGGTCAAAGGGACTTGTAGGTGTGATTAATGTAAGGGGTCTTTCAAGGAGGAGATTGTACTGGATTACCTAGGCACACCCAGTATAATCACAGGGTCCTTATAAAAGAAAGGAGGCAGGAGGGTCAGAATCACAGAGAGATATGAGACTGTATGCTGTTCGCTTTGAAGACGGAGGGAGGGAACATAAGCTAAAAAATGCAGTCTGCCTCTGGAAGGTAGAAAGGCAAGGAAACATTGCCTCTGAACCTCCAGAAGGAACTCAGATATCCTTACACCTTAATTTTAGACCTGTTTTGGACTCCTGACCTCCAGACTGTAATAAAATAGATTTGTGTTGTTTTGAGCCACTAAGTTTGTGGTAATTTATAGCAGCAGTAGGAAACTAATAGACCGCCTATCTGTTGTAACATTGTTTCATCTTTAAGCAGCAGACTTAGGCATGCTATGTCCCAACACGTACACACTTTTATGTTATCTTGAAAGAATGATTTAAAATTAAAGCTTAACCATCTGATATTTTAATTCACAACTTTCTACAACATGACTCTAATATCAGCCCTCTGAAACTGATCTCTAAAATGTCACCAAATGACCTCTTAATGGAGAAATCATGTCTCTACTTCTCATTCCTTATATATGAAATGCAGACACAATAGTGACTCCATTGACCAACATGCATTCTTGAAAAGTCCTCTCCGCATCTTTAGGTTAGTGCTCGCTCTCTAGCTCGCTCTCTCTCTCTCTCTCTCTCTGTCTCTCTCTGTCTGTCTGAGGTATATCTGATAATTAAGAATAATTACAGCGTAGAATTTGGTGATTTGATATATCTATCCATTGTGGAAAAAATCACCACCTACATTTAAGCTAATTAACATATACAGGTTCATGGGCTCTTTTAATTCTCTTCTAGATTTCTTTTGTTCCTTCTTCTACTGATTCATTAAATATAAACACCCCTTCCTCCAGTGTATGATATGTTCCTCCTTTATATAGTTTCTTCAAAGGACACTGGCTTCCCACACTCAGACACCCAGGTGCCTGTCTGTGACAATCAATAGCTATATAATGCTGTCAGATTGTTTAACAGCATTTCTTTCCCCAAATGACCATAATACCTGCTTATACAGTTGTTAGATGATCAGAGACAACATATAGGAAATATCTGCACTTGGTATATATTTAATCAGTAGTCACATTATTATTTTACTTCATTTTTTTCTCCCTTCCTCTTTTTATGGTTGTCTTTCTGTAACCCTGCTCTTCCCTATTTAATTCTCAAACTGCCTACTTTGACATCTCCATAAGGATGCCCTTGGAGCCACTGTCTAAAGCCCTTCTCACTTCCCCCATTTATAGACCACAGCTGCACCTCTTTTGAGCTTTTTATCATCCTAACAGAATTGCAAAGTCTTTCATGCTGGAAGGTTAACAATTGCCTTCCAACTAGCTGTTTCTCAAAACCTGTTGATCATGAAATATCTCACTTGAATTCTACATAGCATTCACACTGCTGTTTCCAAGTATTTTCTATTTTCATTAAGCCTGGTTTCTAACCCTACCATCTTGGCTCTTTTTTAATGATATTACTTTATAATTTGATGAAATAGAGGTTCAATATGAGCTACCTCATCTGGCTGCCTCTTCACCTCAAATTTTCTCAATATTTCAGTCACCCTCTTACCCTTTTCTTTAAAAATTTTTTTTTACATTTTTTATTTATTTTTGAGAGACAGAAACAGAGCTTGAACAGGGGAGGGGCAGAGAGAGAAAGAGACACAGAATCTGAAGCAGGCTCCAGGCTCTGAGCTAGCAGTCAGCACAGAGCCCAATGCGGGGCTCAAACCCACCAACCGTGAGATCATGACCTGAGCCTGTGAGATCATGATCTGAGCCAAAGTCGGACGCTCAACTGACTGAGCCACCCAGGCACCACTTACCCTTCTCTTTGTATCAGAGAAAGAAGAATCACCCTTGCACTCTATCTACCTTTGAAAGGCAGAAAACCTCAGGGCAATTAAGAATAAATATCCCAGGTTTAAGAGTCAAAAAGACCTGGATTCAATTCCAGGCTTCTTTTACTTATTGGCTATATGATCTTTAACACCTTATCTTTGTCTTCTTTTACTCAACTGTAAAGTAGGAAAAATAACTACCTCAAAAGACTGAGGTGATAATTCAAAATAGAAGAGCTTTGGAATGGTGCCTTTACCCTATTCTTGATCCCATTTCCTCTTGGTGATGTTCTCCTACTCTCTACCATATCTAATCTCTGATCTGTAGACATCTAAGCACAATCTCATCTTATTACATTGAAATTGGTGTTTGACAGATAAAAGAGTTAAGAATACATTTACCTTGATGAGCACTGAGAAATGTAGAAAATTGTTGAGTCATCATATTGTACACCTGAAATCAATATAACACTTAATTATACTTTAATAAAAATAAATAGATACATAGGTAATTTTAAAAAGAAACTAGTGTTGGAGACTAAATGCCCTTCTTACAATCCAGATTACCTGAAAAAAATGTTTAATCACAATGTAGGGGAGTTATCAGATTCTGCAATTAAAAATAAAAGATACCCAGTTAAATTTGAATTTCATATAAACGATGAATGTTTTTCAGCAAACTTTTTTAGTGTAAGTGTGGGGCATGCAATATTTCAGCCATGACCATACCGAAAAGTACTCCTTGTTTACCTGAAATTGAAACTTAACTAGGCATCCTATATTTTATCTGGAAGCCTTAACCACCTATCATTTTAAAGATACATGGGATCCTAGAAAAACCTCTGCTTTAATCATTTCAAGATACTTAAAGAGAAAGTGTGTTGTGAAAGGTAAATTTGTTAAGTTGTACACAGTATCCAGAACAATGCAGTGCACATAGTAAATATTTGCTCAGTGTTCCTTATTTACTATAGCTTTTGAAATTTTATAGGTGCTTCTATTAATACTGACAAAGATTACGATTTTATGGATAATAGCATTTAGTCTCAGGAAGAGTAAGTGACATGATCAAGGGCTTGCTAATAATGATAGAAGCTCACCTGCCAAGGTGTACCTGCCAAGTGGATGCTTTTCATACTGTTCCATTCTGTCATTTGAGATCACCTGCCATGAACTGGTGTCTGTCTTGATTTGTGCAGCAACATGTGGTGCTACCACAAAGCACTAGTGTCTCAGTCAAAGTGACAATATGGTTTAAAAAGATAAATCTGCTTTAATGAAAAGATAAAAGAGAAAGTAGGAAAGAAAGGAAGGGTGAGAGGAAATGCATTATACTGAAAATGGATCATCACTCTGGGTGTTGTGGTTTAATAAAGGTAAACTCATCATAGGTAATAAAGCAATTATACACTTCCTTCTGCTAAGTGACTCACGCAATGGAAAAGTTTCCTGTTTTCTTACCCCTCTTCTGCCAGTGGATAACATACTCTCTCATTAATAGTCATCTTTATTAAATTCAGTGAAAACAATACTTAAAAAACTCTTGGTGCTCAGTCCATAGCTGAGAGAATTCATCTCTGAGGAAACCAAAGTGCTGTCTTCCTTCTATACAGTGTAGCAGTATATGCCCGAGACCATTTTCTGTCTTTAGCCATGAAGTATTACCAACCTAACAGGGCCAAACCACTAATGTGTGCACGCCCAGAATACTCTCAAGACATCTCATTTTAAAGACACACTGGAATATGTCCGTCTTATATGATCCATAGCCTCTGGCACAGTATTTGAAAACACACTGTGCTAAAGACACAAAGTATGGAGGCCTAGTGATAAATAGCTGTGGAAATATAGAAGAAATGGACATTTGACTTTAAACAAACATTAAAACATATATTAAGGATTTACACCTATTTTATTTTGAATTGGCAATGTTAAACCTACTAATTACCTAAATGGACACATGAGAAAACTGCTCTTATAATTCAATTCTTAAAAAACAGAGGGTCGGTGCGCCTGGGTAGCTCCGTCAGTTAAGCGTCTGACTTCAACTCAGGTCATGATCTCAAGGTTCGTGGGTATAAGCCCCATGTTGGGCTCTGTGCTGACAGCTTCGAGCCTGGAGTCTGCTTCAGATTGTGGGACTACCTCTCTCTCTGCCCTTCCCCCACTCACACTCTGTCTCTCTCTGTCTCAAAAATAATTTAAGGAATTGGAATTGGTAGAGGGTCAAAGTTTCTTTGGTTTTAAACTAAATGGCTAAAAAACTAAGTGTTTTTAAAATAAATGGCTAAAAATTTAAGGAATTGGAATTGGTAGAGGGTCTAAGTTTATTTGGTTTTAAACTAAATGGCTATAGCTATTGATCACAGCATAACAAACTCTCCCCAAAGTCAGGTTGACTTGAACCCAGATACAATGGGTAAGTATTATGATGAAGAATACACACATTTGAATTTTTAATATTATCTACTAACTTATTTAAGAACCAGTACTTAGTTTTTCTATTTCATTTAAGTTGTCACCTGTACTATCTGCATGGAAGATCAATGACAACTCAATGTCTGGACTTGTGTTTATTATGACATTATTTTAGTAATTCCTGGACTGCAGGTGTTACTCCAATGTCATCAGTAAAAATAAAGCCATTAAAGAAGAGTGCAACATGTTCACTAACCTATCTAAAAAATTCACTTCTAAATAACCACTTCAATCACTTCTTCTGCAGGAGCATTTTTCTAAAACTTTTTAGTGCTCACAGTGGCCCACACACTTGGACAAGTTTACCTACTTCATGGTCAGGTTGCAAGAGTGAAAAGAATTAGGGGGGCAAATATACTTTATCTCAATCAGAATTCTAGGTGCAGTCTGCAGGAGACTTCTATAATAACCAATTTGCTATAGCCAAGTCAGTCATAAGCATGACACAGGGGACATTTTGTAAGATGGGTTCACAACAGGTGGGACAGCTCCTGATGGAAGTGCTATTAGGGTAACTGGTGCTGTCAGCATCAATGGGACCTGACTGACTCAGTGAACTATAGTACCTTCCCAGGCAAACATGCCATAATCAGAGGACTATTGTATCCAAAATATCAGGCATTTCAACTTAAATCCCTGAATGTAATTTGAGAGTCAAAGGAGGTCATTAGATGACCCATCATAACTGATGAACTATATGTAATTAATAAAACAGCAAATAATTAATAAAGATCTTCTCAGTTTAGTGGTAAACCTTAAATTATAAAAAAATGAAGTCTTTTTTAAAAAATAGTTAAGAAAGGTGTATTTATAATCAGGTTATATATGTATAGTAATGATAAAATAGTGGTTCCAGGGGCTCCTGGGTGGCTCAGCCGGGTAAGTGTCTGACGTTTGATGTCAGCTCAGGTCATGATCTCACTGTTAGATCAAACCCTGTGTTGGGCTCTGCACTGACAGTGCGGAGCCTGCTTGGGAGTCTCTTTCTCTACCCCTTCCCCACTTGTGCTGTCTCTCTCTCAACTTAAATAAATGAACATTTAAAAAAATAATAAATAAAGTGTGGCCCCAGTTTAAACAATTCTTAGGCTCCAATCTTAATTTTCTAGCTACAAATGGCAACTTATATTTTTTATTTAAATTATTATAATACAAGTCTATAATTAGTTATAAACAATGTATGAATAGCTATTCTAAATTTATAAAATCTTTAAATATTATGAAATTATAAAACCAATATCAACTTTTGCATCATTAATAGGTTGTGTTATTTTAATAAAACTAATTTCAATGTCTATATGATGCATATTGCTATGATGAAGGTCCTAAGCTTAAAATATGTATACCTACATTTTTTTCTTGTGGGAAAATATAAACGACATAAAATTTACCGTTGTAGCCAGTAGGTGTACAGTTCTGTGGCATTGAGTGTGTTCACATTTTGGTGCAACCATCACTGCCATCTGTCTCCAGAACTTTTTCAACTTTTCAAACTGAAATGCTATGTCCATTAAACACCAACTCCCCATTTCTCTTTCCCCCAGCTCCCAGCCACCACCATGCTACTTTCTGACTGTATGACTTTTACTATTCTAGATTCCTCACATAAATAGAATCATATAACATTTGTCCTTCTGTGACTGGCTTTTTTCACTCAGCAAAATGTCCTCAGGGTTTATCTATGTTTTTCATGTGCCAGAATTTTCTTCCTTTTTAAGGCTGAATAATATTCCCTTTGTGTGCATGTATCCCATCTCATTTATCCATTTGTCTGTTAGTGGATACCTGAGTTGTTTCCAACTTTTGGCTGTTGTGAAAAATGCTTCTGTGAACATTGGTGGGCAAATACCTGTTTATGTTCCAGCTTTCACTTCTTTTGGGTGTATACTCTTTGGGTTGAAATTGCTGGATCATATGGCAAATCTATGTTTAATTTTTTGAGTATTGCCATGCTGTTTTCCACAGCAGCTGCACCAGCAACCAAGTTATGTTTTTTTATCCTAGACTTTTTAGCAGTACTCTGATCTTGGAGCCTCTACTGCCTAATTTGGATTGACCACATTTGCTGCTAATAAAAATAATCTCAAAAATTATGCTGACAATAGTGGTCCTCATATGTCCTTGATATTAATGGATGGTGATTTCTGCTTAAAACCCGATTAGCATTCTGTTACTGTTACTTCTAAATTCTGCCTACTGAGGACTCTTTGCAGTAGGATGAATACGCAATATAACAAAGGGAAAAAGACACTTCTGTGTGTCCATTCAGGAAAATGGATTTTCTTTTTTTTTTTTTTGTCTTCCTGCATTCATTTGCAAAACATTCAGTATTTCTCTTTCTCTAACAACTAATCCTAATGTGCTTCTTGTTATGTTTTCCAGGGCTGAGATTTGTCTATATACAATCTCAGATTTACCAGTCTTCTAAGGCTGTTAGTGATGTCCCTGGTCACATGCCTGAGATAGGGGGAATTTTGTCCTGGTCCTGGGACTAGTAATCTCACAGATCATTGTCTTCTTCTCCTGGGCTCTTGAGGTGGCCACACCTTCCTCTACCAGAAGTGCCTCATTTTTATCAAATCTTCCTGATCACTTCAATTCCTGCCAGGTCAGTTTCTGAGCTTTCACATTCTCCATTGTTTGAGGCAGAAGTAACTTCTGAGCACCACTCTGCTGAGAAAAGTATCACCCATACAATTTATTCTGATCTTTTTAATCCCCCCCCTAAAAAAGAGTAATTCGGGATATATTGAGGAGAAAGAAAAAGTAGAAAATATATTTATTAATTTTTCTTATAATGAAGGATTTCTGTCCTTAAATGTAATGGGAGAAGTCAAAGAAAAGTGTCACAATTAAAACATTGGTACATCAAGAATTGCTAGAGCATAGATGGAACTGAAGGATGTTATGCTAAGTGAAATAAGCCAGACACAGAATGACAATTACTGAATGGTCTCACTTGTATGTGCATTCTAAAATAATGAAACTCACAGAAGCAGAAAGTAGAATGGGTAGTTGCCAGGGACTGGGGAGTGAGGGTAAATACAGAAGTGGTCAAAGGGTACACGTTTCAGTTATCCTAGATAAATAGTTCTAGCTACCTACTATACACCATAATGCCAATAGCTACCTGTATTATAGTCTTAAATTTGCTAATATGTTAGATCTATGTTAAGTGTTCTTACCTCCCCCCCCACACACACACACAAATGAGTGAGTGATAGAAAATGATAAAGGGGGAAGGTAGAAATTTTGGTAAGTGACAGATATATTTATGACATTGATAGTAAAGATGGTTTCACAGGTATATACTTATCCCTAAACTCATGGAATTACATACATAAAATATGTACAGCTTTCTGTGTGTCAATCATACCTCAGTAAAAAAAAATTTTTAAAGAAAAGATGGCATGTGACCTAGAAAGAAATGCTTCAAAGTATTATCAGTAATTCAATGTTGAGATGATCAGTGATTTGTTTTTCATAGATATTTGTGTTTCCCTCCCAAAACAGTTATACATTTTTTCATTAAAACAGTATGATTTAAACAAAATACATAGTGGTAGAAAGACTGAGTGCATTGGAGCCAGATTGTCTTGAACATGGGTTTTGTGTTACACCACAAATTATCCATATGGGCTTGGTGAATGACATAAGCTTCGTGGACCTTACTTACCTCCTCTGAATATCAGGTATATTTTTAACTCGAAGGGTTGACATGAGAGCTATGAGTCAACATAAACGTGAAGCACCAAACTGTAGTACATAGTAAGTGCTCAACATGGAGAGCTAATATTATATCTTGTAACCTTTTTAGTTTTTAATCATTCTTTTCTCAGCCTTTCAAGAGAAAGAGACACTATGTTTAATACCCTGAAGCTCTGGCTTGCATTATTCAGCTCAGCAGGAAATCCGTTTAAACACCTATAACACTTGAAACTTTCTCGGCCCTACCTGTCTGCCTGCACTAATGACCCCCAGCCATAGGACACCTGTTTTTTATTCCTCCTATGAGGCTCTGGCACCAACACAGTGACTGGTTATGTTTCTTACATTCTGCCTTTGACTCACACTGCTTTGCTTAGAGCACCATAATAACATCTCAGAAAGCAAACTTCTGTTTGCCCAGGTAAACTTTGTTATCCTGTGGCACATTTTTGATAACTCATTAAATGCTCCAAAGTAAATTCTCCTGCTCTGCAGTTAAATAGGAAGTCACTCAGAGTTGTGGAATCAATTACATTCCTGTTCCCTGCTTCCCACTTACAGAAGAGGATTGACAAATGACACACAGAGGCCTGGTTAGTAAAATGAGTCACTTTTCCCTTAACTGCAACCATTAGCATGGTAGTCCCCATGATAATGAACATTAGTCCAACCAGATTTCAGCTGGAAGCTACCCAGAGAACTTCTCCAAGGCAGTCATTTTACAGATGAAAAAACCTGAATTCCAAAGAGTGAATGAACCACTGGGACATTGTAGGCCCTGAATACAAGCTTGGTGAATGAGAGCACTTTTATGTCAGAAAGTTAGATTCCTATACAAAGAAATGATAGCTAATATGTTTTAAGAGCTTGCTATTGTTACGTGCTGTTCTAAGTGCTTTATGTGTGTTAGCTCAGGCAAGCCTTGCCGCGACACATTTTACAAATAAGAACACTAAGGTACATAGGACTTTGGTGACTTGACCAAAGCCACAAAGCTGATAAGTAGTGGAGGTAGACTACTCCACTACTTATCTGTCCTCACATCACATACTCTTAATAAATAGACTGTACTGTATCCCAGATGAAGACTCCAGTCCTGCATTTCTATTTTAAAATTATCTCTGAAGTTTCTCCATTTCTCTCCACCATTAATATTAATCAGGTTCAGCATTCATCCCCTCTCACCAACGTCTTCCTAACTAGTCTTATCTCCTGTCTTTCCCTTGACTGTTCTTCCCAGTACTAGCAGACTGATCTTTATAAAAGACAATTTAACCATACCATTCTCCATGGTTAAAAACTTACAATGCCTTCTCCTTATCCTTAGTAATTCAGCTTACCAATGGCTCATAAGACCCTTCAGAATCATTTTCTCCTTGAAACTCATCTGCTTGTCATATTGACCTTCTCTCTCTTCCTACAAAGCAATACTCTGTTTGCCCTCTACTCTGGTCTCCTTTTTGCCCTTGCTGGCTAACTTTTATTGATTCCAAGTTGCTGCTTAGACTTCTTTGGGTGGGAAAGCATCCACCTAACCTCTCCCCTTCCATTTGCCTTAGTAAGTTGTTAACTTCTTGGTACTTCAATTTCGTCAACTAAAATGGGGATGATGATACTTCACTGCATGAAATAGGAAAAGGCATGTAAAATATGTATTGCCTGGCTCTTAGTAATGACTTAACAAATGACAATAAATATAGATTTCATTACATAGGACTGTGATAATTAGGAAGGCAGTATAATTATATTACTTTATATTCATTATCAGCTAAAATGGCATCTTGTGTGTTTCAAATGAAATACAAATTTTATTTTGAACAGTGCCATGTGAAAGAAATGATAAGAGAGCAAAGGGAAGAGGCGGGGGGTGGGGTGGGGAGGGGAGGAAGCCCGCAGGGCTCCCTCACCACCATCCTGTGCAAAATCCCCAAGGCCTGGGGTGTTCAGCCCAGCTTCCTGAGGGAGGAAGAAGGAACCTACTGGGATGAAGTAAGAAGGTTATAGGGTATGTTATTCCAGTATGGAATATTCCATAGTACTTAGGACACTCCCATCTAAATTCTGAGGAAAAAAAAGAAAACTCATCTCTCTTCTTGCTAAATCTTGCATTTTCTTAAAAAGAAAAAAGATATTTATTCCATAACAAAAGATGGAAGAATTACACTTTAGAAAAGATGTCCAAGCTAACAATTTTAAATTCTTCCATGCTGAAGTGTACCCAGTGTATCCGCAAGCTGTTTGGCAGTTGTTAATCTTTCCATTACCATTTCTGGAGGCAGGTAGAGAGCAGGGCAACTTTAGCTGCATCATAAGATGAAGCAGGAGGCTCAATCTTGGTGTTGAGTCAGGGTAGGCAGGTTTTTGTCTTATTAGCCTTTGAATTCACAAAGTTCTGCTTCATGTATTTTAAGGAGACGTGTAACTATTTAGTGTAGAATCTCTGTTCCCAGGGGAGTTCTTAATTTTGCGGTTGTGTGCATAGGAAACTGCCCTCCAAGAAGCTAGCAACTTAATGACAAACTACAGCAATGCCTATGTACACTTATGGCTCAACTACTATTGGGTTCATATTCACTCAGATCCCCCTTTGTCAGAAATTACTTTCTCATCCTCTACTCCTTTTCTCACTCTGATTTTCTAATTCCAAGCCTGTCACTATCAGAAAGGGCTGACTGTTCAAATATGTTGTTAATTCTCTGCCTTCTCTGCCACTTGGCAACGTTTTCATTGAAGGCCGCCATCTCCAGAATTAACCCTTTCTTGTCATCTGCCAGGACTATGCTGTCCATAACCTTATCAAGGTCCAAATGAAGGAACCACAGCATCTGCCTGAAAATTCATGCTCTTTTATAGGCCCAGACTGGCTCCCTTCCAGAAGAAATCATGAATTAAAAATGTAGTCCACTTAAAAAGAGCTACACCACAGCAAGAGTTCTCCAGTGCAAAAAACCAGGCACTTTATAGGCTTTCACTATAAAGATATATAGATATAGATAGAGATACATATATACATATATATATGTATATATTAAAATATATACATAAAGTTATAAAGTGAAATAAATTACATCACAAACTTTTTTTTCAGTCATGGCTAGCAAAATAGGAGACAAAGTTCTTTTGGTAAAATAATTTGACTTATGAGCACTAACTATATGACAGACATCATGCTAACCACTTTAGATGTATCCCCATTTATCCTCACAACAACCTAGTGATAGTCATTGGTATGCCTATTTTACTATATCGAAATTGAGGTTCATAAACTTGAACTAAATAGCGCAAGGTGATACAGCATGTCAGAACCAAAACTTCCCTAGCCTTAAAGATTAGGTTATAGACCCAAAGCATTATACAGATGATCTTCATTTAATCTCCAAGTGAATTAGCATCATTTCAGAAGCACGTGATTTAGGGCATATGCAAACAAAAGCAAAGGCAAGGAAAGACCCTGAATGATACAGCTTAAACTCTAAAGAGAGCAACAATGTCAAGTTTGGACTATCCAGGAAGTACTCCAAACTATAAAGAATGTTATTCCCTTTGAAAGCCACCGTCATGATGCCAGGCTGCCAAGTATTTCCTTGGCAGGAAGATAGTGTCACAATTATCAGAGGACCCCTGGTGCTTCCTACTCCCTGAACAAACCCATGTCCTCAGCCTCCTCCTTATTTTCTCCTTATGAAAATGCCCTCTAGACCCAAACAGAGTATCAAACAAAAATAACTTTTATTTCATTAGAAGATAGCTTCGGGCCAGAACAAGGATTCTTACAGCTTAATCCTGTTTTTATATCAAACATCTTAGTTGAAAAATAATTTATAGCCATTGATTTCCCCAACTTCTCACTCCCAAAACACATTCCAAGTATTTATCTCCTAGGAAGTTCTGTATTAGTAGATTGTAATTTCAGGTACATTGAATTATGATCTATAAGACATTTAAAATAATGTAAGTAATAACTAAAAGTACAACCTTCCAGTTGTCCAAAGAGAGCTTAATAAGCCTATTTTTCCTACATTTTGTAACTGAATTAAAGGAAACAAATAAGGGCTATCAACACAAGATAATATCCTTCAGAGATGAAAATGAAAATTGCAAGTTAATTTCCCTTTAAAATTAAGTTACATAGCATGTTTGCAGTACTTCTCAAACTTTAAAGTGCATATGAATCACTGTGTGATCTTGTTAAACTTAAAATTCTGTTTTAGTAGGTCTGGAGTAGGGCTGAGAATCTGCATTTCTAACAAACTCTGGGTTGCTACTGCTGCTGCTAATCCAGGTACTATCCTTAGAAGAGCAGGAATGTGGTGATTAAGGAAGTGGCTCTTGAATTAAATAACTTGGGTTTCTATCTGGTCCTGCAACTGAACAACCGTGTGAACTTGGGCGTGTTATTTAAACCTCTTCCTGCTCAAATCAGCTATAAAGCAAGGCTTTCTTATATAAGAAAATGTATGTTAAACATTGATCACAGTGCTTGGCACATAAAAGATAATTAGAAGAAGAAGCCAGAGAAGGAGTAGAGAAATTTGTGAAGAATTAATGCATTTTCTGTTGCTGTGGCTGTTTAAGAGACACAGAGGATGAGTCCTCAGCCTTATCAAAAAAGTGAAATAGTGTGTGAATAGTGAAATGTTTGTTGGGGGTGGGGGAATGCATATTCACTATTTCACAACTATCCTAATATTTATGCATATATATTTCCTATTTCACAATTATATATATATAAATATAGTTACAGAGTCAGCTCACATCTTAGCCTTTCTCTAGAAAGAATGAGAATGACTGATATAAGGTCGAGAACCCCTCAGGTTCTGAAGACCAGATACATTGGGACACCCGGTGTCAGCTTCTTGGCCAAGCCTGAAATCTCAGGGCTGGCTCAAAACCCGGCAGTTTCAGAGGAGTCCTGACATACAACACTGTGTATCAGCTCTGTGAGGGCTGCTGAGAAATTTCAACCGCCACTAGGAGCTGATGTCCCAGCCAGAGGAACTCCTGCTCAGCCAGCGATGATAAAAGATTTTCAAGAGGAGGAAAAGTTAACTAGTAGGAAGAGAAAAACTTTTAGGATAAAGGAGACAGAACATGAAAGGGTAATGTGACCAGATACAGCATGGTGGGAAGGAATCCTTGAAAAACCGCTAATGTTGTGGGAGAGCAAAGAACCAGAGGCTACTTGATTTGAGATGAAGGTAAGTGCTGGGGCAGGTGCCAAACCATGCCTGACCAGGAGGCATACTAAGGAACTTTGTGTTGATCTGAAGAGCATAAATAGGTTTTAAGCAAGCACTGACATGATCAGATTTCAAAATTGCTGTGACATAGGTCTGAAATGAGGCCAGGGCTGATACCAGTTAGGAAGGTATTAAAGCAGCTGAAGACAATGGTGGAAGAATGAGAGGGGGCAATGGTACATTGGCACTGGAAATCATAAAAGGATTTTAAGCAGGGATCAAGAAGGTACTGTCTTTTTTTAGAAACATGTATGATAGATTGAAGATGGTGAGCCCAATATAAGACCAGTTAAAAGGTGATACAAAAGTACAGGAAGAAAATTTGAAGGTCTACACTATGCTTGGGGGGTTCGAGGGGGGAAGATGGATTTAAGCAATACCTAGAAATCTGAATCTTTTTTTAAGACAAACTTTTATGATTTAAGCCCCAGGATTCGGTGACATCAATATGGTAAGGATACAGAAAGAGAGAAGGAGATTTGAAAGGCTAGGTTAGAGGTTCATGACTTACAGTGTGACTTAATTGAGATGCTTAATATACTTTACAATTAAGCAGCCTATTGTATATATCTTCCTTTAATCTTTCTACCTTCTTACTAATAAAATTTCAGAGTTAGAATAGTTCTCAGAGCGACACTAGAAGTCAAAATAATACCACTAAAGTCTAATTGCCCAAATATTTTGATAAATGGAAATTATGTTCTGACCAAGAGGTTGATATCCAATGTTTTAAAAGCCAGACCTCAAATGTCACATTTAATCAACTGTAACTTGATGTGTCAGTACCCTTTATGAATAAAACCATTTTGTCAAGAGACAGTGCCTGAGTCTGTAAACCAGATTGAACTTCAAGAATAATGCTGGTTATCATAGGGTTTACCCATCTGAAACCTGAAACTGGAGAATCAAATCTTATGAACTGAAACACATTGGGAGTCAATAGGTCAGTGTAGTGTTGCAGTATTTGCTGTAATGGCACTAAGCAATCATACGGATGGATTGGCAGGGCAACGTACATGTGAATCGTTACTGTAGAATCATCCTGAGTTCGTCTTCAGTTTGAACTATTTATAAAAGAGCTTGAAGAGACACCTGGCAGTGCCCCTAAAGGAAATGCTATGGCTTAAAAGTAGACCGTGCCAAGATGAGTGTCTATTTATCTTCATTGCAGAGAGCTAGATGGCAGTGCCACCTGGGAAAGTTCCAGGGCCATAGCTCAACCTTGATGATAAAGAGATCAATGCTGTAAGAGAAAGAACAGAACACAGGCTTTGTAGCAAGACTAGATAAACCCGGTTTTGAAGTAAGGTGTTGTACTTCTCAGCTTTGTGATCTTGGAAGAGAGAGCTGAACCACATTTTCCCTTGTGAAATAATAATGACTGGCTTGTACCATGCACAAGGACTAAAATGCTAATATGCAAAAGCAAATGGAAAAGTGGTAAGACATAGATGCTCATGAAACATGTACTCCTTTCCCTCATGTCTTTATTTGGTGGCTCAAGGCTTTAAGGTACGTAAAAATCTTCTAGAGTGCTTGTAATAATGTGGGCTCCTGGTCTCCAGTTCCCACTAATTCCAACTCATAGGTTGGAATAGTATTCCAAAATACACATTCCAAAGCACCCCCAGTGACTGATAAAGTTGATACATGGACTGACTACATGTTGCCAGAGTGTTACAGGAAAGCTGAAACAGTTATTCCAGAACACAAAGAGGCAATTCTGGAACTACAGTTGTAAAACAACTCCAAGTTCTGAGTCAAAATAGACTGTAAAATAGAATTCAGAGTTTCCTGGAGTAGTCCAGGAATCTCCACAGGAAAGGAAGGTGTTATCTAGGGGCAAGTGTAGAATTTTTTCTCACGGAGTCAAATGTCACTGACGAGACCATGTAATGCAAAGTCACCTCAGGTTTAAGATAAAACCAAAAGTGATTGCCCTATGACCAACAATATTTTATTTAAACAAGCAAAGAAAGTGAATGAGTTTTCAGGAAAAAATAAATCAAATATTTGAATTGTAAGACATATGTTTTTCTATTCAAACCCATCATTTCCTGTGGGTTTTTATTTGTTTGTTTTTCACTATGCTTTGCTATCTCATAATTCCTGAAAAGTCAGTCTCTTCATGTTATCCCTCACTTAACATTTCCTTTTCTCAATTCTGTATATGGAGCTTTCACATTAAGAACAATCAGTCAGGGGCACCTGGGTGGCTCAGTCAGTAAAGTGTCCAACTCTTGATTTCCGCTCTGGTCATGATCTCACTGCATGTGAGTTGGAGACCCTAGTAGGGCTGTGTGCTGACAGTGCAGAGCCTGCTAGGGATTCTGGTTCCCTGACTCTCTGCCCCTTCCCCCATCATTCTCAATTCTCATTCCCTCTCTCTCTCTCTCTCTCTCTCTCTCTCTCTCATGCGGGTGTGCACTCACTCTCTCTCCATCTCTCTAAATAAATAAACTTAGGGGTGCCTGGGTGGCTTAGTTGGTTAAGCATCCAACTTCAGCTCAGGTCATGATCTCATGGTTTGTGGGTTTGAGCTCTGTATCAGGCTCTCTGCTGTCAATGCAGAACCTGCTTTGGATTCTCTTTCTGCCCCTCCCCTCTCATTCTCTCATTCTCTCATTCTCTCTCAAAAATAAATAAACATTTAAAAATAAATAATTAAACTTAAAAAAAAAGATGAGTCAGTCCCCTCCATACAGGACAAAGTGTTTTATACAGTGTTCAAACCCAGCAGCAAGTCCTATGATATCCTATCTGAATCCCCAAAACTTTTCATCTCACTAAGCAAGCTCTATTCATTTTCCTCCACTCTAGCAGCATGAGTGAGTGAACCAAGCATTTTCATTCCCAGGTATTTTCCCATTTATCTAATAGCCTTGCTTTTCCAGATGTGTGAATACATTAAATCACTCAGTGCAAGTGGTGGTAAATCACAGCTTTGCACACCTGACTTCCACTGAAGCTGCTGACAAGAAAACCTCATAAAAGGAGATCACTTGATATAATAATCTTGTTCCAGATATGATTTGGGGGGAGCCAGAACCATAAAGGTTAGAAAAGGAAGAGAGGAAGATGTGACCATGCAGTGTGAAACAAAAATAAGAAAAAAAAAGGAAAAGGAACATTTTAGTTTGCTTCTTTTAAACTAGTTTTGGTATATGAAAGAGTAAAGAGATTTCCCTTAAATTACAGTCCTTTGGGGACCAAACTAAACTGGGCTTTGTAAATAAGAACTTAGGAAAAAGATAGTTGAAAAGTTGCTAATCATGACTTCCAAATTCAAGTGCACTTTCAAAATCTAAAAAAATAAAAATAAAAATAAAAGTTAAAAAAAATAAAAACAAAAAAACCCCAACCACCTTCAAACATCTCTCTATATTAAGTCTTTTTAGGGCCCCAGAGAGAAATCAAAGAACTGGTAATCAGCACTTTGAAGATTAAATTTTAAGTGTCCCCAGACAATCAGAAAATGGAACTTTCTTCTCTTTAAAGGTTTCTGTAGTATGTGACCTGACTGAGTGTAATCAGGTAAGGAACATAAAAGACCTGATTCTGGGTTTAGACCAAATTTCCAGAGGTACGGGGAGATGGAGAACCCCAGAAAAGGGATGAGAAAAAAAAATCATCAATCTGCATCTCTCAAAGCTCTTAAGACAGAATATTTTACCATATCTATGGTTTTTGTAGCTGCAAGATCTTGCCTCGAGCTAGAGAGACAAATGAATTAAGGAATGGTTTCAGAAAACTATCAGTGAAAGGACTCAGGAGGTATGCTGTAAATTAATTCTTACATAGTGCACTTTACCGTGCTAAAATATATTTCTATACATCTTTTCCCCATCACATTTATTGCTTATAATAAGGTTCACCTATCTTCTGGTTTCCATAGCAAAGCCTCTAATGTGCCCAAATTTCAGTCATTAGGAAACTCTTCGTATGAAAAAGAAAGCTTTTGAAACTTTTTTTCATATATTTTTCTCTGAAATATTCCTGAAAGACTTTGAATGAAATGTAATATTCGTTCAGCAAAATATTCAAGGAGTAGCAACTGTTTCTGGCTCTCTGCTTTCATGGTTTGAGGCCACTTCATGACAAAGATTTATTGTGCAACTTGACACCATCAAAGCATCCAGCTTTGTCCCCTAATACTAAGGCAGCCCATCCCCACACAGTGCTTCTTCCTGAGTGCCTGGGGCACTCCATCCTTGTTAAAAGGGACGGGCTGCAGGTGGAATGAATGTTAGACTTTGTTCCCACATATTACAGGCCTAAGCACCTCATCCCTCCCCACTAGGATTATTTGGCCATTTGACCCATATTGCAGGTGTATTTCATCAGCTCTAGCAAAGTGTATACTATGTTTATAGGCTTGAGCTCTACAGGTTCAGCAGCAAGTACTTTGCTTCCTAGTTCATAGTGATTTGGTGCACTGAATAGGGTAACAAGGCAACTCGTTATATGCCCACCTTACCCTGTCCATCCTGTGCCTAATAATTAGGCTTCTACTGTCCCTGTGGCAAAGCCCCTTATGTAGTCCTAATTTTAGATGGTAACATTAAACATCAGCTACCCACATCTGTAACTCACATTGCTCTAGCCCAGCCTCCTCTCCTGCCCTTCCAACACTACCACCAACAAAATATGCCTGCTGCTGAAGTCATGCCCTACCACTTAGAGTTCTG
>CM053571.1:51798068-51866752 GCA_028646485.1 Cryptoprocta ferox | reverse complement strand
GTTTGCTTAAGGCCATATAACTAATAAATAGTGGAGCAGAGATTTGAAGCTAAGTCTGCTTCCAAATTGTTCACTAGTTTGTAATACTGGTCTTCTGTCTTCAATGACTGAGAAAATACTTAGCCCTTGTTAGATACTGAATAACTACTGTTTTACAAAAATAAGTGGATGAATGAGAATTCTTGTTATGTTAACCTTCACAGTACTATCCTGCAGAATCACACTCATTTAAAGACATATTTAACACCTAGTTCCCAGTCTCTCTCCTTTAAAACCTACCGTCGTCCTGGGTAAAATTGGATACCCCATCCAACATGCTGGTGTCCAATTTCCTGAAGACCTTCAATAGACATCTCTGCAGACATCTACTGTTATCCAGACCTCTTTTCTCTGAGAATGGACCCTTGCATGCTAAGAATAGGAGTCTTAGAAGTCACGTTAGCAGTATGTAGTACATTCCTGACACTGCTAATTAGATTAGGAGAGATAGTTGACCACAACTATGCCAATCATATTCTCTCTCCTAAGAATTTAGAATTGGGCTGCTCAGGTGAACAGAGATAATGTTTAAACCCTGGACCTGTGAAGTGGCCTCCTTTGTTCATATGGATGCCAGGCGGTGAAATCCAGGGTGCAGAAAGAGAATACACAGAGCAGAAGCAAAAAAGATACAGGATATCACTTGAATTATTAATGTTTTATACTTATTTTTATAGCATGGCTTAGTGCCAGTCTGCCGTTGGGTTTGTTCCATGAACTGTCCCTACCTAAATATATCCAATAAATTTTCTTTATTATTTTCTTGAGTTACTTGGAAAGTTTTAACTAATGTAATTCTTCATGTCCAGATCCCTTCTCCATCACTTTTCCTCAGTTACATGGACCTTGGCAGCATCCCCAAATAGCGCCACCTCCCATATCATGAGGGCCAGCATCCCTCTTCTGACCACAAATTTATGTTCTTCCCACTTGGTTTTTCAACTGATTCCTCTCCCTGTCCATCAGTCCGAACTAATCTTCCAGCCCAGTAGCACTTCAACCTTCTCTCTAACAAAAGCACCCCGTTGTATGTTCACTTCCCTCCCTATGTAGTTTAAACACTATGGTTTTTCACTCCCACCCCTTGCCAATAAGCTGACCTTCCTTGCTGCTGTGACCTTCACTAGGACCACCTGAAAACTAAACATCATCAGAACGAATCCAATTATCATGTTTTTTCCCCTATATCTGCACTTGGACAGCTAATATATATTTAAAAGCTTCTTTCCCAGGCACTGTTCCAACTTTTTGCTTACAAAAACTCAATGTGTGAGGTAAATGCTATTAGTTATATTTTACAGATAGATACACTGAGGCACAAAAGAAGCAGCAGCTTCCCAAGGTCACGTAGCTAGGAAGAGGCAGAGCCAGGATTCAAATCCAGCCAGTTTGGCTGCACAGAATCTGTTCCTATTTCATCATACATCATATAAAATATATAAACACTGTTTATAAATTTAGAAATTCTCTCAGTGTCCCACTAACAAATCTAAATGTAGGTATATGTCTCCATTCTTTCCTCCACTCCTACATTCCTCCAATTAGAATAATCACTCTATAGGGGTGCCTGGGTAGCTCAGTTGGTTAAGTGTCCAGCTTCAGCTCAGGTCATGATCTCACTATTTGTGGGTTCAAGCCCTACGTCAGGCTCTGTGCTGACAGCTCAGAGCCTGGAGACTGCTAGGAATTCTGTGTCTCCCTCTCTTTCTGCCTCGCGCCAGCTCATGCTCTGTCTCTGTCTCAAAAATAAATAAAATGTTTAAAAAATTTTTTAAAATCCCTCTATCTCTGGATTGCCATTCCCTCCCATCCCCCCCCCATCATCTCAGAAATCATAGTCTGGTTATTATACTCTGTTTCCTCTGCCTCTAAACCCTAACATTATGATTTCTAGGGAATTTCCCATTCATATATTCCAAAAAGTTTGTTATTTATTTTGCTATTATATTTTTATCAGCAACAGATATTTCTTGGTCCTGATATTTCTTTCTTAGTTTTACCTTTTTCCTGTTTAAGATGTACAAAAACTTTCCTTGTCTCTCAAAGGACATTAATTATAGTATTTTGAAGATTTTTTTTTGACTTTGAAGATTTTGAAGAAGACTTTGTTTTCTCCATAATTATCTCTGCATTGTCCATGATCCTTCCATCTCTGTTGATTTTGATCTGCCTTTCATGGTTGAGATTTCTAAAGCATGTTGTTTTCTCTGGCTATAGATTCATTTTTAAAGCCTGGTGACCTACTGGAATCACTGTGTTTGGGGGAAGAGTTTGCCAATATCAGCTACTTTGTAGGGCGATCTGAACTTTCTGTCTGGGGACTGCAAGATACATTGAGTTGGTTCAAGTTTGACATCTGTTATGAGTTGAATTGTAGTCCCCCCAAATTCATATGTTGGAGTCTTAATCCCCATAATTTCAGAATGAATTTAACTGGAAATAGGGTTGTTGCAGATGTAATTAAGGTCATATTGGAGTAGTGTGGACCCCTAATCCAGTGTAATGGGTGTCCTTCTAAAGAGGGAATATGGACATAGACACACACACACACACACACACAGAAAATCATAGGAAGACTAAGGCAGAGATTGAAGTCATGCAATGGAAGCCAAGGAATGGCAAAGATTATAGGTAAAACATCAAAAGCTAGGAGAGAGGTATTGAAGAGATTTTCCCTCACAGCCTTCAGAAGAAACTAACCCTGCTGAAACTTTGATCTTGGACTTATAGCCTCCAGAACTGTGAGATGACAAGATTAAGTTGTTTAAGCCACCTGGTCTGTGGTGCATTGTCAGTGCAGCCCTAGAAAATGAATACAACTCTAACTGCTCTTTAGGAGAGTTTGTTTCTAGCTTCTGCTCTGTAAGGGGCAAGACGAAGAATATCACCTGGAGATGCCCACTCTTCAGTATGTAAAGTTCCACTTAAGTACTTTGTTTTTAGCCTGGCACTTTACTATACACACATGCGCACATGCACGTGCACACACACACACACACACACACACACCTCCTGTTGTGTCATGTGTCCTGAGCCTTTTCCGTTTAATTTCTTTGGAGAAAAAGTCCTCTGGATTGCCGTGTGGGAGGATGCTTCTCCTCACTATGCTGACTGGGGAGTAGAACAACAACCCCAAATCTTCAAAATCCCTCTCTTTTTTTCCTTTGCCTGCAGTTTACTTTCCTGGTACAGGATGTCTCTAAGACCTGAATCTCAATGGAGGGTCTTGAGTCATTTTGGAGTGCTGAAACTTCAACCATGTTAGTATCTCCCTCTATGAGAGCCTAATTTCTAAATTTATATGCTCCATAAGTGACTTACCATTTCTTTGCTTCCTGGCTTCCAAAAGTATGTTACATTTTTATTCTCATCATTGTAGATAGAAAATCTATCTAAATCCCCTTAATTTCATTTTAGTTGGTTTTGTAAGGAGTGGAGGTAAGCATGTGTGAAAGATGTATCTTCCTTCAATAGAACTCTATCAGCACTTTTTCTTGTTTTATTGGGATATAATTGGCATATATCACTGCATAGGTTTACTGTGCACAGCTTAATGACCTGACATATATATTGTGAAATGACTACCACAATAAGTCTAATTGACATTCATCATCTCATATAGTTGTGTTATATGCTCACCTCTCTCTTCCTTAGTTTCTGCCCCTATACCAGCTTTAGTAAAAGTGCCCGTATGATGTCCCTTAGGAATTCAATGCCATTAAATCCAGTAAATACTATTCAGTTGACTTCTCATCAGCAGTGGTTAGATGGCCATTCCTATTCTTGTTACATTCTTTCTTTTTGCCTCCTTGACACTTTATTCTCACAGCATGTCTTCTACCTCCAAGGCTATCCCTTTTCAGGTTCCTTTGTTGGCTGAATCTACCCTACCTGAACTTTAAACGTTGGGCTTCCCCAGGGATCTCTCTGAAGCGCATTTCTCTTCAGGGCTACTCTCTGCATGATAATGCATTCTACTCCCATGGCTCCACTTACTGTCTATTCTCTTATGATTCTTGGATGTACTTCTACAGCTCAGACTGAGTCTGGGACCCATTGACCCATATGTTCAACTACCTATTTGACATCTCGTTCCAGATTTCTTATAAGCATTTCAAACTATATAAGTAATAAAAGGAAAAGTAATATACCAGGACTATGATGTGAGAAACAGAAAAGCAGGAGTGTGTAAGGGAAATGTCATGGTAATAATCACAAGTGTAGAGGAAACTGTGCTTATTGTCAAGGAAAACAATGGAATAGAACCCTAAAAGGCTGGATTTGCTGTTATTAAGATCTGGTAAGGATCAACACTTGGAGGTTGGTATTACGTGAGATAAATTTTGAAAGAAGAATGGGGGATTCAGCAAAACTGTGTTTGTGCGAGTGTAGAGGGATTTAGTGAAGGTCTTTGGCCAGTGAGTGGGATGGAGCCAGTTATTAGCCTTTTTCTGTTTTCACAGCTTGCTCTGATATATAGTCCTGATTATAGATTCAATTATCATTATGCTATTCATGTATAAAATATTTATATTTTCAAATCATTAATTCAGTGTTATCAGTTAGCTCTCAAGCTACATCCATGCAGGGGTAGACAGGACTTAATTTGATTCTACATCTTTGTTCTATAGTTCAGCTCCACCAGCTAGATCCCCACAACTGATGAAAAAAGTCCCTACCTCGATATGAGGGATGGAGATGTAGAGGAAGGTCAGTGGAAGGTGTGACCTGTGTGATCTCTGAGGACATGTTTCTTATCCTTCTTGGGATTTTTAGTTTTCCTCACTGGTGAGGTGGTGAAATTTTTCCATAAAAATATGAGTATATGGTGCTAACATTACTTTCCCACCTGTGCTGCTGTGGTAGAATGAACCATGCTGGTTTGTCACAACAACCAACTTGCCATTTCTTCTGCAAGAAGTCTCACATCAGGGTAATAGATTGAGCCTTCTGCTTTTTCCCCCCATACCTCTGACCCAAGAGGGTGCAAAATGCTTGTCCAGAGCCACCAGTCAGATTACACTGCTCTATAATTCTGTCATTCTGAAGGTTCTTTAGTTTTTGTTCCTGTGCCTCATCTTGGAACTAGTTTTTGAGATTGTTTCTCTGTGTTTGATATGGACATTCAATTTCATAAGGCAGAGCAGGCCCTGGCTTTTTCCAAGGAACTAGTCTTTCTCCTGTACCATCTATCCTGCCACATCTCCCTTAGTTGAGCCAGAAAGTTCAACTTGATTACGTTTCTCTTTGCAGCTGTACCTGTCCATCCTTAAGCTAATTTTGAGAAAAAAAATTCATTTTATGCTCCCAATTTAAAGATGAGAAAACTGACACTCAGACTGGTTCCATTCTTATAGCACATACATAAAGTTAGCTAATGAGACGCTGTCCATAAGTGCTTAACAGTTAATTATACTTCTTACTACTTCCACATCACCACCTGGCCAAGTCACGGTCTTCCATCCAGGTTATTCCAATAGGTTCTTGATTGGTTCTCCCACAGTTTATTATTCATTCTCACATAACATCATGGGTGATATTTCAAGTTTACTTATTTTGAGAGAGAGAGAGAGAGAGAGAGAGCGTGCGAGTGCACACACCCACGCACATGAGTGGGGGAGGGGCTGAGAGAAGGGGAGAGAGAATTGCAAGCAGACTCTGCACTGTCAGCACAGAGCCCAACTCAAGGCTTGATCTCACGATTCATGAGATCATGATTTGAGCTGAAATCAAGAGTCAGATGCTTAACAGAGAAAGTCAGCCAGGAGCCCAGGTGATATTTTTAAAACATAGATTTAATCATGTCATCCTGTAGCTCATCCTCCAGTGGCTTCCTATATCATTGAGAATCAAAACCAAAGTCCAGACAGTGCCCTATAAAGTGCTCTCTTATCTGGTCCTCTATTACATCTCTTACTCAATCTGAAATTATTTTCCCTTTACTCACCTGCCCCTACCACACTGGCTTTCCAGGTGTTAATACAGTGCACCATGCATGCAGCTACTGCAAGGCCTTTGCCTTTGTCCTCTCCACCTGCATAGCCCTCACCCCACCCCAGTGTTTCTTCACCTCCATGAGGCCCTCAGCTCACCTTGCAACTTCCTACCCACCCAGTTTTAAACTGTTACCCTCCCATGATTCCTCAATCTCCACAGCCTCCTCCCTATTGTATTAGCCTCCAAAATATTTTTACTGTTTGATATAATCCATGTTTTAGTTATTTTGTTTGTTGTATCTCTCCTCATCACACACACACACACACACACACACACACACACAAAGCATTGTAAGCTATAACAGCAGGGATTTGCATCTGGTTTGTTCTCTGCTATATTCCCAGTGAATAGAAAACTGCCCAAGTACCTGTTACATATTAAATGCTCAGTAAATATTTGTTGAACTAATAATGAAAACTCTTTCATGTGGTAGAGCTTAATAAATATTTGTATTTTTATTATTGCTACTTGTGTTTTGCGACTGGACTGTTTCTATTCGTATTAGCCAGGACAAGCATCCAGTTCTTCTAATGTCACATGTCAGTGAACTTCTTACTCATCCCAAATACTGTGGGTGATGAGATAAAGACAGAATAAATTATAACAGCAAAAATAAATAAGTAAATAAACAGAAACAAAAAGCACTTCAGTATAAGAGCTAATAACTTTTCATCAAATGTGCACTGAAAATATGAAAGGTGCAGCACAACTGTTAAAATATGTTCCATATCCTCCCACATTACGTTCCAAAGTAGCATGGAGGCCAGTGATGCAAATAATGATTCAGATGTTGTTATCCATGAATAAGCATTACATGCTTCAAAGTGCATGAATGTGTACATGCTAAGAGTATTTGGGGGAAGGCATTTCTTAAATCAACAGAAGCTCTCAGGGTGGAAAAGCTTATAATTTCTTTTCTTAAAAGGAAATACTGAGCATTTTCTTGACATGGGACTGCAGGACACTAAATATACATTCTCATAGTATCCAAAAAATGGAAATAACTCCCAAAGCCCCTCTCCTTAATTTTGAAGATTAGATCATTCCCATGAAGACGGTCACATTAGAGTTTCCCCTAAAGACCCCTACTTGCCTGCAAAAAGAAGTAGTTTTAGCTGCATGCCTACTACTTTGTTTGTTTGTTTGTTTGTTTATGGGCTATGGCAGACAGTTGCTAGTCTCCTGTCCCACGTCACAACATGCATAGCATATGGAGACCACTGGCTTGGAATCCATGTCCTAAAACTAAGTGGAGGAGATTGCAGCATTAGTCAGCCCCCATGGGCCTTTATTTTCTAATCTGTAAATGGCTATCACTGCATCCTCCTCATATGCTTGTTGTGAGGATTAAAGAGATGATGTGTGTAAAATTCCTGGCACAGGGCCTGGAAAATAGCAGGTGCCTGAGAAATGTTAATTTCCTTTCAGTTACAGATATCCCAAACCATAAGGCCCTTGCTCAGACTAGTTCATCTGATCCTCCAATCCATGTTAAATACGTTACCCCTCACTGATAATAGAAAACTTTGTGTCTGAAACATGTTCTATGCCAAAATAAGTGACATAATTGATAGTAATATGACATCTAAAATGCATCATAGAAGTTTTGAAGCATATAAGATAAAAGCAGTTGACTGACAACTTCACCTAGGTAAACTCAGACTAGAGTAAAATAGATTCTATCAATGCTGTTAAGAGATTATTAAACAGGGCTGTGCTGGATAGGATTTTTGCTGCCCAGCTCTCATGCTTTCTACTCTTAGAAATTGTACTCTTAGAAATTGTCTTACGGAAACCTACCCTGCTCCATTCTCATACTGTGTTTTTAGGGTAAAGTGAAGTCTTCTCTGAGTTAAGAAATGAAACATACGACCTAGGCTAAATCAGGCAATGCAGTAGTCTACACACGTGTTCACACTGGATGTCTCAGAGAGGAGCTTCTTCTGAGTTTGCCCCATCAGAATCAATGAGACCAGTTTTAAGCTCACAAGTGAGCTCTTCTGCTCTGCTATGTATGCTAAAAATGTAAGCCTGAAGCTGTGGTTGGCCTCCATGTCAAGCCAAGGAATGAAACTATTCCAGAGAAGGCGGAAACTAATGTTTCCTTGTGTTGTAATGGATACCCTGAATTAAAAAGCATGTGTGACAGGTATTGTTGGTGCCTTGCCCTTATCTTTCCAGCACCTATGATTCTTGTACATGCCCATGACTTCCTACTGCCAGCAACTGTAGCTCACTGCCTGAGATCCGTCTCTTGCTGCAACAGCATACTTGACTTGAGGTCAAAAATGCTTGGGAAGTATAGCCCCTAGGAACAGCCATAAATGAAAGGTAGACAAGAGTTGGAGAATAAATATTTCAGCTTCCTCACCCATTGGAGTTAGGATAACTCAAAGGCTGACTTGCAGTATTTCCAGGTGGATTGAACCTCAGGTTTCCATGGAGGTAAACTCTTAACATGTCTTCACGTGGCTTCCTTCCTGTCCTCCCTCACTTTCCCATTCCCCTACCAATTCTGCCTGGTATGACTTCCAAAATAAAGTACAAAAGTGCACAAAGCCTTCTTTTGGAGTCTGCTTCTGGGAGAATCCAACCTAAGAGAGTTGATGCCTAAGTAGCCTCAGGAAGCTGGCCCTCTAGGTGAAATTCTTGAATTGGATTACTCACTGGGCAACTGAAAACAAGGCCCTCACAGCTGGGTTGTGTAGTGGAATTTCTGACATGAGATAGGATTAACGTTATTAAGAACCTTACATGTGGTAAATTGGGATGGGGTACAAGTGGAAGGCAATATACAGGCTTCTGCAATATTCTAGCCTTTGAATGACATGGGAGTCATTACAGAGTTGGTAGGCTGCAGTTACTAGCCAAAAGATGAAGTACAAGATCATAAGATACTTCTATTTTGAATTTTCTGAGGAATGTCCATACTGTTTTGAACAGTGGCTGTGCCGGTTGCATTCCCACCAACAGTGCAGGAGGATTCCATTTTCTCCACATCCTCACCAACACTTGTTATCTCTTGTTTTTTTTTATTCTAGCCATTCTGAAAAAGATGGGTATAGGTGATATCTCATTGTGGTTTTCATTTGCATTTCCCTGATGATTAATGATGTTGGGTAATTTTACATGTGTCTGTTGGCTGTTTGTATGTCTTCCTTGGAAAAATGTCTGTGTAGGTCTTCTCATTATTTGTTTGAGTTTTTTTTTTTTTTTTTTTTTTTTTTTTTTTTGGTGTTGAGTTGAAGTTCTTTATATATTTGGGGTATTAACCCTTTATCAGATATATCGTTTACAAATACCTGATCCCATTCATTAGGTTGTTTTGTCATTTTGCTGATGATTGCCTTCACTGTACCAAAGCTTTGTATTTTGGTATAGTCCCCATAGTTTATTTTTGCTTTTGTTTCCCTTGTCTGAAGAGACACATCTAGAAAAATGTTACTAAAGTTGATGTCAAAGAAATTACTGCCTATATTTTCTTCTAGGAGTTTTATGGCTTCAGGTCCTACATTTAGGTCTTTAATTCATTTTGAGTTTATTTTTGTGTATGGTGTAAGAAAGTGCTCCAGTTTCACTACTGGGTATTTACCTAAAGAAAATGAAAACACTGGAGCTCCTGGGTGGCTCAGTTGGTTAGGCGTCCCACTTTGGCTTGGGTCATGATATCGTTATTTGTGACTTCAAGCTCTTCCCAGGGATCTGTGCTGACAGCTCAGAGCCTGAACCCTGCTTCAGATTCTGTCTACCTGTTTCTCTGCCCCTCCTCCACTCGTGCTGTCTCTCTCAAAAGTAAATAAACACTAAAAAAATTTTAAAAGAAAATGAAAACACTAATTCAAAAAGATAAATGCACCACTATGTTTATTGAGCATTATTTACAGTAGCCAAGATATGGAAGCAACCCAAGTGTCCATAAATAGATGAATAAAAATGATGTATATATACACAGTGGAATATTATTCAGTCATAAAAAATGAAATTTTGCCATTTACAACAACATGGATGGACCTACAGGGTATAATATTAAATAAGTCAGTCAGAGAAAGACAAATACATATGATTTTACTCATATATGGAATTTAAGAAGCAAAACAAATGAATAAAGAAAGAAAAAGCAAAAAACCGGACTCTTAAATACAAAAACAAATTGATGGTTGCCAGAGGGGAAGGGGTAGGAGATGGTTGAAATAGATAATGTGGATTAAGAGTTACAAACTATCAGTCACAAAATAAAAAGTCACACGGTGAAAAATACAGCATATGGAATGTAATCAATTAGATTGTAAAGTTTGGTGATGGATGGTGGAGTTGCACTTATTGTGATGAGCACTGAGTAATGTGTATAATTGTTGAATCACCATGCCATACACCTGAAACTAACATAAGACTGTATGTTAATTATTCTTCAATGAAAAATAAATAAAAAATGAAGAGTGCCTACTAAAATCTAAAAACATAATCACTAGAGGAAGAAAATAAAGCAACTATCAAAGGAGATTCCCATTACCTGCAGGCAAAGAGAAGGCTGTGCTGAAAATTAGCCCCAAGCTTTGATTATAAGTGTTGTGTTAGCCAATAAGCTGGATTCACAACCCTGACAAGTCTCTTCTATAGTCAGAAACTTGACAGGAACGGAAGGGGAAGGCCCTGAGTCTAAGGATGCAGG
Organism: Cryptoprocta ferox; assembly: GCA_028646485.1. NCBI lineage: Eukaryota > Metazoa > Chordata > Mammalia > Carnivora > Eupleridae > Cryptoprocta > Cryptoprocta ferox. Next base: position 51,856,047 of record CM053571.1, on the reverse strand, counting down.
AATTTGTGGGAAGGGGAGGAGGTGAGCTTGAAATCATTGAAATACAGATGACCCTGAATCCTCTGGCCAAGAGAAGTGGCTCTCTGTCTTTGTTAGGGTGTAACAGCCTCTGCTGCTTGCGGATTCCTAAAATGCCTCCTCTGAGCAGATATTTCACAAAATCGCGTTGATCCTCTTGCAGATCTACCCTCACCATGCCACTGTTTTATACCACAGTCTCTGAACAATGACATTTTGAACAGAAAATTCTTTGTTGAGGAGGGGCCCGTCCTGTGCATGGTTATCAACATCCTGGCCTCTACCTACTAGATGCTAGTAGTGCCCCAATGTTGCAAACCAAGAACATTTCCAGACTTGACCAAATGTCCCTGGTGGGGGAGGGTGTAAAATCACTAGTAAGGTCAAGCAGGAAAATAGTGTCTGTGCTGTGGGAAGAAAAGGATTATCTATTTACACTAAGAGCTGCAGGACCAGACAAATATGTATTAGCAAGAAATGGGTAAATATGTCTGGGAATTGTTCTTAGAGATGCTGGTTGTGGTTGGAGAAATAATGTCCTCATACCCTTCCCAAAGATGCCCATGAGCAAATTCTCAGAACTTGTGAATATGTTATCTTACATTGCAGATGTGGTTAAATTGATAATTTTAAGATGAGGAGATTAGCCTAGATTATCCAGGTGGGCCCAGTGTAATTACAAAGGTCCTTAAGAAAGGGAGGCCGGAAGCTTGGAGTCAGAGAGGGAAGAGGTAAGGAAGGGAACAAATCAGACAGAGAAAGGAGAGAAGATACTATCTAGCTATCTTGGAAATTGGAAAACAGGGCCACAGACTGAGGAATGTCCATGTTTTTTATAAAGTGGATAAAGGCAAGGAAATGAGTTCTCTCCTAGAGGCTCCAAAACGATGCAGCCTTGAGGACACATTTTTCTTATTAAAACTTTTTTTTTAATGTTTGTTTACTTTTGAGAGAGTGTGAGTGGGAGAGGGGCAGAGAGGAAGAGAGATACAGAATCTGAAGCAGGGTCCAGGCTCTGAGCTATTCCTGCGAACTCACGAACTCCAAGATCATGACCTGAGCCAAAGTCAGACACTTAACCAACTGAGCCACCCAGGTGCCCTGTTGAGGACACATTTTAGATTCTTGATCTCCAAAACTGTGACATACTAAATTTGTATTAATTTGTTACAGCTGAAATAGGAAGCTAATACACTTAACTAGGAAGGATGTAATGTAAATACAGATAAATAAGAGTTAATTATGTGAGAGCACATGCTCAGGATTGAAGATTTAATCCTGGAAAGGAAGCCTATACCTGACCTTTATTTACTGCTAAATGGTTTCTTGAAGCTTGGTAAGAAAGGTGATCTTTAGTGAAGAAGTGAGGGAGACTGAAACTGCTTTGGTGGAAAACTGAGAAAGGGGACCAATGTGTACAAAGAATACTGTAATGAACATGGGACTGCAGGTACCTCTTGAGGATCCTGATTTTAATTACTTTGGATATATGCCCAGAAGGGGAAGTGCTGGGTCATATGGTAGTTCTATTTTTAATTTTTTGCGGAACTTGCATACTGATTTCTATGGTAACTGCACCATTTTACATTTTACATTCTCACCACCAGTGTACAAGGATTTCAATTTCTCCACATGGTCACCAACAGTATATTTTTTATAATGACCATCCTAACAGGTGTGAGGTGGTATCTCACTGTGTTTTTTATTCCTATTTCCCTGATGATTAATGATGTCAAGCACCTTTACATAGACCTCTTGGCCATTTATATGTCTTCTTTGAAGAAATGTCTATTCACTTGTTTTGCCTATTTTTTTTTATTTAGGTTACTTGTGTTTCTTTTGCTGTTGAGTTATAAGAGTTTCTCATGGATTTGTCCGAAATAGAGTTCACAGATATTTTCTCCTTTTCTGTAAGTTGCCTTTTCATTTTCTTGATTATTTGCTGTTCAGAAGCTTTCGTTTTGGACAGTAGCTAACATATGGAAAGAACCCACATATCTATTGATAGATGAATGGGTAAAGAAAATGTGGTATACACATACAATTGAATATTATTCAGCCTTAGAGAAGGAAATCCTGCAATACGTTCATCACATGGATGAACCTTAAGGACATTATGCTAAGTGAAATAAACCAGTCAAAGGAGGACAAATATTGCATGATTCCACTTCTATGAGGTATGTAAAATGGTCAAATTCATAGAAACAGAATGGTGGTTGCACAGGGCTGGAGTGAGAGGAAATGGAAAACTGTTCATTGGGTATGAAATTTTAGTTACAGAAGATGAATAAATTCTAGAGATCTGCAGAAAAACATAGTATAGATAGTGAACAATACAATATATTGTACATTTCAAATTTTATTAACATGGCTAAACTTCCTGCTAAGTTCTTACCACAATAAAAAAAGGGGGTCAGAGAAGTGGTCATTAAAAAAAAAATCCATTTAATCTATCCAATCTACAACTGATTCGTTTTTCCCAGGAAAGCTTAAAGAATGCTCCTTCATTACTTTAGTAATATACTAGTGAGGGAGTGCCAGAAACACTGATGGGCTCTGTGAAGTCTGCCTTCCACCAACAAAGACTGATGATAGATGATGCTCTGGAACTGGGCTCTTTTATGTCATTGGGGATGATAGGATTCTGGGATATCAAAGGCCACGGGGTTGCACTTAGCCATCTGGGGCAAGTAAGGTAAATGTAACTGTTCAAATGGGCCATTAAAATATAAATGACCACCACTAGCCTTGACTCCCAAGGATCCCTGGTTATGGCAATTATACCACAATGTTCCTAGGGGCAAGACACATCAGCCAGTGAGGGTATTACTTGACTAATACTACCCAAAATGACCAAGATCAGAAAAGCAGATCTTTGAAGTCAGCTACCACAAAGGAAAAATCTCATCCCTCATGCAGTTTCCAGACCTGAGCTAGTTCTTCAACACAGAGCATTCATTTGAAGAGCAGGCCAGTAGCCCTTGAAAAAGGATCCTGCAGTTTTATAGGAAGTGTATACAATAGTGATTCCTCCAGTTATTTTCCAGTGTTACCTAAAGCTACTTATCAGTAACTGCCACTGAGGACAGACGAATGTTTACACATGAAATGTTTTTAGAGTTGTCAAATAACAGTTAGTAGCTGTTGTCAATACCAGATGGCCATCATTGTCCTTACTTAGGGTGGGGCATATAGAGGTCAGGTAATTAAGGGAGTTTTGGTCCAAGTTTATCTCAGAGCAGGTTGAATCTGCTCTGTATACACTCCTACTCTGTGATCAGTTTCTCAGATCCAAAAATAAAATATACTTACCACCCAGTAGAATGCTCACCAGATCTATGAAGTCAGATCAATTATGATAGTAAAGGCCAAGTGTAAGCCCCTGAAACTGTTTCCCATCCCAGCATGATAGAAAGTGAAGGGCAATGCAGCCTTCTAGATTGGCCCCAATGACTTAAATGTTGAAAGTGTGGCTGTTCCCATCATATTCCCATAATGCACCACTGTGGCCCCTGCAAAAACCACATCCGGCAAATGAAATCTTTACAAACGCAACAAGAACTCATTCATTTGGAATACCTGCATTCATAGTCTTACTCCGGGGCTATGTTAACTCTTTTGTTTTCTGTCACATCATGGTCCAAAGGGACCTCGACCACCTTAGATATTGATTATCTTGATGATATTCCAAAAGTCAACATGCTAGTCTACTTTAATAATTATATTAAGTCAATCAGACTGCAATACATTGCAAGTACTCTCAATACCCTGGTAAAATACATGTGAAACTAAGGATAGGTAGACGATAAACTCTAAGAAATCAAGAGGCCCACTGCATCACTAAGTTGTTAGGGGTGCATGGTTCTGAGTCACTCTAGGAACCGCCCCCTTCCCATTTAAAGGATCCTGTATCTCCTACTTCCTGTCATTAAGAAAGGGACTCCATATCTCGTGTTCCACAGGACTTTTAAATTTGGAGATAGTCTGTACACACTTGGGCATATTGCTTTAGATGACAGTAAGTAGTTTTACTAATTTCCTGATGTCTTTTGTTTTTCTTTTCATAAAGTGTAGCCAGCTGCTAACTTGAGGAATGAATGGTAAAACAGAGTGAACATGTTAATGTAGAGGAAAAGTAGGTTTAAGTAGACAGGAGTGGATTGTGAGATTCTGAGTGTCCCCCCATTCTCACATTCCCTTTGCAGTCTGCATCCCTTCCTTTGCTCACTAAGAGCTTACAGCTGTGAGAACTTGTGACTGTCCTTGGGCTCTCTCTGGTGGCAGGCTGAAGTGCCTGAAAGTCAGTGTGTCTTTGAGCCTTCCACCAATGACCAAATAGACTGGGCATGAATATCCTAACTCTTCACGTCTTAAGTAGAACAACTCTTAGGTATAGTCTACACTGCATCCCAGAGTGGTCTAATTGCCCACAATGATAACATGCTCATTTATGCATCCTAATTTGTTTTTTTTCCTCGTGCCTACCTATTCCCCCACTCCCTTAATGGTGTTCAAAAGATCATGTCATAAGCAACATGCACTCAAATTTTTGTCTACTTTCTAGGTTTTATTCTAAGGTAAACTAACCTGAAATAGCATCTGTAGTTTGGAATAACTCTAAGCATTTTTACTTAGGCAAGCTAATTAACCTCCCTGCTTCCATAAACTTATTTGAGCCAGCTCTCCTTTCACTGGAAACTAAAGAGGAGTTCTTCCTTTTACACAGGCTATAATCAGGTAGTTTTATGCTTATTTGTAAAGAGCACTCTCTATTTGTACAATTCTGGAGAGTACCATTCCTTTTCTAACCATTACTGATTGTGATATAGATTATCTACAATGCATATTCCTCAAAGCCAGGAATTGGGCACTGCCTTATTTGTAACTTTCAGAACTCTTGAAACACTATTCTTGTCCCCTTTTGACTCATTTTCTAACTATTTTGTATTTTTCTGTTCTACCTTCTAAGAATTGGCATCCCCCAGGTTTTTGTCTTTGAATTTCTCACATTCCTCATTATAATAAAAAAGTATTAAAAATTATCACATTTATGTCTATCACACTCTATGGATTGAACTTTTACCTTCTTCTTACTCTTGTTTATCTTCTGAACCTCACACTGAATGAATGCCTACAAGATAGGCTGTAGGCTGAATGTCAGTAACCTTAGTTAACCTAACTCCAAAACTAATCAGTCACCACTCCCATCCCTCTCATACCAAAACTTGCTAACTTCTTATTTCTAAATAAGTGATTTTGCCAACCATGGAAGCCCCATCACTTAAAAAACTCTTCTCTCCCCTTCTTTCTCTCCCTTTTGGTCCTCCTTTCCTTAATCCCCATTATCTTTTTATTTCTCCATCATCCACTTAACAGCTGAGCATGATTTTTCACCTCCTGACAAAATTACATCCATAAAAGCAGACGAGGAAAGGCAGAGGGACCAAACAAAACATTTTGTCCTAATTATTCATTAGGAATAGATGTATGAATGAAGTCCTACCATTCAGCGCTAATGAGTATCAATTTAGAAGTTAAAATACCTAAAAGAGTTGTGTAAGTATCTAAAGGATCTCTCCCTCTGTTGTTCATGTCTAATTAGTCAAATTGTGCTAATTTTAACATTTAAAATATTTATTGCTTCTACTGGCTTCTTCCCCTCTTTTTTGGCCATTTGCATTGGCCATTTGAGGTTACTGCAGCTTGAATACTCCACTCCCTCTATCCCAGCCTCTATATTGTTGCTTGGGTGTGCTTCCTAAAAACCCAAATTGGATTCTGTTTCTTCCTATTTAATCCTTCTAGGTTATAGTTGTCTTAAATATGAAACTCAATCTCTTGACCATAAAATTCAGTCTTTACATGATGTAATACCTGTATTCCTCCCAGTCTCCATCCCAGCGGCTCCCCATGCAAGAGTCCCCTAAACTTATCTGGTTCCTCTGTAGCAACTGAAGCATCATCTCTTCTTGGAAGCCTTCTCTGACTCTCCAAGGCTGACTCTGTTAAGTGCTCCCACTTCTATCCCCATGAACATTTCATTTTGCCCAGATCCATTATGGCAAATCCTCTCCCTCTTTCTCTCTCCCTCTCTCTCCATTTCTCTCTAAACACACACACACACACACACACTCCCATTTGACACTAAGGCCCTGAGGGCAAGCTGTGGGTCTTATTTAACTTTGATTTCTTAATGCTAAGCAAAGTGCCTGATACACAGCAGACTTTTAATAAATGCTTATTGAAAACATAAATGAGTGAATGAGCAGTTCATCATTATATGTGGCATCATTTCTCTACATAGTATTGAGGGTCTATAGGAGAAATCCTGAATATTTACTTGCTTTCTCAAATGGCCCATAAAAATGCTCCAGAGTATCCCAGAACCACTACCCCTCTGGGTATGCGAAGAGAATAAAGCAGTTCAAGTCTTCTAATGGAGTCTGAATAATGAAAGGTCATCTATAGAGCAATGTAATACACTTCTTTGGAGCAAAGCCTTGTGGCATATTTTCAAAGACTTAGCAATGCATTATGTATTGTCAATAATATCCAGACTGCAGCCAAAGAGGTTTGCATGCAACTAGAGCACAAGGTCACAGGAGAGTTTATTGTGCTTGTAACTGAACAGCATAAAGTCAATCTTAAGTTCAATGAAGGAAATAACACCACTGACAGCATCACTTTCCAATATGAGACAAATAAATTGCTTTTATGATTAGAGACATGTAACAGAAGTCTCCAATCTCTACTCACTTCCAGGAATGAGTACAGCTCTCATCTAACCCTATCCTTCAGGGCCAAGCAGGTTATCATAAGACAGTATGACACCATCACAAGCCTCTTTCTATGGACCCTTCCCTGCAGTTAGTTCAACCCAAAAGCACGTGTGTACATGCACACACAGAAGAGCTATGTTACTGTATCTCTGCCTGACCCAGGCTCAGTGGTATACTCTTAACAACAGAGGGTCTTCCTGCCTTTGGGCTCATATTCTTTCTCATTATCTTCTCTTTCTATGGGCAACATTCTTTGTCAAGATCAAATATCAATTCATTTTTTAAGACATCCAGTCCATCTCGTTTAAAACGAATCTTCTCTCCCTCCATAGCCCATGGCCCTTTGAACAAAACACATATATCAAAGTTATCCTAATTACTTGTTTACCTGTTAATTTTTTCACTTGATGGTGAACTCCTTAAGGACAGAGAATATGGTTTGCTCTGTTTTATGTCTCACTGCACAGACAGATGCCTGGCACATCTAACATACTCAATATATATTGTTGAATGAATCAATCATTAGACTGCAGCTCTAGCTTTCCCATTATTCTTTTAAGAATACAACTTTAAGGACAGATAAATAATTCTGTTCAGACGTCTATGTGACTATAATTCCAGCATCATTCATATTTGGGAAGAGAAAACATAGGTTATATGGTCTGTCCAAATGGTTAGAGCCTTATGTCTCCAGCTGGAGTCCTTTCCAGCCAGACTGAAACACTGCCCTGAATACATCAAATGCTAAACCCTACCATGATATCTTGATTTATGTAATCTAGAGCGCTCTTCCTCCTCTCCTTTGCATATCCAGCACCTAGCCATTTTGCAAGATCCAGCTGAAATCTCACTTTCTCCATAAATTCTCCCTGATTTATTTCTTCATTCAAGGACTGGGGCCATGGCTATGCCTAGGACTTGACCTGAAGTTATCTCTCTCTTATCTGCACAACTCCTTGATTTATATCCTCTACAACACTCAGCACTTGTAAATCCTTTCCTATATTGCTTTTCAATTATTTTTCCCATCTTATCTACCAAGCCCCCTGAAAGATATAGGGCATTTCAATGTTTTCCTTTCATAGCATTCAGTAGGTATGGATCATTTACATTGCAACTGTAAACTTTGTAAAGTGCTATATGACTTTGTGAGTAATTGATTAATTTCCTAAATCTGGCTAAATCTGGAAACCTTGATTACAAATATGATATTAGAATAAAATCAAATTTCTCAGAACTTACTTCACATGGAATAACAATTTTAAGAAACAAAAAAGGCCTTTGGCCACCTGACAAATTAGAGAAGGAAATTTGCTTGGGCCCAAATAATTTGAATAAGTAAAGGATTAATGTTACCACTACAAATGTATAGCAATTTATTTGATAATAAGTGTAAAATAAGTTTGTATTCATGGACACTGAGAAATTAAACATCTCCCTATAGCAATGTGACAGAAAAGCTTTACAAGTAAATGTGTACAACACACATGCACAAGTAAACAAAACCATACCTCTTGGAATTCCTATAACAGTTGAACAATATGTGTTCTAATCTCTATAACACATAACTGCATTAGTAAAAGCATAAAAATATTTGGAACTTATACTTGATCCCATACAGCCCACTGTAGTAATTTATTAGAGCAGTAACTGATATAATTTACTTTGTCTTTCAGACAGAAGGTGAAAAGCACAGGAAAAATTGTAAGAGTATTGTGTTAGGTCTTAAATTATAACAATTTTAGAAAAATATTTTGTTAGAAAGGAACTTAATTCAGTTTTCTAATTGTTTCCCAACACAAAAATGTTTTTAGGTAAATATGGACAATTTATTTTTATTTCTTACTAAGATATTTCACCTCGGGGTGCCTGGGTGGCTCCGTCGATTAAGCGCCCAACTTTGGCTCAGGTCAAGATCTCACAGTTTGTGAGTTCGAGTCCCACGTCAGGCTCTGTGCTGACAGCATGGAGCCTGGAGCCTGCTTCAGATTCTGTGTTTCCTTCTCTCTCTGGCCCTACCCCACTTGTGCTCTGTCTCTCTCTGCCTCTCAAAAATAAATAAATGTAAAAAAAAATTTTTTTTAAAAAGATATTTCACGTCTTGGGGCCCCTGGATGGCTCAATCGGGTAACATCTGACTTCAGCTCAAGTCATGATCTCACAGTCTGTGAGTTCTAGCCCCGTGTCAAGCCCTGTGCTTACACCTCAGAGCCTTGAATTGGCTTCAGATTCTCCCTCTCTCTCTGCTCCTTCCACTCATGCTCTCTCTCTCTCTCTCTCTCTCAAAAATAAATAAATATTTAAAAATTACAAAAAAAACATATATTATCTTGGGGCACCTGGGTGGCTCAGTCGGTGAAGCATCCTACTTGGCTCAGGTCCTGATCTCACATTTTGTGAGTTCGAGCCCCACATTGGGCTCTCTGCTTTCAGCACAAAGTCCACTTCAGACCTTCTGTCCCCATCTCTCTCTGCCACGCTCTCTCAAAAATAAATACTTAAAAATACATATATTTAAAAAAGATATATCAAGTCTTTGGAGATGTAACTTGGTAGTTCTGTTCAGTAATGATTTTGTGAGATGTTTTTAGATTTCAGGAGGAGAAAGGAAAGAAATTGCATTTGTTTATCACCTCTTGTGACTTAGGATTGTGCTTATTATTTAACCCTTATTATCTCTTGAGCTGTCTTATCGATAACTCTGCACAGGATGATCCAATCAAGAATATTTGTTTTGAGGTCATTAATATTTTTTGTAGTGTAGTGTATCGTATATGCAGTGTTCAGTAGCTGACACTAGAGTGGAAGGACCTGATCCAAATCACAACTGTACCATTTATTGTTTGTGTGACTTCTCTGAGGCAGTTCGCTAACCAATAAATAACATGAAAACTTCTACCTTATAGGTTTGTTTGGCAGATTGATAATTTGTAAGTCTCTTAGAATATTACCTTACCAAGTAGAAGTTCTCTCTAAATTTAGCTGATATTATTCGAAACTGATTGTGTAATGAATTAGTTCCTATTCAGAATGAGGTTTTTGTTATAGTTGCTCCCATCGTGTCCGTCATGAAATCATCTTTGCAGGGTCACCAACCTGGAAATGAAATGATAAGCTGAACTCACCTCAACATAAATTCCTCAATAGATTTATTAAATTAGTACTTCAGAGACAGCTGGATTCTTAGGGGTGAGCCAAATGATATTAAAAGTAAATTTAAGTGGTTTTATTTAGCAAACAATCATTTCCCCAAGTTACAGCACTGATAGGCTGGTAAGCCAACTCTCTGGGAAAAAATGCTTTAATTTTTTAGTGTCAGCATATTTCTGTGGTGTAAATTCTCCTACAACTGTGGGAGAACTTCAAGCTAACTCTGCTTTAACACTAACAAAATTCCTACCTATTTAACATTTGGCTCTTATAAGTTGTCTTGAGCCAGCCTTACAAACTGGTAGGGGTGTATTATCTACCTTTTTCTTGTTCTAACCAGAATCTCTCCAGTGACATGGGCATTATTTTTGTCTTCTGCTTGCTTTCCCATTCATGAACTATTTTGGTTCTGTGTGGCCAGAGCCTTCTGACTGCCTGTGTATTTACACAATCTCCAGCCATTATGTCACAAAGGGTTTTAATGTGCTAACTACCCAGAGAGCCCCAAACAGCAGGATTTAACATAAAGGTCACCACCCTGTAATCTCCAGGCTGAATTCAGCTTTCAGAGCAGTTTCGCTTGATCCGTCAACAGCTTTCTGAAATTCTGAAATACTGAATTAATTAGCAGCATCTACAAATTAAGAGATTTCACATAAAAACATAAATTCTCAGTTTGTCTCATAGAGTTTGAAGATCTGACAACACCAAGCCCACATTCCGATGCAGCAGTATCTTCCTGGTGCTAAATGGACACTGCCCCCTGTAAATGAACCACTTCAATGGACTCTCGTCCATTTGCTGGGTCCTTCTCCCCTAATGTCTCGCACCCTAGCCAGTTTTGCTCATTTCTCTTACCTGCCTGGCCCCCCAAAAAGTCTGAGTTGGGATCTGTGGCATAATGTGTTTTAGAAAAAAAAGAAAAATCTTTGGAGTTAGACAAACCTGGGATGTGGTCCAGGCTCTGCCACTGACTAATGTGCGAACATAAGCAGTGATGAAACTAGCCTGAGTCTGTTTCTTTCTCTGAGAAATGGAAATAGAAATAAAAATCCCCTTCTGGGGATATGAGGAGGACTAAACATGACAGCATATGCAAACACTAGCCTAGCACCCATCACAGAACAGGGGCTCCATGCATGTCGGTCCTTGTCCTGCTTCCCGAAGCTGAATTCGACTTGCATCCCTTCATATTTTGTTCATATCATTTTTAATGAGCTCAGGTTGTCCTGTGCTGTGCTCACTGAGTTGAGCTCGCTCTCACAGAAGGCTTCTTTAGTTCTTTTTCTCTACCACTTCGTTTGTTCCAAGTTGTATTTTCTTTGTACAAGTCTGCTTGTCTCAAAAATGTCAATTACCATACTGGTCTTACTTTTTCACCCTGGTCTTGCCAATCACGCTAACTGTGCTGGCCACAGGTACATCTGCTAGATTTGACCCCTTGTCTCATCTGTCCATGCATGGGGGAAGAAATAGAGCGAGATCCCAGTGGTTTAGATTGGAAATAACTGTTTACTGACCAGTTCCACAACCTCCTTTCTGCTCCACAGAAAACAAAGTACAGACTTTCAGTTTTAAGATGAATAAGGTCTGAGAACTGAATGCATATATGGTGACTGTGGTTGACTGTTATCCAATATATTATAGCATTGAAATTTGCTAAAAGAGTAGAACTTAAATGTTCTCACACACAAAAAAGTAAATATGTGAAGTGAGGCATGTGTTAATTAACTTGGAGGGGAGCCCTTCCACAATGTATATAGATATCAAATCATCATTTAATATACTTTAAATATCTTATTATTTTATTTGTCAGTTATATCTCAATAAAGCTTGGTGGGGGAGGGACACAGAGTAGCTTTGCCCTTAATGTATCCCCTGTTCTTTCAGTTTGAGCCTTTTCCGTACCTAGTGGATGAGGTAAAAATTGCCAAAAGTCTAACCAGCTGCTGATTTGATTCACACTTCTGATTTCTCTACTGAGAAATGTTTTTCACTTTATTGCTTTTCCTTTGTTACTCCTTCCTTCCCAGCACATGTATGCTACCAACAATCTAAATGAAAATACTTGAAATTTTTGTTAGTAATAATAATGATAGCTATGTCTCCCTTTTTTACTATCACTGTGTAAGTCGCCAACCCCTGTTTTTTCTACCTCCATAATATTCCTTGATCCTGTCTCTGACTTTGTATCTCTGCTACCATCTGCCCAAGTCTGAGCTACCCCAATTTCTTGCGAAGAAAACAGCATTAATCTCACAGCTGTTCTGGCTACATACACTTTGACCCATGTTGACCTTGTCTTCATTCAGCAGGAGGGTGATCATTTAAGTCATCAAGTCTATTATTGCCACTCCCCTCCTTGAAATATTTCAAGAATTTAGTTGTCCTCAGGATAAATCTCAAATTCTATGATATGGCACTATAAGATGAACTGGTAGTCCAGGCTGGGATAAGCCAGAGATAGGCCCTGCCTTCAAGGAGTTTAGCTTCTAGTGGCAGAGACAGTAAAATAATAAAAACATATGTAGCTTTATAATTGTAATTTTGGTAAGTTCTGTGAAGGAATTTTCATAAATATCTACTTAAGTACATTTATAGCTGTTATTTATATTTTGAGTTGCTTTGACAAGGTTCTGGTAAGTAAAGGGGAAGATGGTGCAAAGTTCTAATAAATAGCAGTTTCCTTCAATAATAAATAAAATAGTGTTTTCTAAGTGCTTTATGTGCATTTATTCCCTCATTGAATGTTTGTAACTATACTTTATTCTTGTGCAAATATTTATTGGCCATGATAGGCCAGGCATGGTGTGAGAAAGTAATGTTACAGAAAGGATTAAGCCAGGAGAGAGAAAGACAGATAAAAATCATAATACCATAAGAACAGATGGTAAAATTACAATTAAAATAATTAATGTAAGGGAACGGTTGAAGCTGGTATGAGGAATATAACATGGAATAATTAAGGGTCAGGAAATGTTTAGGCTAAGCCCAAAAAGAAGAATAGGATTTAAAGAAGAGAGGACAGATTAAGAAAGAGGAAGGGAAGACCCAGTATAAAATTAAGATGCCTAGTATGTTAACATGAATTGAGATTAGAATACTGGAGTATAGAAAGATTTAGTAAGAAGATTATCTCAATTTTACAGGTGAATAATCTGACGCTGGGGAAAATCAACCTATCCAGGGTCACTTATCTATAAAGTGATTATTCAAAGATTTGAACCCAAGGCTGTCTTACCCCCAAATCTATTCCCTGAACTGCAGTGTTATGCTGCCTTCTTGTGCTCTCTCCACAAAGCAGAAGCATGTATTAAGAATTTTACCTTTATTTTATTATACAATTAAAAGAGCATGTCCTTATTACTTTTAATAACTAAATATAGAATTTTAATTATAAAATAGTTTCACACATTAAAAGCTACATAGCAATTGAAAAACAATGATCCACATGGCAGGGTATGAGGATAATTAATTCTATTGATCTAAAAATCTAAGCCTCTTAATTACTCAAATTTTATAGTTTAGCAGTCTCTGTTGACCAAAATTGTTGCTAGATTGCCAAATTCCCACTCTATTTTGAACTCGAGGTAGAGGGGATTTCAGAATTTTGTTTTGTTTTTTATTGATCATGTCAATATAAAAAAAGTAATTGTAGGAGCACCTGGGTGGCTCAGTCGGTTAAGCCTCCAGCTCTTGGTTTTCAGCTCAGGTCATGATTTCCTGGCTTCGTAGGTTCAAGCCGCACATTGGGCTCTATGCTGGCAGTGAGGAGCCTACTTGGGACTCTCTCTCTCTCTGCCCTCCCACCAAACTTGTGCTGTCTCTGTCTCTCTCAAGATAAATAAATAAACTTTATAAAAAAATTGTATTATGACCGTATTTGTCTGGGGGCCATGTCTCCAAATCTTAGCATATTGCAATAGAGAGAGAGAGAAAGAGAGAGAGAGAGAGAGATGCAAAATACAGGTGATTAAATGTCTCTTTCCTGTAAGAATGGAGGGTTTCAATGATCTAGATTGAATGATCTAGATAGATTTCAATGATCTAGATAGAATAACTGTCAAATCAAGCTGGTTTACCATTTTCAGTGAACCTCCACATCTCAGGATTGGAACGGGTAAGAAAGGAGTTCATCTAGCCCACTTTTATATACTTAAGTCATCTGTCAGCATTCACACCTGGTGGTTACTGGCATATAAATGAAAATCTCTAGTGGTAAGATACTCCTCAAAATAGTCTATTTATTCTTCAGGAAACTTGGTTAGAAAATTCCCTTCATCTGGAACTACAGTCTCTTTTCTGTGGTTCACATTCACTAATCCCAGCTGTCATATTTGAGGCATCCACAGCAAGTCTGGTTCCTCTTTAGTATAATTAGCCCACTGGATGTTGTTATGCATCTGGTAAAAATTTCTCTTTATTAACAAAAGCAGAATAACTGCTGTGTTACATTTGAATTTTGCCTCCTACCCGTCAATGTGAGTGAGACTCTTTCTGATTTGGTATCCCTGCAGAAATGAGTTAACAGTTATTATAACATTTTCTAGGCCTTCCAAGCCTTTTTATGCCAGTTGTTGTCTTATCAGTCCCCTCTCCATCTTCCGTCCTGGGCTGATCCATTCGGGTTCCAACAAGCAATCATCACAGGGTAGAGTTGTCACTTCTCTGAGCATGTTCCTTGTATTCCTCTAGAGATAATGGCTCTACAATATGCATTCCACAGTTAATTATATATAATTTTCTAAGTTTTTTGATTAGAGAATTAAAAAAGAACACTTGCTTAAATTAAAAAGAGAATCTCAAATTAGGGAAAAGTTCAAGGGAAAACCTTTCTTCAGGACCAATAGGATGCAAGGCTGCTGACAATGAAGTCAGGGACCTGTATCCTGAACTTGAGTCTGTGTTGGCTTCATTCTCTGGCAATAGCTCTCTTTTACACTCTATCAGCTTGGCAGGAGTGTGGAAAGAGGGCACTCATTTTCCAGTTCTTTTAGCAAAAGTCTTGAATTGACATTGACTTCTTGGCTTGCACAAATGTTTGCTTTTAACTCCCAAACTGGGTCTTTGGGTTATTCTGTTCCCTTCAGTGAGGCCTGAGTCATGGGTCTGTTCCAGGATGTAACATCTGTCCTGTTCAAACTACATGGATTATAAACTAATAATAATGAGTTCTCTTACACCAGAAAAAGGAAGGTTGGGCAGGTGAAAATATGATACCACTGTACTACAGGAGGAGCCATAGTGACAGCTCTTGTAAGCCCTGTGATTGGGCAGAGGCAGAAAATATCCTTTGGAGCACTGGAGAGATTCCCTTTTAACTTACACATGGCCCTTAAGTTACTTTAAAAGAACGCAAGTTTGAATTTGTCCAAAATTTGTATCTTTTAAATTTACCAACATATACCCTGTACCTAGCATAGTGCTTTGGCCATGAAAATGCTCAGAAAAAAATTTGTAAATATGTTAAGCACCCCTAACTATATGATACCACAGAATAGAGAATTTGGTTTCTAATATAAATATTATAATCAGGATCTAAATATGAATTTTGAATGACTCCAAATATACATCACCAAGTGTAAGGCCTCGAAGAGGTAAGTTTGTACCATTCAGTGTGCAAAGAAATTTACATAGATCATTTATTTAAAATAAGTAAGGGAGATATAATAAGGTCTTGGGGAAAATAAAGAGGGAAATTATATACAGGATCATGGTAGAACAGGGAAGGAAGGTGTGTATCAGTAAAACTCTTTAACTGTGAATAATACATTTAATTATTAAAACTGAAAGCAGAGTAAACATTCTGTTTACTTTGATTTAACACTTTTCCCCCTTTTAACTCAAACTAGAAGATGAAAATAGACAGATTCATTGTAATTTTCTAAACAGTTTCACTTCTTGATCACAGCATAGATTTTTCATGGGTTCACAGCAAGGCAGGGAATTTGTTGGTCCAATGACAACAATTTCCACGTGTTTTAAAAATTAATTTAATGATAGCTTTCCCATCAACATTAAAGTCTGTGAAATTCATTTGCAAAATGACACTAAAAGTTACACTTTTCTTTGTGTCCAAGAAAATAATAATATATAAAATATAAAATGAGAAAATTCATCAATAATCATTTATAAAAGTATAATTTGCATCTTGCAAATTACATTCCAGTGACGGATATGATGAACAAACAAGTCAATAAAGTAATTTAAAATTATAAGTCTTATCTGAGAAGCAAAAAAGGGGCTGATACAGAGAATGATAGAGGGTGGCTAGGGTTAGTCTCTCTAAGATAATATTTTAACTAAAACAAAAATCATGAGAAGGGGCATTCCATACAAAGAATGGGAGGAAATTTATCCTAGGCAGAGAGACTAGCACATGCAAAAGCTCCAAGCTGAAATGAAATTTGCACATGTAATGAACTGTAAAAAGCCCTAGTGTAGCAGGTGTCTAAAGGGTTTCATGTGAAAAGTTGAGTTCAAATCATACATTATATAAAGAATTTAAGTTTAATTAAGTACAAAAAAGATGAATCAGAGGATTTTAAGTAGAGAAATATTATTCAATTTATATATATAAATTCTCTTACATCCTTTGCTCAGAATAATAAAAATACTTTAACCATTGTAAAAACTCTCTAGATGCCCCCAGATAGAAAATAAATAGGAGCAACTTCTGGAAATGATAAAGGGAATAATCTCAGACTTGTTAAAGAGGGTGTGGAGATCGTTCTAGTAAGGGGTTTTGGAGAAGGCCAAATAGATACTAAGAAAAAATGGCTAGAAAGAAAAAGAGCATTACAGACTGAAGAGCAAACAATTATTAACACTTACTATGGGCAAGATAATATTGAAAGCACTTTATTTCTGTAAACTTAACTAATTCTTGTGATGATTTATTATGGCCATTGGGCTTTACATAGTTAAACTCACTTAATAGTCATAATAATGAGAAGGTTAACCATTATTATCCCTATTTACCAACAAAATTACAGAGGTTTAGAAGTAGTAAGCACCTTGCCCAAGGTCATAGAACAGGGGCTAGAGTGGGAGACAAATGAGTAGAGGCAGCCTGGCTGCAAAGTCAGTACTCTGAAACATGCTGTTCTGCACAAAGAAAATAATGACCTCACTTGGAGGACTTGAATGAGCCTATTTTCTGCACTTCTCTCATGGGTCAAGCAACCTCACGTGTCACTTTCCTCCCATATGCAGTGCAGTGATGTAGAAATGCACTAGTGTTGGCAGGAAATTGTAGAAATCTTAGATAAAAATACACAGGGTTCCCTCAACTTGCCTTGGTGTATGTCTTTCTAGAAAAATCTGTTCTTTGATCCATCATAATAGGTCACAGCCTACCACATGAATACCAGTTAGGAGGTGTGACAAACCTGCCTTGACAAAATTTAAGCCTGGGTCCTCTGAGCCCTCTCCTTGACCAGGTCTCAACCTGTGAATGCCAACCCAGTTTTAGCAAAGAATCCTCCTAAGTCAGTTTATAAACAATTCTCCCACCCTTGATATCTGATTCTTTTGGCTTGCTTTTATTTTTAGCAAGAATCCTGTTAAATTCGTTTAGCAAAAAATATTCATACCTTTGATATCTAATCGAGTTCCTCTTTGTAACTTCTCATCCATTGACCCCCTTACTCTGCTCATTAGCTATAAATGTCCAGCTATCTGTGCTGTTTGGAGTTGAGCTGTTTCCATACTGTAGAATCTAATCTCTCTCCTACTGTAGTAATCCAAATAAAATCTGTCTTGCCATTTTTAACAGGTATCCTGTGTAAAAATTTTCTTTTACAGACTCTAACTTGCAGATATGTTCTGCTTAGACCTACCTGTAAAATAAGATAAAGTGAATGTATCTAAAATATTTACTTGGGGAAGAACACAATGTAATAATACTATACTATAAAACTATGTAAAATACCTCATGAACATCCACAGAGGAAGAGAAGGAACTTTATATATTGTATCTTCAGCTATACTATGATTCATATATTTAACTACTGCTATTCCCCCTGTATTTGTAGAGAAACCATTTATGTTGTAGGATAGTAAAAAATTTCACATTTTAATATGCCCAGCTAAACAATTTAATAGTTTAAATTGCATAAACATATGTTCAAAATTATTATTTTCTATAATAGAAGGATAGAAGGGGCCATAAGAGGTAAGCTTAGTTTTTTCTAAGCTTTTATTTAAATTCCAGTTAGTTAACATACAGTATAATATCAGTTTTAGGTGTAGAATATAGTGATTCAACACTTAACATGCAACACCCTATGCTCATCACAAGTGTACTCCTTAATCCCCATCACCTATTTAATCCATCCCCTCCCCACCTCTCCTCTGCTAACCATCAGTTTATTCTGTATAGTTAACAGTCTGTTTCTTGATTTCTTCTCTCTCTCTTTTTACCCACTGTTTCTTTGTTTTGTTTTTCAAAATTCCACACATGAGTGAAATCATATGGTATTTGTCTTTCTCTGAATGACCCATTTCACATAGCATAATACCCTCTATCTCCATCCATGTCATTGCAAATGGCAAGATCTCATTCTTTTTATGGCTGAGTAATATTACATTGTATATATATTCCACATCTTCTTTATCCATTTATCACTTGATGGACATTTGGGCTCTTTTCCATAAATTGGGCTGTTGTTGATAATTCTGCTATAAATATCAAGGTGCATGTATTCCTTTGAATTAGTAGTTTTGTATTCTTTGGGCAAACACCTAACAGTGCAATTGCTGGATCATTTTTAACTTTTTGAGGTACCTCCATACTGTTTTCCATCATGGCTGCACCAGTTTGCATTCCTACCAACAGTGTGAGAGTGTTCCCCTTTCTCCATATCCTTGTCAACACTTGTTGTTTCCTGTGTTGTTAATTTTAGCCATTCTGACTGGTGTGCTGTGATGGATATAATCGTGGTTTTGATTTGTATTTCCCTGATTATGAGTCGAGCTTCTTTTCATTTATTTGTTGGTCATCTGGATGTCTTCTTTGGGAATATGTCTGTTTGTGTCTTCTGCCCATTTTTTAACTGGATCCTCATTTTTAGGTGTTGAGTTTTATAAGGTCTTTATAGATCTTGAATAATAACCCTTTGTCAGATATGTCATTTACAAATATGTTCTTCAATTCCATAGGTTGCCTTTTAGTTTTGTTGATTGTTTCCTTCACTGTGCAGAAGCTTTTTATTTTGATGAAGGCCCAGTAGTTTATTTTTGCTTTCATTTCCCTTGCCTCAGGAGAGATATCTAGTAAGAAGTTGTGTAAACTTAGTTTAAAAATAAAATTTACATGTTCAGAAGCTCTCATAAAAAATGTCAACATGCTTCTTCTCCACAGTATTTCTCAGTAGAGCAGTGCATCCTTATGGAACAATATATGACTGCTTACAACTTCTCCAATTTATTTTGTTAATTCTTAACGTGTAAAACTCATTCTGATTTCAAAAAGTTATTAAAAGAGTAATTTATTGCAAATATTCAAACTATTATGAAATGTATAAAATAGAAAGGGAACACCCTCAGTAGCATCCCATAGAAATAACAACTGTAACAGTATGTACATTATTTTCCAGGTTTTTCTGAGTCTCTCTACATTGATATTCTTAATTTGTGTTTATAAGTGTGTGTGTGTGTGTGTGTGTGTGTGTAAAACATAGGTTTATGCTGAGCATGTTATTCTGCAATTATGTTCTCATTTAACAAGGTAGCAACATGTATTGGATATCTTTCCGTGGCATATGGACCTACCACAACCCATTTAAGAGCACAGAAATCTGCTTTTAATCTAGCAGTGATTCATAAAATCATATGGCCACTACATAAACTGAGTCTCTTAGGATTCACTAAATTTCTATTAAGCTTTCTATTAATGAAAATTATAAGTATAGTGTCTAACAATTATATAATAATAAGTATAGAATTCACTAAATTTCTATTAAGCTTTCTATTAATGAAAATTATAAGTATAGTGTAACAATTGAGGAAGGGAAAAAACAAACTCTGGCTGGAGTCACTCACCACTGTGCAGGTCTAAGGGTGAAATGACAGCATGAATTTAAAGGACTTTCATAAGGAAATACTCTACAATCACACAACTGTGGAGGATAACATGATTTTATTGTTAACGAAAAGTATATTGTTAATAATGGAGAGGTAGTACTGAAAGCTAGTTTTGGAGAAGACAATTGTTAAAGAAAAGGTCTGTCATCGTAGTCATGTCAGGGTTCTGAGGGTTATGGAAATAGACTCTATCAGGATTGTAGCTCAGGAAATGGAGTGTAACAGGTCAAGTACTGTATCAATTTGGGGCAGGCCACTAGACAGAAGTGCTCTTAGCATGGGTCAGTGCGCCAGCTGAAATGAAAAAGAATATAAATAGATCCAATTAAAAGCAATCCCCCTTTGGAGGTCATGTTGGTCTTAAGATAGGCAAGCAGATCTGCCTATCTTGTGGCTAAGGTTTGGGGGGAAACGAAACACTTCTCTAGCCTTCTATGGGTAGAAGTAGAATGAATAACTAGGAATAAAATAAAGTCCCATAGTCACAAATAGATTATCTAAGGAGACTGTGTCAGCCTCTTAGATGCTGCCATCCAATTTCTGTTGCAGAAGTGTGATCTTAGGAAGTTAACTGTTGTTATATCTAATCATGGCTAAGCTTCCATAACTATTAAGCACAGAGTTAAAAGAATTATTTAGACAATTTGAGGAAAAGACCATTTAAGATAAATGTGGGTTTTTCCCCTTTTTTCTGAATTAGATAGATTGGTAGAATATATTAAACGAATTTACAATATGGGTCCAATTTCACAAATATTTATAGAACACTATGTTCAAAAACCAGTGCTAAGTGCATTCACATAACTTTGCCTACTCTAAGTCAAAAATTATGTGAGAGGGATATTATGGAGACTGTTGCTCAGAGTTAAGAAGTGACTTACCAGAAATTATTGTTAGTGAGAAGAGCCTTATCTGAACCAAATTCTCCATTCACCACTGTTATAAATTTACTAAATGTTCTTCTTCTCAAAACAGAAGCAGTTTCTTCGACATGTGATGTCTAGTTACATACAGTGACCCATGCCACTTTTCTTTTTTTTTATATATTTATTTATTTTTGAGAGAGAGAAAGACATAGCATGAGCAGGGGAGCGGCAGAGGAAGAGGGAGACACAGAATCTGAAGCAGGCTCCAGGCTCTGAGCTGCCCGCACAGAGCCCAACACGGGGCTCGAACTCACAAACCACAAGTCAGATGCTTAACTAGGCCAGCCAAATGCCCTGTTAGTTTTCTTACAGTATGATCCACCAGGAAAAAGCCCACTGGGCTACTCACAGGAAACCAGAGTTTCAGGCCTTGGACTCCCCTTAGCTTTGATATCTGAAGTTGGTCAATTCAATTGGCTTTGGTTTCCTAAAAGTAAAGTTGACTGGGTAAAAGAAAAAAGTCTTTTCTAACTCCAAAATATACATTTTAATGGTTAATAGTATCAATCATGTGAGTTTTGATCCATATTTGGTAAAAAAAAAAATCCATATTTACCCAATGAGTAAAGAGGTACTAGACTAAACATTTTTCAAAAATTAAGCATTTTATCTTCCCAACAATCCTCTGGAGTAGATATTATTGTTCCTATTTTACATATTTAAAAAAACAGAATCTCAGTGTAGAAAAATAAGCTTTCACTGATTATAAATGACACAAACCATAATTTATATCTAGGTATGCTGACAACAAGCTCAGTGCCTCTATCACTACCACCCAGCTGTCTCTTGGTCATGGTAGATGAATTTAATTTATTTATATCTGCTCCATTACCTCAAAACTCCCATCTCAGGGCCATTTTTGAGGTTGGAGTTCCAGAAAAACAATGTGGAAAAATTGAACAGCAGCAAGATGTTTTTTAGAAAGTTGCAATAATTGTTTCCTTTGCTGTGCAGAAGCTTTTTATTTTGATGAAGTCCCAATAGTTTATTTTTGCTTTTGTTTCCCTTGCCTCTGGAGACGTATCTAAAGGAACATGGTGGGGGGAGGAGGAAGAGAGGAAAACCAAGAAACATACTTTTAACTATAGAGAACAAACTGAGGGTTGCTGGAGAGGAGTTGGGTGGGGGGATGGGTAAAATAGGTGATGGGGATTAATGAGTGTACTTGTCATGATGAGCACCGGGTGATGTATGTAAGTGTTGTGTAAGTTGCTCACAACTTTAATCAGCCTGAGTCATTCACAGGGAGACAGTCTGTTATTACATTTGTATTCCTAAAACCAAAACCGGAATTATAATCTGGCTAAGTGAAGGGAATGTGATGACAGCATTCGAGGTCCTAGTATTTGAGAGATTTTCTCAAAGCAGCTTTTATATTTCATCCTTTATTCTATTTCTGAGATCTGTTCTTATGCAAATTGCAGCCTGTGCTGCAAGACTGGAAGAGAACACACATACAAGCATCCTTTATTAACACCTTTTTTCTTTGAAAACACATCTAGGTTTCTACGTTTTAGTTCTTTTTGCTCTTGTGCAAAACATTTAAATTTTTTCCCAGTTTTACTGAGGTAAACTTGACATAGAACATTGTATTAGTTCAAGTTGTACAACCTAATGATGTGATATATGTTTATATTGTGAAATGATTAAAATATGTTCAATTAACATTAATTACCTCACATCTTACAATCTTTTCTTTTTTTGGTGAGAGAGATTTTGAGGTCTACTCTCAGTAATTTTTAAATATATGAGACAATATGGTTAACTATAGTCATCATGTTGTCTAGTACATCCCCAGAACTTATTTATCTTATAACTAAAATGTGTACCCTTGGACTAGCCTCATTCATTTTGTACCCCTTACCTCTGGCAACTGTAAATATGATCTCTGTATCTATAAGTTCATGTTTTTTAATTACACAAATAAGTGAAATTATACAGTAAATTTTGTCTTTCTGTCTGATTTATTTCACCTTCAGATCCATCCATGTTGTCTCAAATGGCAGAGTTTCCTTATTGTTTATGGCTGAATAAATTTCATTGTACATACATGTAGATATGGTGCTAAGAAGTTAAAATCTACCAAAAATGATTGGAGCATAATTTAGAACATGCATTAATTTCTATTTTTGTTTGGTTCAATAATAACGGGGACTATGAAGTTACCTACATGGCAGTTGGTACTCAACTTGCGGCAGTTGGATAACTTGTCACCATTCACATTGAACAATATCTAGAAGATGCAGAAATGAATATATACCACTATCAAATCAAATGATCCCTTTTATATTGCCATAATTTGTGATATCATAGATGGAAATTTGCTTACCAAATAAAATACTATGTAATTTATGCTACAGTTTATAAAAAAGTTAATAGTCTGGGAAAATGGTGAATTTTTGTCTTTTAAAGAAGGTGGCATATTGGTGGTGCTTTAAATAAATTTTTGTGCCTAAAGACTTTCTGTGCACTTTCTGACCATCGTAGTCATATAATCTATATGTATTTCCTTCATTTTTATTGCTTTATTTGAAATTACCCTCCTTATAAAATTTATTTGTATTTGTAACCTCTCCTCTAATAGATAAAATTCCATTAGATAAAGACTTTAAAATATTAGTCTAGCTGCTGAATGGATAATGAATTAGGAGATGAGATTGGGAAGAAGAAAAGCAATCAGAGATAGGCCAGGTACAGTAGGTTTGATGTGTATTTGAACAGATAAGGAACATGAGTAAACAAAGTTTGCAATGATAAGATACTTGCCAGGAATGACTCCATGTTTTATGGTTTCATGTCCTACGTGTTTAGGTCTTTAATCTATTTTTATTTTTACTTTTGCATACATTATAAGTAGTTCAGTTGCATTCTTTTTCATGTAGCCATTTAGTTTTCCTAGTACCATTTATTGAAAAGACGATCTTTTTCCCACTGCATGTTCTTGCCTCCTTTGTGGTAAATTAATTGACCATATGAGCATGGGTTTATTTCTGGATTCTCTAGTGAGTTCCAGTGATCTATATGTCTGTGTTTGTGCCAGTACCATACTGTTTTGATGATTACAATTGTGTAGTATATCTTGAAATCTGGAATTGTGATACCTCCAGCTTTGTTCTTCCTCAAGATTGGCTTGGCTACTTGGAGTTCATTTGTTTGGTTCCATACAAATGTTAGGATTATTTGTTCTGATTCTGTAAAAAGTGCTATTGGTATTTTGACAGGGATTACATCTTTTGCAATCTTGTGTAGAAAGACAAGATCAGTGGGTTGCTGGAGGGTAAGGTGTATAAGGTTTATTTGTGCATATGAAGTTTGAGATGCCTGAAGGAAATGCTAGTGAAAATGGCAAATATTTGGCTATAGGAGTGAGGAGTGTAGACCTCAGACAGATATCTGAGCTGGAGAAATCTGGAAGTTACCATCACATAGGAAAAGGAGTACAGGAAGCCAATATAAGAGGACATTAGGCCAATTCCTTGGGAACTGTATTATTGAGAAATTGGGAAAGTAGTTGAAGTCACCAAAGGACAAGGAGAATAAAAGCCAGAGAGTAGAAAGAACATTAGAAAACACTATTTCACAGAGGAGTGATCAAGGATATTACCTTCTTCCAAAAACAGTAAGATAAATACAAAAAAACAATCCTCTTCTGTGTTATGGGGGCTATTGGTAACCATTGCAAGAGAAAAGTGAAATGGAAGAGGCACGCATGTGAAGAAAATTACAAAGGGCTTGCAAAACTCTTTGAAGAAGTTTGGTGGTGGAAAGGGGTGGAGGAATACACTGGCAGTTCTCTTTATCAGGAAAATTTATGCTAGCAGCCTCTAATAAATCAAGCCTAGGGCTTTAAACAATAAATGTTTATGTCTCCCTCACACAGTGTTCTGTGACCCCCTGCCCTCCATCCTGTGATTATTCAGTTTGGGACATAGGACCTCTGAGTTCACCATGGCAGGGAAAGGATCTATGAAGGAGGTATGCCCCTCTTAGTGTTATATGTCATCTAGAGTTACCTATCACAGTCCATGGGCCAAAACTAGTTTTATGGTCCAGAAAGATTAGAAATTCTAAGGGAACACATGGAATAATTGGTGCACGCACACTACTTTACCACAAGAATTGAAGCAGCATGTGGGGTTAAGGAATATTTTTATGTGTTGATTGCTTTATTTTGTTTGTTTTTAAGAAGACAGTACTAGAACATATGAGAATAGTTGAGGAAGGAGATAGAGACACACACACACACACAGACAGAGAGAGAGAGAGAGAGAGAGAGAGAGATGGGGAAGCAGAGAAGGAAAATCTCAGCAAACAAAATTTCATGAGAAGGAAAAAGGGGATAGAATCCAAAACACACATTTGATCTGTTGAGCCACTGTCATAAAAGGAGGCAATGGAGATTGGTGGAGGTATATTTATAGATTTGGTGATGGAAGGATGAAGAAGTGCCCATTCAATGAGTTCTGCTTTTTTATTGTAATGTGAAGCAAGGCTGTGAGCTGAAACTCAAGAATGTGGTGCATGGTGGGATGGAAGCACAGGAGATTGAAGAGCATGGCGAAGAAATGAAATCGTTTCTGTGGAGAAGAGAAGTCTTTCACTTGAAAACCTATTTGATTTATTTCCTGAAACTCTCCTCAAAACATTCAGTTCTCCAGCCACCCTAAAATATTTAATACAACCCAAATATGCCATATACTTGCTCAGTTTCCATGAATTTATTCTTGCTTTTCCTCTGCCTAGAGCATTCTCTCCAACCCTGCCTTATCTGCCTCGTAAATCTCCAGTCATCCTTTAGCTCTTGACTTAAATAGAGGCTTTTTCCTGAATCTTTTCCTGTTCCTTTAGGAAGAGTTGGTCCCTTCCCTTTCCTTCTCCAGTAATCCCTTCCCATTAGACGCTAACTTTCCTAAGATCATAAAACCTTTACTCTCAGAACCTTGCACAAAATGGAGAGATGCGTATAATTCCTTCTGGACTAGCTCTAAGCAGCTCTATACTTTATAGTAGAGTATAAAGTATAGTAAAGATTGTGAATAAAGTTTTTTGCTCTAAAAATCTGATCAAAATCTAAACTTTAAATATTTAAAATATCATTAAAAATAGCAAAACAGGATAGAAATCAGCCCATATTTACTAAAGAAGGATAGCTGTTTTGTGCCATATAAGCAGCCCGTTCCAAGTCAGAAACACTGTAAATAACTAATTAAAACATCTTTCTGTTGAATAAAAATAAAATGCCTTAAGCAGTCTAACCTGCTTTCCCCAACCCATTTAGCAACTTCCTTACTGTGTAAACGCCCTTTACAAAATAGACACCAGCTTTGCAGAAGGTATTTTTGAATAATTGAAATCTGAAAGCAAAAAATTTAAGGCATGCCATCTGTTTTGTTTTTCTTGGAGCGCAATGATTTTATCTTTCCTGAGATTCAAACCACCTCACCCTTTATAGCAATTCATTAAAACCTCACTGTAGGGGGAAGGTGAACAGGAGAATCACAGCCATAGGATATGAAAAATATGAAAAATAGCTGCTTCTGCCCTGATTTCTGTATTCAGACCTCCCAGGTAATCCAGGATGTTTCTACCATTTTGAATGATTCCTTTCCATTTTATAGGCTTTATGGTCAAGAAAATTTGGAGCTAGTTTCCTATTTTGGCAACTCAGTTTTTAACCAGTCTATACTGACATGGTTATGTCTTCCATACCATTGCACAAATCCAATTAAAATTGCTACTGCTTACATAATAAAGTATAGCCCCATTTCTCAATATCAAACGGAAAGCAGGTTTCCAAAACTGCCAGGACCACCTGCACACATGCATATTATCAGGAAGCAATATGTAATTACTGGAGGCAGTGTTTATGTGAAGCTCTCAAATTTATTAGACCAAAGGCAAAATTTGAGAACTTAGTCTTTTACCCTTAATTAAATAACAAAATTAAATGTCCCTTCAAAAGTAGAGGAAGCCCCCTTTCAAGGAGAAACCTTGAATGAAACTATGGTTTCATTAATTCTGCCCACCACCTAGCTGTGTAATATACAGTCTCCTCAAATCTCAGTTTCCTCACCTGTGAACTGAGGGCACTAGACCTCTTGATTTCTAAGATGGGTTTCAGCCCTAAGTTTGAAGAAAAACAAAGACTACCTAGATAATATTTATGTCTTCTTGTGAAACCTGTCTGTATACTTTTCATATTACTCAGTGCTGTAAAGCTTGATAGCTGTTCAATAAATGCTGAATAAGCAAATGAATACTTACATGTGAGCAAGTATATGAAAAGATTTGTAAGAGTCAGTGGAATGCAAGAAAATAGAAGAAAGGAGCAGGGATAATGGGTTGTTAAAAAAGAAAAAAAAAAGAAACAAGACACATGAAATACTTTTATTTGACATGCTTGACCACTTGTTTCTGGTTCAGCCACTACTTACTCTTCTTTCAGGTACTGTTTGTTCCTAAAATGGCAGTGAAAGGAATTATTAAGTATTAAAGAATCTGTTTTAATTAGTATTTAGCTGAACTACTAGCATCAGAAAATCCAAAATAATAGTGGCTTCATTGAGAAAAAAAGGTTAGCTCTTGTTCATGTAAATTAGGCACTTTTGAGCTGGTGATGTAGCACCATGACCATCAGTCATGCAGGTGCCCTCTGTTCTTTTTTACTCTTACTGTTAAAAGGCAGATTCCAGCTGGTATTCCCAGCTGTAGCATACCAACAGGCCAGATCTATGAGAATTAAAAGGAAGTGAAAAGGCCTTTCTTTCTTTGAGGAATATCACTTCCTCTTACCTGCAAAGAACACAGTCACATGGCCACACAAAAATACAGAAGAGGCTGAAAAATTCAGTCTGTTTCTGTTACTACCACTAACATTTGGGGGAGTGTCCATTACTCTGAAAGAAGAAGAGAATGTATATTGAAGGACGATATCTTCCAATGGATTTCTGGCCCATGTACGGAATTTGGTTCTGGGCTCAGAGGCAAAACTGTGAAGTATCTTTTAGGAATGCCTAACTTCCATTTTCTGTCTCTCTCTCATTCCTGTAATGATTACTTGTTTCCTCCCAGGCACCCTTAACTTGGAGGAAACTAGATAAATAATTCCTCAATTTTAATCTATTAGGTAGTCAGTATGGTATCTCTCCAAAGAATTTTTGCATTTTCAAAGAAAATCTCAAGAGCTCAAAACTTAAGTCTAGAAATGAAATAAATATCTGGTTAAATACAGCCTCATTGAATAAATAGCTCAATGAAGGAAAGAAGAGCTTTAGGAGGCACTGTGCCCTGAGCAGCTCAGATACCACTAAGCACCACCCAGTCTCTCTAGCAATAGGACCAAACTTGTAGCACATTCATTCTTGCTTTTGTTCCCTCCCTCCCCACCCCACTGGGTCCTGGCTCTTTTCTTTCTATGTTCTTATTAAATATTACAGAACTATATGGCATATAGCAGAGTTTTATCTTTATTTTAATACTATAATTAAATTTGATTTCCTGAATCCAAGTGAAGATTATGGTTTGATGTCATTGAAAACTTCAGGTTAGATGTTCACCAAAAATATAACTAAGATCAAAATCTTAGTAGATGACTACTTTATAGATGCTAATGTGCTCACATTTCATTACTATTAAATTTTAACTGAATAATAACTGTGCTAATTAAAGCAACAATAATGAAATAAATGACATCTATTACTAGAATACATTCCAACTTGTGAAAGAAATTTAGCCCTTAATATACCCCTCTGTGCCCAGCTATTAGAGTACAGTGATTACTTTTGATTCCATATTGTGAGTCACTTACCATTCACTTGGTTTGCTTTATAGTCACTATGGTCCACTGGGTAAAATCCAGACTATAAATTAAATAACTATAGAGCAGGACAACTCTCTCTATCCGTAGCATTTTACATATTTAAAACAATGTAGACTGTTTAAATTGTGCTAAAGCATCTGGTAGGTGTTATTTTATTTAAACATGGTACATTTTTATCCTAAATTAAAAGACTGAAAAGTTTTAGGATTCTTTTAAAGATATCGTAGTTACACTCAGCAGTTGGCAATAACTGGGGTATGGTTTCATGACCACCAAATCTGCCAGAGTGCTGATTCTTCAGAGAGCATTCATTCAGGGTTCTCAAGGCAGCTCACGTTAGAAATGGTCAAAGGTAAAGAGAGATGTGAGAAAAAATATTTGGGGGGGGGGCACCTGGGTGGCTCAGTTTGTTGAGGAGCCAACTCTTGATTCTGTTCAGGTCATGATCTCACACTTAGTGAGAATGAGCCCTGCACTGGGCTCTGCACTGACAGTGAGGAGCCTGCTTGAGATTCTCTTGCTTCCTCTCTTTCTGCCCCTCCCACCTCAAAATAAATAAACATTAAAAAAAATATCTGGGAAACTCTTAAAAGCACAAGTTCATGAAAATTCCCAGTGTTCAATCTTCTAAAGGCTGAGCACAGATAGAGTGCAGAAATCATTCTCTTTCTTCCTTTCTTTCTTGTCACATGAAAAACAGGTGATTCTGATGGAGGTTGTGGTAAGCGGAACAGTTCCCATTCTCCACCACATCCTAATCCCTGTAAATTGCAAGTATTTACCTTATACAGAAAAAGAAATATTGCAGATGCAATTAAGGCAAAGGACCTTGAGGTGGGAAGAAGGGCCTAGATTATCCAAGTGGGCCCAGGATTAATCATACAAATCCTTAAAAGTAGACAACCTGTCCCAGCTATAGTTAGAGGGAGCCATGACTAGGGAAGAATGGTCAGAGAAATGCAATTGTTGCTGACTTTGAAGATGGAGGAAGGGGGTTGTAAAACCAGAAATGTGGGTGTGCTCTAGAAGATACGAAAGACTAGGAAAGAGCCTTTTTTCTCCTAGACCCTCTTAGAGAGAAACACAGCCTTGCTGACACCTTAATTTTAGCACAGTGAGACTCATGTTGGATTTTAACCTGCAGAACATAATCAGTTTGTGTTGTTTTAAGCCATTAAGTGTGTGATTTGTCACAGCAATAATAGGAAACTACACTAAGAGCCACACTTTGAATTCCTATTAAACACTCAGAAATATTAAAACACAAAATCAAATGATATTTGAGTAGAGAAAGTGTGGTCTATTTCTCAAAGGGGAAATATTTAGCGTTTGATGATTGTTTAAAATCAGGGATAGGAGTATATTTTCTTCTCATGATATAGTTTTAAACTCTATGCAAAACTATGTTTTTCATTTTCATCAAAACTAAAAAAGTAAGGATATGTGAGGATGAGGACTAAAAGAACATTAGACATTGGATGGGAATAAGGAGGAAACAAAAAATGAGAAAATAAAAGAGAGACTTCTGTATTTTTTATTTGTACTTTGTATGTACTTTTATTGGGGTAATCAGCCTGATAAAGGATTTGAATGATTTCATATTACAAACAAACACAAAGGCCTAACAAGCTTAGAAAAGAATATCATGAAGTGGCCTAATGAATAGCCCCAGATGTTCTACAATGTAGTAAATTTTTCTGAATATGCCAATGCTATTATGTCTTATGAAGCACATGTGTGCCAGTAATTTTTCTTCTGTTCTAAATTTGGCTTGCACTACTCCATTTTCAATAAAAAAATGCTTGCATCTGTCATCTCCAAACATTTTTATTTTTATTTTTTACTTCTGTAATAAAATCTCTGAGTCTGCTAAATACTATGTATTTCCCAAATCCTGGATTCCAAATCAATTCTTTAAATACTTTAAAATCAATACTTTAAATACTTTAAAACTCAGCAAGCCAACCAAATTTCTTTTTCTTGTCTTGCACTGACAACAAGCAAAACTGTAAATGAGGTGAAGTATGTCTTAGAGTGAGGGGTTTTATCTTTCAAGAAGCTATAGTCAGTCCCATAGCTTGGAAACCCCAAGGCTATATGGAAAACCCCAACTTGTTTGTAAACCCTAGGCTGGAATAATTTGGGGAGCATGTGGAAGGTTTGATTTTTCCATATATCAAAGCCAAAATTTAGATTCAGAAAAAGTGACAGTTTGAAAATGTACTAATTAATACGTAGATTACATAACTCTGCAGCTTGGTAAGAGCTAAGCGTCTTGGTAAGACTGGGCCTCAGCTCTGATCTAGCTAAAGATGCTACCAACCCCATGTGTGCTGTCTTAGGAAAGCCTTTTTTCTTCCACTGGATTTTTGTCCAGTGGAATACTCTCATTTACTAGCATTAGGTCAGTGTTTTCTACCATGTTTATAAAAGTACTTTGTTTCTGCTCACACACTAATCCACAGAGATCTTGATCGTCCATAAACCTTCCTTCTCTATTAACATATCTGTCCACCTTTCATACTTTGTTTCTCCTCCATACCATTCATCAGATGTCTTCACCTGTCAATAATGGTTATGTCAGAATATTGTGGATAGATGATAGACCCTCCTAATCACCCAGAGTTGCCCCTCCTGTGTTTTAAATTCTCAGTAGGTGCTAACTAGGGACATAAAGAACACGGAAGAATCCAAAGGAAGCCTCTTGTCCATTTATCATTACAATATGGCCCAAAAATTTTTACAAAAAAACAGTCAGATTTCGATTAAAGAAAAATATTTTAAGGCAATCAAAGCAGATAGAGGAAAGAAATTAAAATGCTCATCCTTTGAACTGAACTAAGCATGAACAAAAGGGTTTCTTAATGGGATGGGCAGTGCTTTTTCTGCTTTGAGGCTGAAACTCAAGCACAGGGATTTGCAAGAAAAGAAATGGGTGATGCTGCCACTGCTGACAGCAGTGTTATCCTTCCCTATGTGGCACCTGCAAGTGGGAGAGGAATGAACAATAAATGTATCAAAGACTTGCATATAAAGAACAAAACCATAGAAGTTCTGAAAGGAATGATATGGAATGTGGTGGTGGTAATTATTTTGTAGTGAATAAGCCTTTCTATGAATTTTACATTTTCATTCTAACAATTTCCAAATATGTGTTGTGGCACACAGATTAGTCCCCCCCCCCAACATGTCCACACCCTCAACCTTGGATCCTGTGATTATATTACTTTATAGGACTAATGAGACTTGCTGATAGAATTGTGGTAATGGAGTATAAGCTAAAGAGATGTCCCTGTGTTATCTAGGTAGGCCCAGTCTAATCACATAAGCCCTTCAGAGCAGAGAGCTTTCTCTGGATGAGACTGCTTAATGTGGCAGAAAGAGTTAGAGAGACTGAAATTGTGAGAGGTATTTGATCCACCTCTGCTAAGAAGTGGTTATGTAGCAAACATGAGGAGTGTGGCAGATTCTAGAAAGAAAGAGTGAGCCCAGGTGACAGCCACAAGGAAACTGGGAACTCAGTTCTACAACCATAAGGAATGTATTTGGCCAACAACCTGAACACCCTGGGAAGCAAATTAATTCTCTAAAACTTGAAAAAGGAACTCAGCTCTGCTAACCAATTAAATCTGATTTTGTGGTATTGAAAGTAGAGGTCTCAGAATTACTCCCTTCCTGGAAGTAATTCCTTCTACCTACATACTGTGAGATAATAAATGACAGCAGCAGTAAAAAAATAATGCATATCAAAAATCTTTTTTAAAAGTTTACTGAATACCTATATGCCAACTACTTAGATTCAGCAATTATAAACATTTTGTCATATCATTTTATGTTGTGTTTTGCTTATTTGGAAGTGAGTTATAGAAGATAAAACTTCATCACTAAGTACTTATGGTCATGTCCAGAAAATGATACTCTTCTATATAACTATAATATCATTGTCACAATTAACAAAATTGAAAGTACAATCGGGGCACCTGGGTGGCTTAGTCAGTTAAATGTCCAACTCTTGATTTCAGCTCAGGTCGTGATCTCACAGTTCCATGAGTTCAAGTCCCATGTCAGGCTCTATGCTGACAGCACAGAGGCAGCTTGGGATTCTCTGTCTCCTTCTCTGTCTCTCTCTCAAAATAAATGAATAAAGTTAAAAAAACAATTATTTTTAAAAAAGGAAAATGCAATCAGTTTTGTTGGAATGCTTATTCTGAAAACATGAGTTTTTTTTAATACAATTAATATATTAGGGAACAACTTGAACATAACAAAATTTTGAATTTATGATTTTTGTCAGCAAGCTATAAATACAGGTTTTATTTAATTTGGAACAGGATCCAATCATGTATGACAGCTTGTATTTGGTTGTTAAGTCTCTTAAATCTTTTATCTGGAAGAGCACATACTTTTTTTTAATGACATTAATTTTTTAATCAGGGCAAGTTGTCTTAATAGAATGTCTTAAATTGTTCCTGGGCTTATTGAATTATTTCATCATGAATTAAGCTAACTTGCTCCCTTTCCCTTACATTTTATGTAAAATGTTAGGAGGGCACTTGTTAGAATGAGCACTAGGTGCTGTATGTAAGCCAATTTGACAATAAATTATATTTTTAAAAAAAGAATTAGAAAAAACAAAAAAAGTTAGATCTAAAATCTTAATTAGAACCAGGTAAAATATTTTGGGAAGAACAATTCATAGGTAATATCTGTACACCAACCTTTCTTCCTCCTTCTCTCCTTTCCTTTCTGTCATCAACTATTTTCCCCCCTCTGTCTCAATTTCTACTGACAAGTGAAGGAAAATATTCTTCACCTTTAATTATCAATTTTCATAATAAGGAGTAGGTATAATAGAAATACGTAATTTCCAAGAATAACAAAAACTCAGAAGCCATAAGAGAAGATTAATATAAATGAGCTATAATTTTTAAAAATGTATGCATCATGGGGCATCTGGGTGGCTCAGCTGGTTAACTATCCAACTCTTGATCTCTGCTGAGGTCTTGATCTCAGGGTGGTGAGGATAAGTCTCACACTGAGCTCCATGCTGGGTAAGAAGCCTACTTAAATAGTAAAATAATAAAAATTAAAATGTATGCATCATAAAATTACAAAATCAAATGAAAAATAGAATATAAATGTTTATTTCTTTTTTAGTTTTATTTATTTTGAGAGAGATATGTATGAGCAAGAGAGAGACAGAGAGAGAGTCCCAAGCCAACTCTGTGCTGTCAGCTCAGAGCCTAACATGAGGCTCATTCTCACAAAGCATGGGATCATGACCTGAGCTGAAACCAAGAGTCAGATGTTTAAACAACTGAGCTACCTAGACACCCCAAGAAATGTTTATTTCTATTCATAAGTACTAACTGTACTTCTCTCCTTTCCTTTCTATCATCTACTGGGTTTTTTTGTTTTTTTGGTTTTTTTTTTTTTTTTGGTGATATCATCTGTGATATGGCTATTTTCTTAAAGGAAAAATCTCCTATAATTCAGTAAGAGAAATACCAAAATTTCAATAGAAAAATAAGAAAAAAGCTTTCTCACTATATAGAAATGCAAATGGCTCTGAAACGTAATTGTTTCTAACATTCATCTCACTTATCTATTTGCGAAAGATCAAAGCTGCATCAATGTACAATGTTTATCAGTGTAAAACACCTAATAATAAAAACACACTGAGCTATAAATGATGTGGAGAAACAGGTGTTTTCGTGTGTTGCTACTATAAGTTGAAATAGGTGAAAATTTTTCTGAAGGCCATTTGGAAATGATTATCAAAAGTAAAAATCTACATTCCCTTTGAACTAACAATTCCCCTTTTTAAGAATTTAGCCTATGGATACTCTTCAACAGATTCAAAACTAACTGCACAGTATTTCATTTATGTTTTAAGTGAAAAAAGCCATATGGGTAACAGTGTATATGCCAAAACTGATATTTATTAAAAATATAGGTGTATATATACAACCACATGCACAGACATCATACATATATAGGAATATATTTTCTTTTACATGCATAAACTATCTACAAAATAAGTGCAGTCAACTCTTGGGATGAGAACAGTGTGGCTGTGAAAAATGGCTGGAGAGAAACTTATACTGTACATTTTTTATACTATAAGAATGTTATGCTTTACAGATATATTACCTATTCAAAAAATAAAGTATATACATGTAACTGGAATAAATCACCTAAAGAGTGAACTTAATAGCAAGGAGAAAATCAAGAACTTTATTCTCTCACAGTTCTGGAGACTAGAAGTCAGAAGGGCCATGCTCTCACTGAAGGCTCTAGGGAAGAGTCCTTCCTAGCTTCTTCTAGCTTCTGGTGGCTCCAGGTGTTCCTTGGTTTGTGAGGGAATAATTCCAATCCCTGCCTCTGTCTTTATACTGCCCTCTTTCTCCTTCTGCCTGCCTCTGTGTTTCTCCAGGCTCTCCTTTTCTTGTAAAGATGCCAGTCTTTGGACTTGGGCCACATATCTCCCAAATGCAGGATGATGTCATCTCGAGATGCTGAATCACACCTGCAAAGGCCCTTTCTCCAAATAAGGTGCCATTGTGAGGTTTCAGGCAAACATGAATTTTGGAAGACCCACTAAGCAAGCCACTAGACACTCCTACGCGGGGAGCTGAGAACTATAGCCTTTATTCTGGGCAGCCATGGATTCAGTGACAACTGAGGGAAAGAAGGCTAAGTTGATTTGGAGGGAACAACCTGGTCCTACCTCACACCTTGTTGGCTACAGCTTTTCAATCTTCTCTGTTTTTCCATTTTTTTAAAAACACCAATGTTGGGGAGCCTCACATTGTCCATTCTCTAACTCTGAGATTTCCCTTTATAATGAAAATCCCTAAGACACTAGCCTCACGTGCCCTCATCCTTGTGTCCAGGGAAGAGCCACAGAGCATCTCCCTCTAAAGTCAAAGAAAATGGTGCCTCCTGGAACCATGCAGTTCCATCTGGCAGCCTCTTTGGCAGCACTAGCACTGGACACTACATACCTCTTCATTCCCAACCTGTCCCTTCTCACTCCTATCCTTCATGCTTTCCCCTCTATCTGGAATTCTTCCAGTTCTCCATCTGCCTTATTCCAGTGCATCCTTCTATTGTCAGCTCTATAGGGATTTCTGAGAGAAGCTTTTACCATCTACCACAAATTAGGCTGTGTCCCTTTATGATACACTCGCAGGGTTCTCCACACTTTTCTGTTATTGCACTTCTTTATTGCTACTAAGTTGAATTCATCATTTATAACTGTGTATTTAATGAAAGATAGCATACCAGGTTTAAATCTTGACTCTTTCTAGTTTTGCAAGCCTAGACAAATTGCTCCACTCTCCTCAGTTTCTTCATCTGTAAAATGGGTGAATTATAGTACATACCTAATGTGGTTGTTGTAGAAATATGGATTAAAGATACAAATATAGAGGCATGCAAATTAATGTACATGATACATGTCATAGTGCATGGTTCAGCCCTGGAATAATCCTTTGTGGGGGAAAAAAATGTCTGTCAAGTCTATGAGTGACACAACTATACCTTAGTTATTATGAAAACTGGAGTTTAGTTCATTTCATAATTGCAGATGATTGGAGGTACTTTTGCATATTTAATTTCAGAATATGCTTCTTTAAACAACATGTGTATGGAAGATACTATATATTGGATCTAATACCCAATACCTATTTCCACCACCCCCACCCCTTGTCTTGCCCGAAGTACAGGCTTGAGTGCAGAATATTTGAACCCTAAGCTTTCTAGCAGCCAGAAATGACCAATGACATGGATGTGGATACCCTTGTCATTTAGATAGTCTTTGGTTCTGCAATTCCATATTTGTTTAAACAGCTGCATGCCTGCTTTTCTGTTACTCAAAGCTCAGGAAATCCTGATGTACCATTGTTGATTTTTTTTGTTATTTTCAATGATATATTTCTTTTATTAATAGGCAAAAAAAGTCTATTCTATAATGCAATGCTTCTTAAGCTTCTGTTTGCATATAAAGATCTTGGGTTTCTGATTGACTAGGTCTGGGGGGTGAGACCCAAGACTATTTTTAACAAACTTCCAGGTGATGTCAATGCTACTGGTCTGAGGCCCACACTTTGAGTAGTAAGACTATAGTGGATTCCTTCCACCAAACATTTAGATTTCCAACTTCACCTGCAGCAGTGTTATAATTAAAAATATCGGTCTTTATTTATTATGGAGAAAAGGATGTGAGAAAGGCATGAGTCCAGCCAAAGAAGTGAACATGCTTTATCCATGTTCTCCTTACCCCCCAGTATGATTCTTTGGTGTCTGGAGCTTCTCTGGGTTTCTCTTCTAGACCCTCTAGGTAGGCAAAGTCAGAAAGAGTATCCAAATGCTCTAGAAGACCGAAAATCAAATCTGAATCCCTCATTCAAACACTGTCTGTCTTGTGAAATGAGATGAGAAACCGTGTCTGACAGTCTGGGTGCTGCAGTCCTTGACCACCCATCGGTCACACATTCTGGCCCTCCAGTATCAGAATGATGATACAGCAGGTGCTTTGGTAATGAGATGAAAATGTTTTTCAAATGAGGCTGCAAAATGCTGAGTCTCCAACAGATAAAGATGAGAATGAGAGATAAGGGAATTCATCAAATATTCTTTCACTATATGCCACATTTTTTACATTCAAAACAAACAGCATCTCCCAAACCACTTTCCTATACAAACACTATCACAATAACAAAAGAGGCACCCCCACCAAAATAAAAACTCTGCTTATTAACATCACAAGAAGATGTGTGCTCTGAATTTCTAAGGGAGATTTTACATTTTGAAAAACCAGGAAGACGGAGCCTGAAACCTTGTTTAAACAAAATCATCAAAGAACTTGTCAACGGAAGAAATAGGATCTTCTTCAAATCCAGTAATTAAATCCTCCCCCCCCCACCCCCATATCTTGAAATGCATGACATTCAAATGGAGTCTACCACAATGTCCGGCAGTCACAGAGACTATCTTCTGTCTCACTCTTGTGCCAACTGTTTTTGGAAACATTGTGAGCAAATCTATCAAGCATACATAGATTGAGAATTATAAATCAGAACTGGCTGCCCAGTTCACAGAAAATAAAGTCATCATTGTAGCCCTCCCCCCAGCACTGGGAATCTGTAATACCACTGAAAGAGTGAAGGGCTATTGTATCCCTAATATCTGATAAGTGGATATATCTCATGTATACTAGCAATTGCATCTTAAACTAATAATCTGATAGTCTTTGTGCTCTGATATAAACAAATTAAATAGAATCTTAAATTTAGTAGATGACCAAGACAGCCCCAACCTTTCTCTTGACTAAAATTGCTTGACAAAAAGTTAATCAGACTTCTTGATTCTAGGCTTTGACCTCCCTTTTCTTATAAAATTTTCCTTGGAAACTTGGGATTGTGAATTCTTTCTCTGCCCCTTTGAGATGTAAGTCTTCCTAAAAGCTTCTTACCAAGTTTGCAACCTAGAGATGTCTTTCTGAAGAATCTGCGGCCTATCCCTTTGAAAACAAATAATTAAGAAAAACAGAACTTCTATGTCTCAGTCTCTGTTGGAGGGTAAGAGCCTAACTTGTGTGGATGATTTATTTCAAGTTATAAAGCCACTTCCCGTTATGAAGATAGGTGAAAGTTTACTTTCAGAGGTGTAGTGTGTTGTAATGGCCTATTAGTAAACACAGGTGTAAGGGGCCTCCCTTCCTCTGCTCTTAAAAGCTCTCCTGCCCTTTGGTTCAGCCAAGTTGAGCTCAGACTGTGTTCTGATCTGTCTCCTATTGCAATAATCTTAAATAAAGTCTTCCTTCCCTGTTTAACTTTATCCAGTGCAATGTTTGCTTCAATTTAGATATTCACTTATGCAATTTATTACTAAAGAAAATACTCATATTCTTTAATATGTTCACAATAAAGGAAAAGTAAGAGGGGGCAATTTTCCAAGCAGTACTAACAACCACCACCACAACAAAAACATAAGCCTTCTGGGTTGGAAGAAGGTAACAGTGAATTAATTCATTTACTAATTCTCACAATAACTATGTTTAGTTTATACCATAGTCCAGGTAAAATGTCAGATGCATAAGAAATAGAGGTACACAAAGGAATGGCATAGTCCCTGTTCACTATCACATACTCCTACACTCAACTGTTGGGAGAATCTGGAATGTAAATCAACAATTGTAATTCAGTATGGTAATTGCTTTCAGAGGAGTGCGTGCACTGAGTCTTTAGAAGGTCAAAGAGGAGTATCTAATTTAGACTGGGGAGGTTTTAGAGAGCAAGTGACATTTTAATTACAACTTGAAGGGTCAGTTAGGTATTAACCAGGCAGAAAGTTAGAGAATAGGTGATCTAGGTAGCAGGAACAACATACACAAGCCATGGTAACATGAGAAGGCATAGCATAATCTGAGATGATGCATAGATTAGTTGGTACCTGGTTCATAAGGTGGGTGTGGAGCCCTTAACTTTTCTTCCCTCACCCCCACAACACATGTATTAGCGAGTGCTTTTAATTCAACTTCCAAAACAAAACATGTTTGCCTACTTCTTTCCATTTCTATCCCACTTACAATAACTTTGAAAAACAGAACACACTTTAATGTTCCCATTGCATAGGCTTAGATTTGAAGTTCTAATGCTTGAACAAAGTCATAAGTCTAGTAAAATGGCTGGCACAAAATTCAACCCCTTCTCACTATCTCCATCATTACCATCCTGGTCTATCAATCATATTTTTTACCTGCTTCCTAACTAGTCTCCTTGCTATCACTCTACCAATATAGTCTTCAAACTATGCCAGAATGGTCCTTAAAAAGGCAAATCATGTCACTCTCTTGATTAAATTTTTGCAGTAGCTTCCCATTGCCCTTAGAATAAAATCTACACTTTTTTTTCCTTTGAGGGAAGAAAGAATACATTTGTTCTACTTTTCTGGTTTCATTAAGGGTTTTATCAGAATATTCTTAGGATTTTGTTCCATTTAAAAATCCTCCCGATGAGGGGCACCTGGGTGGCTCAGTCAGTTGAACGTCCGACTTCAGCTCAGGTCATGATCTCACAGTTCGTGGTTTGAGCCCCCGCATCAGACTCTTTGCTGACAGCTAGCTCAGACCCTGGAGCCTGTCTTCGGATTCTGTGTCTCCCTCTCTCTTTGACCCTCCCCTGCTCATGATCTGTGTCTCTCTGTCTCTCAAAAATAAATAAAAATGTTTAAAAAAATATCCTCCCCATGAAACTATTTTTAACTACTGGATCATAAATTGGAAGTAAACTGGGCACAAATATCTCAGCCCCTCCCTTTGGGGTCTAGGGATTTGCAGAGAACTTGCCCACCAGTTTGTCCTCTCCCAAACCTAGAAAGGGCCTGGCCATCTTGGAGATTTTTGCATGATTGCCTCTTTCTTATTTAGGGATGTCAAATGTCCCCTGACCATCATGTCTAAAGTAAGCCCTCTACTCCCATTACTTTCTTATATAAGAACCACTGCTATTTTCCTTATAAAATCATTCAGTGCTTGATATTTTCTTCATTTTTTTTTCTGTCTCCCCACACGGAAATATAACTCAGTAAGAGCAGGAGTCTTTTCCTTCCTATGCACTCCTTTCTCTCCAAAGCCTAGAACCACACTTAGCAAAGGTAGACAAATAATTGTTAAATAGCTTGAATCTGCAGAAGTAAGGGAAGACTAGAAAATGAAAGACAGATGTGTCTTGAGGCCTTGAATTTCAGAGCATGAATTTCTTCAAATAGAAAAGTTTAAAAAATTAAAACTTGAAAGCATTATTCAAAATTGCCAAAACTGAATAAAATATAAAAGGGATTCAAGTAATTAAACTTTTAAATGATTTTTATACAGCACATTAAGAAATAATCAAAGAACTAAATACCTGTATCTGTGCAGAATATAAGGTGTTTTTTTTTTTTTTTTTTTTTTGGCTAGTTGAAAGAAATACATCCATAGACAAGTCAGAGCTTGGTTATATCAAAAACGGTCACTTTTTTTTTACATTAATTGACAAATACCTCAATAATGTAAATTTACAACTTCCCTTTATTTAAGAACCTGAGATATATAATTGGGTCTCCTACCGTATGTGTATAATCTTTAATTTTCCTATTCTATTTATCACTTATAAGTCTCACATAGAAAAATATGTTGATGCTTCTAGTCTAAATGGAAACATTCATTTTGTAAATGAATGCAGCTATAACTTGACTCATTAATCTCTAACTTCACTGGTGATTTAAAGGACCTGATTTTAAAACAATTGTCTTCCTTGTACTATATAAAGACTGTTTTTTAATTTGATGTCAATATCTTCTGGTCGCTTGCTGGTGGTTTTAAGATAAGTCTCAGCTAATGCATCTAGCTTGATTTAGAAAAATCTTAGGCATCATATATCTGAGGCAAAGGTATTGATCTTCTTAAGTGATAGTATTTAAATTCCCACAGTCCATATTCTCTAAAAGGAATGTATTAGTGGAAGTGAAGATGCCCAGGAATTACAAAGACAAGAGATAATTTCTTCTTTAAACACTTCTTACCATTGATTCTAACTCCTCCTCTTACCCATGAAGCTTGGTAAGACATCTGGGCAACAAGATTATCATTGCTGTTATCCAAGTGACATTTGATTAAGTCAAGCTTTTAGGGCTTATATTTAAAAAGTACTGGATTCTAATGCTAAGAAGTTAATCCTTGTGTTTCAGATTCAATTGCATTTGCAGGTTTGAGCAGGGTTTTTAATTCTGTCTCTTCCAAGGATGGTTACTTGGAAGGAGTTCTGATAGTCTCAGTGATGTTTGCCATTTCTTTTGGAGATCTTTAAATAATTTGCTATGCTGAAAACCTCTTCCTCTTTCTATTTTTATAAAGTTAGGGGGTTATTGCATTTTTTTTTAGCTATTGATTATTATCGATTTTTTCAATGTCTCTAAAACTTAAAGTAATACACAAACCACTTTCAAAAAACAAAATATCTTAAAGACTATAGGTATTAAAAATTAATTTTTGAAAGTGATTTATAATTTATACAAACATTAAACCAGACATAAAATCATATTATTTCTAGAGCTTAAAGACTATAAAAGTGAAATATATTGAAATATTAAGCACCAAAAAAACCTTAAAAACCAATAAAATTATAATTTTATTTACTGCAGCAGATGATGTTATGTTATTGGACTCATGTCACTGGAACTGCCAGAGTTGGGATTTAATAGTTAAAAGATTGAACCCCATGCCTACTTCTGTAATTCTTAGTTTTAACTTAATATTATTTCAGAAAATAGATCTCTGATAAAATATAATTAATAATTTTCATTTTAGTTTGCTAGTTCAAAAAACTCAGACAGCCATGCCTTACAAATCACAGTCATCAAACATAATCTCAAATGACAGTTTTAGTAACTGATAACCCTGAAAACTTTCTCATTCAACAGTATTAAGCTAAGTAATAATCCACTAGTTTTTGGAATTGGGAAAATAAGCACCCATTTCATATGTACTATCAGAGTTACTAA
This sequence comes from Cryptoprocta ferox, assembly GCA_028646485.1. NCBI lineage: Eukaryota > Metazoa > Chordata > Mammalia > Carnivora > Eupleridae > Cryptoprocta > Cryptoprocta ferox. The sequence goes on along the minus strand of CM053571.1, from coordinate 51,813,721 downwards.
TGAAATAATATAGTAAATGTAATTTATATAGATCACTTTAAATACTTGTGATCACAAGGTTTATACATAGTATGAAATCAGCACAGGTTCTTAGTACTTGGTCAGCTATGCTAATTGGTGTCTCATGATTACTCAGTTTCCCAGTGATAGTCTCTCAACCACATCAATACCTCCTTTCATACAGAACATCACAATATATTTTGCCTTCATCTGGGGAAAACAAAAACACAAATGTAAATGTAAGCATTGTACTTACATGACAGCACTCAGTAGTAAATCTTGAAGCTCTAAGAACTTGTCCCCATATCCATGGATTTTTTTTTTTTTACTTTATGTGATTATTCATTTAACCACACACACACACGCACACACACACACACATACACACACTATATATATATATATATAGTAAATATATAAATGTAAAATTAGAATAGTGTCTGTTTCAAAGGTAAGCCACATCCTTTTCCTTTCCTTTATTTTTTTAACCTCCTTTTCCCTTTTTCCCCCAACCCCAGGCCAGTAAGGGACAGATAAAGAGGGTTCAGCAAGGGTAAAATCATTAGCCATCTTCTGTGTACCTGGTGATTTACATAGTTAATTCCACTTAATCCTCATGCCATCTTTGAAAGTTGGTCAGTCAGGACAGGAATTCAGAGAGATTAAATAATTTCCTTAAACCTACAAAGAGTCCTTACAATCAGTCTCCAAACCTAGTTGTTTGTTTGTTTGTTTGCTTGTTTTCTCTCTCTCTCCAAAGCCATAGCTCTTTCTTCTGGAGGCATAATTCTAAAAGCCCATACCGTAATATTTAAGTGATTATTATGCATTACTGTTTCCCCCCTCAGAAGAGCAAACTCCTTAAGAGGTACACTACCATGTTCACTGTGGTGAATGGAGTCTAGCCTCGTGTGGTAGTATTTAATTGTCCATTACTACCTTCCTGTTAATGTTTGAATGAATGGAAGAGTGAGCAAATTTATTCCTGGGCATAAAAATAGCCTCTTTGAATCAATCCAAATTTAGAATATTTTCTCTCTGCAACTGGAAGGAGACCTTACACTAACTTCTATAAGCCTTCAATGACAACCCCAGAAAACAGGGAACAGAGACCTGAACTATTTGCCTTATGGAGCTAACCCTAGAAAATGTATACCTGCTTATAGATACTGTCATTTTATTTGTTAGTCAGCATCATAAGCTACAAGTACAGGGTCAGTCTTTGAATGATAACCAGTGCAAACAAAAAAGTCTGGCAAGAAAGTTTGATGAGTGCATTTACTCTGTTTGCCAGAGTGTAAAAAGAAAAGGAAGGAAATTCCTAATTAAAATTTTAGACAGTCTTTCTTATGGACTATTAAAAATGACCCATGTACCTTCCCTTACACCTTCCACTCATTCATTCATTTAGCTAATTCATTATTAATATTACTACTACTACTACTACTACTACTACGACTACTACTACTGTTACCTGTTTTCAACACAGTGATGGATTCTAAAGAATATGCCAAAAACAACTTAGTAAAATGTGTGTTGTCCTTAGGAAAGAAAAATATCAGAGTAGAGATAAGAAAATGAAAAATCACACAATAAGGGGAAAATGCATGGCAGTATAAAGATAAATGCTAAGTTAATTGGTCCTTACCTTAAATATAATAAGGAATAATAGTTGTCATACCCATTATAACATATAGTGCAGTGAGCAACCATCCAAATTCTCTTTTCTCCAATTATTCCTCATTTTTATATTTGACAAGAGGAATAATTCTTGTCAAAATGTGTTACTAAAAGGAAGCATGAGCAGTCCATGCAAGTGTTCTCAGGTTGGGAGTAAAAATGTTAACACTCCTAAGCTTCAAGAAGATAATGACCATAATGAGTTTCCTAAAGATGAGCCCTGGGTGTTTTTATTTATTCTTTATCAGATAAGACTGCTGAAATAAAACAGCTCTACCCAAAACCTCCTATGTCTTAGGAAGGCTCAAATTACCTCACACTCTTCATTCCCACCAGACAAGGCAAAATAGGTTTTTAAGACGGCAACTGTATTTTTCTCCAAAACAGTTAAAAAATTTCTTTTGCTAAAACGTTCTTTAAAAATGTGAAAATAGGCAGCAAACAAAAATGGGATTTTTTTTTAGAAGTTGAGTCTCTTTACCTAGATTATTTCTGGCAGAACCATTATAAAGCAGATACATTTATATGAAAAAGTTCCCCCTAATTTGTTTCCATTAAATATTAGATGAGTATTATGATTCATAGTCTAATAGATGAGTATTATGATTCATAGTCTAATACTTCCTAGCAATAGTATTTATAAATGTAAAGTTAAATTCAGAAATCTTGAAAGTGTGTTTTATTTTAACCAACTGAAAAACAATTTTATTTAAAATTAAAAAATTGAAATTACTTGAAATAATTTCAATTATTCAAACTTATCAAATATTTGAAATTGAAGCTCCATCAAAAAATGAGTTTCATGGGTGCCTTCATTTTTCTGCTATTTTTACCCTGTTAGGGAATGTTAATGAATAAAAGCTGTATCCATTGGTATGCTATTAGAAAAAAGTCTTATTCTTCCTTTTTTTAACATTTTCAATTTACTTTGAAATTGTCTATTAGCATTAATACAAGATTTCATTATGTCAGTTGTAACTAAGCTAACTTATAATTATTAGAATAGTGTAGGGGATTAATACTGCATTCGTTTCCAGATCATTTTCCTAGGCAAGGCAGATGTGCCTTCTTATGCAGTTTCTTTTTGCTTGTCCCCTGTAGCTTCAAAAAGAATTAAACCTTTATCTTTCCTGTGGAAAGGAGACTGGAAGAGAAAAGACATATAATGCACAACAGAGAAATACACTAGTAAATGTCATTATGCTAATCCTTCAGTGAGTACTTAAACAGGTGCCAGAAATGGTGGTAGTCACAGGGAATGCAATTATGAGCAAGACTGATCTCACATAGACTAGTCTAGAACTTTAGGCTGGCTGGAAATACAGTATTCCAATATTCCAGATAGGGGACAACCAAAAGCTTACCTTAGCAAGCCCTGTGAGGGAAATGACAAAAAAAAAAAAAATAGGCTTGACCTAATGGAAGATATCATTAGAAGGCAGTGAGATAAGATGTTTGAGAGTTTGAGAGTTGATGAGGACGGGAACAGGGATGGCTAAAACATGAGGATTAATGTCTTTGAATAAAAGGAAACTTAAATTTTAAGTTTAAAAACTTAAATTATTAAGTGTGATCTCAGTGAAATTATAAATAGATATAGCTAGCTGTTCAATGAGTTTCCTCAAACCATAAGTCCATGTATTAGTATTATTTAACCTAATCAAGTTGTATTCTACTGTGTGATAATCTGTTTTTGTTTTTGGTTATTTAGAATGCAGTATTTCAAAAAGCAGATGTCATGGGGGTTTTTGTTTGGTTGTTTTGTTCTTGTGAGTTGTGTTTTGGGAGAGGTATTTGAAAGATAGAATTTATCAGCTGATCAAGAAAAATAAATTCCAAAACCACAAAAGCATTATAGAAAAAGTAGCATTCACCCATTTGTTCAGTACTTCTCCTTTGACAGTTCACTATGTTCCAGGAACTGCTTCTATATCCCAAGTGTAAGATGGGGAACCAAAAAGAAATTGTATTCACTCTCAGGGAGTTTACATTAAAGTGAAAGAGACAGATAAGAGAATAAACAAATGTCTGTCTACTACAGTGATAGGTGGAGATGTCTGCCATGAGGACAAGTAGAATAGGTGTAGAGAGTGTGGAGAGAGTGATGGGCAGCATGGATATTATAGATACAATGAGCAGATAGGAATGTCAGAGGAGGGCATTTGAACAAAGATCTTAAGGAAATAAGGAATGGGCCATATGGGGATCTGGGTGTGGGAGGACAAAAGAGGGAGCTTCCAGAAAAAGGGTGAACAGTGTGTAAATGCCCTAAGGAGCATGTTTGGGAAACACACAAGAACAATGGGGCTGTGAGCAAAGATAGAAGCGGATGGACAGGACAGAGAGGTCATCATGTAAGGCATTGTTGGCCACAGTGAAACCTTTGAATGTTAAGCACTAGAGTAACATGATCTGATTTGTGTTATTTTTTTAATGTTTATTTTTGAGAAGGAGAGAGACAGAGCATGAGCGGGGGAGAGGCAGAGACAGTCAGAGACAGAATCCAAAGCAGGCTCTAGGCTCTGAGCTGTCAGCACAGACCCCGATGCCAGGCTCGAACCCACAAACTGAGGTCATGACCTGAGCCAAATTCGGATGCTTAACCAACTGAGCCACCCAGATGCCCCGATTTGTGTTTTAAAAGGATCTTGTTCCTGTGTTGGGAATAAACTGTAGGACATGATGATAGAAACATATTTAAAAATTAATGATTAGCGATAATCTAGATAAGACATTCAGTGATGTGAATATGTGGAAATAGAGAAGGTGGCCAAGCATGGTTATATTCTGACTATAATTTGAAAATAGACTGACAGAGTTTGCTAATGGATATGATTCATTAAGTGAGAATTGATAATGACACCAAAGTTTGGGGTTCTAAGCAACTGGGTTAAGAGGTCATGCCATTTACCAAACTGGGAGCTATTAAGAGAAAGGTGTGGAAACAGAGAAAATGAGATACAGAATTGAAGAAAATGTAGGAGAGATGTGCTTATTTAGTGCAGAAATAGAAAGTAAAAGCAAGAAAGTGAGAGAATAATTGAAAGGTGAAGGCAGAAGACTGAAATGAGACTTTAAATGCAACAATAGATAGAAATTAAAATTCCATAAACATTCAGTTGCTTGATTTTGAAATTGAGTAGTTCAGTCATCACAGACCAGGAAATAGTCTCACTTCATTGGCAGACTTGATACTGAGTAGTCATTGTGTTATCATTATATTACACTCTCCTGGAGACTTGCTTTCATAGTATATTAATATGTCCATTGCTTTTGAAGCCCTCAGCTGAGAAAAGCACAGTAAGTCTGTAAACTCGCATCTTCTTCTTGAACCTAAAAGAGTGCAACAATCAAAGTGTCTTACTCACATGGAAGGTGATGGCAGCCCTGGAAGATAATGATCTTCCAGGGGGTGGACTAACAGGCAGCGTGCTAGTATAAGCTACTGATGTATCCTCCCAGAGAAATTTATTACTCAGAAGTTTTGAATTTCCCTAAGGGAAAAAAATGCTCTATGGGCACAGATTTTCTTTAGTGAATGCTTATGACAGAGCTTTTCCTCTTCATTCTGTGTCACAAAGGTACCTACCTATTAGGAATGGAAAAAAGTCAGCTTTGATAAATTGGAAGCCTATTTAAAATTCTCTAGCTCAGAGCCATTATCTCTCAATGTCTTTTAGCATTTGTCATTCCTTACTTTTCAACTTAAAGGGAAAAGGGGGTGAAGGGTAACCTTCTAATGTAATATATACCTTTGATCGCTGGAGTTTGGTTGCAAAACAATTTGTAAGTCACAGACATTGATTATATTAACTTCCAATTGCAACTTTTTAAATAATTTTTTAGGTTTATTGAGAGAGTGAGAGAGAAAGTAGGGGAGGGACACACAGAGAGAGAGAGAGAGAGAGAGAGAGAATCCCAAGCAGGCTCCGCATGCCATTGTGGAGCATGATGTGAGGCTTGAACTCACAAACCATGAGATCATGACCTGAGCCAAAATCAAGAGTCAGATGCTTAACCAACTGAGCCACCCAGGAAGCCCTCCAATCGCAATTTTTATAGCTATAAAATAAATAGTACCAGAGTTAGTCTTAAAAGAAAACATAGCAAGACCACTGTTTGCACTTTAGTCCCTGACCCAAGTTCCCAATATTACAGCTTCTCAGAGTTTTGCTTTCCAATAGTGCCACCCACTTCTGAATGGAAATAGCTTTATTTAGTGTGGGGTTTAATCTCTTACCAACACCTTATTGAGGCTAATAACAGCTATTTGGTAATGGATCTTAACCTTATATCTTAAAAAAAAAAAAAAGTGTCTAGAGACCCAGGGAACAACAGGGCTAGAACCAACCTACCTGGTTTCAACATTGTCTAAGGTCAGCTCAGAATATCATTAAGAGGCAACTTAGCACAATTGGGCAAGTTCCACAGAGCTACTTAAGAACACGAAGGCAAATGTTGATTAATTGCAAGCTTAGGCAACTCCTATGCTTTGTCAGGTACACACATCCAACAAAATTAATACTTAAGTCTTTTCTTTCGATATTTATCCCAAGTCATCCTTCTCATCAGCAAGCTGAGTTTGAGTATATATATGCCTTACTGGCCTTATTGAGATATTTTACTTTTGTTTCCAAATAGTAAGTTTTGAAATTCAGGTTCTCACCAACCACTTAGTAACTCCACCCTGCTGAGCAGACAATTCTTCAAATAATTTTATTCATCCTTTTTTTTACTCACACAAATCCTGACTGACCACTCTGCTATGTAGGGCTCCTTCCATGAGATTGTGTCTGTGCTTCTGTTAGTACCAATTCTGTTAGGGTTATTGTCTTAATCTTCTCCGTATTGAATGATATCAATAGCTGATACCTAACACTAGAAGAAAGCAGAAGTTGAATAAGTTTTAGCTAAAGTAGCAAGTTAATTCTAATAATACCATTTCTAACTTTGGAAAATTTAAGTTTAAGTAGTTGGGTGTTGAGGGGATTGCTAAGGAGATGAAAGTTGAGTATCTGAACAGAACCGGAGAAGAGGTGAGCAGAGACCCTGCTGGCTACCACCCCTGACTCCTGAGTGTCCTCACATATCATCATGATTGACAGTCCCATTGGATTAAAACTCTAAGGTTTGAATCTACATGTTATTTGATTTTGAGGAAGACTTCTTTATTATCCCTGAATTAGTGTTTTTAAACATAGAGAAATCACTTTCATCTTAAAATACAAAGCACTTATTATTTACTGTTCCTGGAATCAAATACCACTGACCAAAACTACTTAAATGATCAGGATCATTGTATAAATGGACTTTGTCCTTCTATTTGGGTGTTCATTAAACTGCAATTTACTGATGATTTGGAATCTTCGGGCAAAAGACACTGTTTTAAATAAAAGAATGTGTGTTCAGCTTTCTCCTTTCCAATGTTACAGCCTGTGTCTAAAACAATCATTTACACTGTGTTCACAATGTTGCTGTATTTGGAGAAAATGTGTCTGAAACACTATAGGCAGCCTAGAAGAGAAAAAGAGACTTGTTAAGAAAAGGCAGCCAAAGGAATTATTTGTGGTTTTTGTTTGTTTCTTTTGTTTTAAGTAAGATGATGAGACACCTAGACAAAGAGGTTAAGTAATAAAAAGAAAAGGGATTCTGGAAGTTAGAGTAAGGCAACTTTCACTTATGCAATGCAGTGATTAACAAGAAAAAATCCTGCAGAAGAGTGGGCACTGAGAGGACCCTTTGACAAGACCAAACTTTGCCACTGCCTCCTTCAGGGACCCCACCAACACATTCTAATGCCTGCACTGCCTATGTGTCCCACAGCAACTTGACATGTACTTATATATTGTCTTGACTTCTTAAAATATTCTTGGCATATGGAGTTGTCTCCATGGAGATTACAACACGTACTTCTTAAAATCCTTCAAATAGCCTGGAACAGCCACTTAGATATTTGGTGAGTGGATTGGATATGGTGAATTAGGCCATGTTTGGGAGAACTATTTAGAGATTCTTGTAACAGGACTTTTAAGGAGAAAAGAGGTGGAAGAGTCTTAGCTTGTACTTTAGACAGGAAATAAAGGGAATCTCAGCAAGCCCAATAACCTTTGAATGAGACTACTTTCACATTCCCTTGGCTTGACTAAACCTTAGACAGATTATGTCCTCACTACAGGCCACTTACTTTCCTTTTCTTACAGCATTTACCTTAGAAAATTTGTAACTGTTTTTTTCTCTGCCTTTTTAAGATTTAAATCCTTTTTTTATTCAAGTATAATTAACATACTGAGTACTATTAGTTTCGGGTGTACAATATAATGATTCAGCACTTCTCTACATTATTCAGTGTTCATCAAGGTAAGTGTACCCTTAATGTCTTTCACCTATTTTACCATTCCCCACCCATCTCCCCTCTGGAAACCACCAGTTTATTCTTTATATTTAAAAGTCTGGTTTTTGTTTGTCTCTTTTTTCTCTGTTCATTTGTTTCTTAAGTTCCATGTATGTGAAATCACATGACATGTGTCTTTCTCAGAATGCCTTATTTCACGTAGCATCATGCTCTCTAGATCCAACAGTGTTATTGCAAATGGCAAAATTTTATTCTTTTTTAGGGCTGAGTAATATTCCATTGTATATTTACATACCGCTTTATCCATTCATCCGTGGATGGACACTTGAGTTGCTTCTATATCTTGACTGTTATAAATAATGCTTCAGTAAACATCCAGGTGCCTATATTTGTCAAGTTAGTGTGCTGGAGTCTAGCTCTAGCAGGTCCAGGGCTCCCTGAATGATGGACGGTGTTGGCAAAAGGGAGTGAGAGAGCCTCGAGTTTCTTTCTGATCACCAGGCAGGCATCTCTGCTCTCCAGTCAGGCATCTCTGACCTTCAGGCAGGCATCTCTGCACTGACCAGTCACCTTTATTTATTGAAAAAATGTATGGGGTACAAAACAGAAGTGGCAATTGCCTTAGACAGTGATTTCTGATGACAAATTCTTTAGTATGTAAAAATTTCCCAGAACATAGATTGGTAGAAGACTCATGCATAATCTTTATCAATAGTGATTGATGTAGGTGACTTAGATGCTTATCATATGGGGAAGGAAGGTATCTTTAGCATTCAGATACAAGGCAATGTTTTTAGCATAGCAAAAGCAAAAGTTAGTTCTTTGTGAGCAGGGGTCAATAGCCTGTTTTCTTGAGGGGAAGAAAAACAGGTTTCTCAGGAAATGTTAATATTTGTTCCCATAATCACAAAAGAAGAAATTCCTATAGTAAGTTCCTTCACAAGGTGCAATCAGCATTTCAGGGCCAGAATAAGAAGACAAGTCACTCCTGGTGCCTTGGGGGTCAGTGCTCAAGCAAAAATAATTGAGTGGGGGGTAGACATCAGTCGCCATCTGACAGCAGGAGACCCCCACCTTGCAAACCTGCCTTACCTCACAAGGAGGGTTTTTTTTTTCAACTTAGTGAGTTCAGAAAATGGCTCCAGCATTAGTGTTTTCATTTTCTTTGGGTAAATACCCAGTAGTGGAATTACTGGATGATATGGTAATTCTGTTATTAATTTTTTGAGGAACCTCATACTATTTTCCTGAGTGACTGCACTAATTTACATTCAAAACAACAGTGTACAAAGGTTCACTTTTCTCCACATCCCTGCCATCACTTATTTCTTGTCTTTTTGATGTTACCCATTCTGAATAGTGTGAAGTGATATCTCACTGTGGTTTTGATTTGCATTTCCCTTGATGGTTAGTGATCTCGAACATCTTTTCGTGTGTTTGTTGGTCATCTATATGACTTCTTTGGAAAAATGACTTATGTCCTCTGCCCATGTTTTAATTGGCTTATTTGTAGGTTTTTTTTGGTATTGAGTTGTAGAAGTTCTTTATATATTTTGGAAATTAATCCCTTACCAGATATATCATTTGAAAATATCTTCTCTCATTCAGTAGGTTGCCTTTTTGTTGACAGTTTCATTCACTCTGAAAACGTTTTTAGTTTGATGTAGTCTTATTAGTTTGTGTTTTTGTTTCCCTTGCCATAGGAAACATCTAGAAAAATGTTGCTAAGGCCAGTGTCAAAGAGATTACTGCCTATGTTTTCTTCTAGGAATTTTACGACTTCAGGTCTCACATTTATATCTTTAATCCATTTTGATTTTATTTTTATGTGCAGTGAAAAAAGCAGTCCAGTTTTATTCTTTTGTATGTAACTATCCAGTTTTCCCAGCACCATTTGTTGAAGAGACTGTCTTTTTCCTATTGTGTATTCTTGTCTCCTTTGTCATAGGTCAATTGACCATTAAAGCATGGATGTATTTCTGGGCTCTCTATTCTCTTTCATTGATATGTGTGTGTGTGTGTGTGTGTGTGTGCGTGTGTGTGTGTGCATGCGCGCGCCAGTACCATACTGTTTTGATTACTGTAACTTTGCAGTATATCCTGAAATCTGGGACTGTGGTAGGGTATTTGGAGTCCTTTGTGGTTCCATACAAATTTTAGGATAATTTTTTCTAGTTCTGTGAAAAACGTTGTTGGTATTTTGATAGAGATTGTATTAAATCTGTAGAATGCTTTAGGTAGTATGGACATTGTAACAATAGTAGTTCTCCCAATGAGCATGCCTTTGCTTGTGTCTTCAGTTTCTTTCATTAGTGCTTTATAGTTTTCAGAGTATAGGTCTTTCACCTCTTTGTGTAAGTTTATATGTAGGTATTTTATTTTCTGGTACAATTGCAAATGAGATTGTTTTCTTAATTTCTTTTTCTGCTACTCCGTTATTAGTGCAAAAGATTTCTGTATATTAATTTACTACCCTGCGACTACTAAATTCATTTATCAGTTCTAATAGTTTCTTGGCCAAGTCTTTAGAATTTTCTATAGATAGTATCATGGCATCTGCAAATAGTGACAGTTTTACTCCTTCCTTACCAATTTGGATGCCATTTATTTCTTCTCTGATTGCTGTGGGTAGGACTTCCAGTATTATGTTAAGTAAAAATGGTGAGACCAGACATCTTTGTTTCATTCCAGATCTTGGAAGGAAAGCTCTCAGTTTTTCATCATTGAGTAAGATCTTGGCTGTGGGGTTTTTTTCATAAATGGACTTTATTACGGTGGGTTTTTTTTTCATAAATGGACTTTATTATGGTGAGTTATGTTCTCTCTAAACCTAGTTTGTTGAGAGTTTTCTTTTTTCTTCTTTCTCATAAGTGGATGTTATACTTTGTGAAATGCTTTTTCTGGAACTATTGATATGATTTGTACCCTTTCTCTTGTTAAAGTGATGTATTAAGTTGATTGATTTGCAAATATTGAACTACCTTTGCATCCCTGGAATAAATCTCTCTTGATTTTGGTGAATGATTTTTTAAATGTATTGTTGGATTCAGTTAGGTTTGTTGATTGTTGCATCTGTATTCATCGGGATATTGGCCTGTATTTTTCTTTCTTTTCTTTTTTGGAATATCTTTATCTGGTTTCAGTATCAAGGTAATATGGGCATCATAGAATGAACTTGGAATCTTTCCTTTGTCTTTTTTTTTTTGGAATAGTTTGAAAGTATTCATTCTTTAAATATTTGGTAGAATTCATCTGTGAAGGTACTGCTCTTGGACTTTTATTTGTTGGGAGGTTTTTGTTTTTGCATTACTGATCCAATTTCATTGCTAGTAATTGGTCTGTTCAGATTTTCTATTTCTTCCTGATTTAGTTTTGGAGGGTTCTATGTTTCTAGGAATTTATCCATTTCTTCTAGGTTACCCACTTTTTGGCATATAATTTTTCATAATATTCTCTTATAATCCTTTGTATTTCTTTGGTGTTGGTTGTCATTTCTCCTCCTTCATTTCTTTTTTCTTTTAAGTTTCTTTATTTTGAGAGGGGTGAAGGGCAGAGAGAGAGGGGGAGAGAGTATCCCAAGCAGGCTTGCGGTGTCAGCACAGAGCCCAATGTAGGGCTCAAACTCATGAATTATGAGAGTATGACCTGAGAAGACATCAAGATTTGGACGCTTCACTGACTGAGCCACCCACGTGCCCTCTCCTCCTTCATTTCTTATTTTATTTGAGTTCTCTATCGCTCTTGTTTGTTTGTTTGTTTTGATGAATATGGATAAAGTTTTATCAATTTTGTTGATTTTTTTCAAGGAACCATTTCCTAGTTTCATTGATTTTATTTATTGTATTTTTTAGTCTCCATTTATTTTTGCTAAGATCTTTATTATTTCCTTCTTTCTACTAACACTGAGCTTTGTTTGTTCTTCTTTTTCTAGCTCCTTTATGTATGAAGGTAGATTATTTATTTTTCTTGCCTCTTGAGGTAGGCCTCTTTGCTATAATCTTCCCTTTTCAAACAACTTTTGCTGCATCTCAAAGATTTTGGACTGCTGCGTTTTCATTTTCATTTGACTTCATGTATTTTTAAAATTTCCTTTTTGATTTCTTCATTGACCCAATAATTGTTTAGTAGTATGTTATTTAGGCTTACTATTTGTGTTCTTTCCAGTTTTTTTTCTTGTTAATGATTTGCAGTTTCATACGATTGTAGTTGGAATGATGCATGATATGATTTCAGTTTTTTTGAATTTGATGAGACTTGTTTTGTAATCCACCAAGTGATCTATTCTGAAGAATAATCCACATTCACTTGAAAAGAATATGTGTTCTGTTGTTTTTCAATGAAATGTTCTGAATTTACCTTTAGATTCATCTGGTCCAATATGTCATTCAGAGCCACTGTTTATTTGCTGATTTTCTGTCTGGATGATCTATCCATTTATGTAAATGGGTTGTTAAAACCCCCTGCTATTATTGTATTACCCTAGATTTCTTCCTTTATGTCTATTAATATTTGCTTTATGTACTTGGGTGTTTTCAAGTTGGGTGCACATATTTACAATTGTTATATCCTCTTGTTGAATTGTTCCGTTTATCATTATGTAGTGTCCTTCTTTATCTCTTGTTATAATCTTTTCTTCAAGTCTATTTTGTCCAATATAAGTATTGCTACCCCAGCTATCTTTTTGCTTCCTTTGACATGAAAATGTCTTAAAATTCCTTCACTTTCAGTCTATATGTGTCTTTAGGTCTGAAGTGAATCTCTTGTAGGCAGCATATCCATCCCATCATCCTATGTCTTTTCATTGATGCATTTAGTCCATTTACATTCAAAGTAATGATTGATAGATACGTACTTATTTCCATTTTGTAACTAGTTTTATAGTTGTTTTAGTAGTTTTCCTTTGTTCCTTTCTTCTCTCTTCTCTTGTGCTTTGATGGTTTTCTTTAGTGATATGCCTGGATTCCTTTGTCTTTACTTTTTTCATATATATTATAGGTTTTTTATTTTTGGTTACCATTAGGTTAATAGATAATACCTTATGCATATAGCAATCTATATTAAGTTGATGGTAGCTTCAGGTTAAACCCATTCAAAAAGCACTGAAGTTTTACTGCTCTCCACCACCATGTTTTAGATATATGATATCATACTCTACATCCTTTTATTTTGTGAATATCTTTATTGACTTTTATAAGTATACTTGCATTTACCGCTTTTGTGCTTTAACCTCTGTACCAGTTTTTATAAGTAATTAATCTACTACTTTTGTTATGTTCATGTTAACCTGTGATTTTTTTCCTTTCTTAAATTTCTTACTCCTTATTATAACCGTTCCTTCCCAAAGACTTCCCTTCAATGTTTCTTACAGTGCTGGTTTAGTGGTGATGAATTCCTTTAACATTTGTCTGGGAAACTCTCCTTCTATTCTAAATGATAGCCTTATTGAATATTCTTATTTGCACATTTTCTCCTTCCTACACTTTGAATATATCATGCCACTCCTTTCTGGTCTGCCAAGTTTCTGCTGAAAAATCACCTGATAGCCTTATGGAGTTTCACTTGTATGTAACTGTTTTAGTTTGCTGTTTTTAAAATTTTCATTGTCACTAATTTTTTCCATTTTAATTATTATGTGTGTTGGTATGGACACTCTTAAGTTGGTTTTGTTGGGAGTTTTCTGTGCCTCCTGGATCTGGATTTCTGTTTCCATACCCAAATTAGGAAAGTTTTCAACTATTATTTCTTCACATAGATTTTCTTCCCCGTTTCTCTCTCTTCTTCTTGGTTCCCTATAAAATGAATGTTATTATGCTTGGTGATGCTGGTGAGTTACCTCAACCTATTCTCATTTTTTATTATTTTTTTCCTGTCCAGCTTGGTTGCTTTCCATTACTCTGTCCTCCAGGTCACTAATCCATTATTCTGCTTCCTCTAGTCTACTACTTATTACCTCTAGTATGGTTTTTTTTCTTTTAAATTTCAGTTATTGAGGTCTGCATCGCTGATTAATTCTTTTTATTGTTTTTTTTTTTTTATCTTGTTGAAGGTCTCACTGTGATCCTCCACTCCTCCAGTCCAGTATCTTTTCAACCATTACTTTGATTTCTTTACCAGGCATTTTCCTTATCTCTGCTTTAGTTTGCTCTTTTGCTTTAGTTTTGTCCTGTTCTTTCATTTGGGACATATACCTCTGTCTCCTTATTTTGTCTTACACTCTATTTCAGTGTATTAGGAAATTCAACCAAATCTCCTGGTCTTGAAAGTAGTGGCCTTATAAAGAAATATCCTGTAGTGCCCTGTAGTGCAGTGTCCCCTGTTCACCAAAACCAGGCATGTCAGGTGTGTCTTCTATGTGTGTTACATGCACCCTACTATTGTGACTGACCCATGTTTGCCTTCAGTCCAGTTATTTGCAATGGCTCTTTTTGCCTGTTGCTGGCAAGATTTGGTCCCAATGCTGTAAGGGGCTTTCAACTTTTAGTTAGGTCAGACCAGATGTCTACCCTCAGCCCATTTTCTGGGGCTGCAGTCACACTGGACTGTGAGATGCTCTCCCTCTTTTGTTCCCTTCATGACTTTTGTTTCTTGGGACCTCCAGTCAGATCAGATGTCTGCCTCCAGCCTACTTCTGGGGCTGTAGTAGAACTGATGTATGTGGTGATCTTCCCCTCTCCCCAAAGCAGGTGTCATATTGGAGTGTCACTAGTCTCTGTTGGGGCTGTTTACAGGGTAAGACACATCAAGGGGTGCTTTGGAGAGACTCCTGCCAAGTGGGGTGGATTTCGATGGGGCAAGTCAGCAGGAGAGAAAGAAAGTGGGCACATGGTGTTAGAAAGCTACATGGAGAGTGTTCACTCTAGTTTTCACATTATATAAATCTTGTAAAATCCTTTTACCAGTTTCAGAACACAGCAATGTCTTTGCAAGGACCTAGGTGCCATCCCTTTGACATGTCGTCATCAAGTAAGATAGAGTCTCTGTCTCCTAGTCCTTGTGGAGGAGACTAACTTCCATTGAGTGTCTTCCTCCAAGTTGTAAAACCACTTGCTCTTGAGTTAATTATCTTTTGGGTAAGGCCAGTTAGCAAAAACAGGTTGCCTAAGCTTCCCATCTCACACACCTACTCTTAAAAACTCACCTGCTCATTTCCTTCTAGTTAGGTATCTATACTTGGTGTGCTCTCTTTTCTATTTCTGACAGTAGTATCAGGATAGAATCAATTTGTCCATCTTACCCATTGAGATTTATTTTTCTTTAACACCCTACTAATCCTAGAAAAGGAACAGAATTTAGGCTTAGTGTCCTACTGTCTGTGAACTTGACTGGTATCTAGGTCTGCCACCTGTTCTAGCTCTGCCAAGGAATGGGGCCCAGGACCCTTCATTTGGATATTCACCAAGCTCTATGCCCTCTTACTCAGAGACACAACCTTTTTCTTTCTTCTCTTCTTCCTTCTTCTTTTTTCTCCTTGCTCCTCTCTTCCCCTTCTTTTTCCTCCTTTCCCCTTCTTTGTCCTTCCTTCCCTTTTGTTTTCCTTTCTTCTCCTTTCTTCCTTCCTCTCTGTCTTCCTTTCTTTCTCCTTTATCCCCCTTCTTTCTCCTCCTATCCCTCTCTCTTTAGT
>CM053571.1:51758569-51797568 GCA_028646485.1 Cryptoprocta ferox | reverse complement strand
TTGCTCGCTTGAGCTCACTCGCTCTCTCTCTCTCTCTCTCCAAAATAAATAAAAACATTAAAAAATTTAAATTGATTTAGTTCTAATATGAAGGAAATCACCAACATGGTTCTCTTTCCTACCCTGCAAAAGCCATTGGGGCAAGGAAAGCTAAAGGGCCAGGCTATCTTCTTGAAGGGAAAAGAGGGCACAGAAAACAAAACAAAGCTGATATCTCAACAAAATATCCTATTTAAATAGCACGACCAAATCATTTTTCTCGAGGAGAAATGAGACTTTGGCCTCCATCATTTTTCTATAACCAATCTAAATGTAACTTCCCTTTAATATGAGACAAAGTTTGCAGGCAAGCTGCAGAGTAGCAGCACTGGCATTTCCTGGGAGGTTTCAGAGACAGAGAATCTCAGGTCCTACCCTAGACCTACTGGATCTGACCTGCCATGTAACAAGGATCCCAGATGATTCCAGTCATTCTTAAAGTTTTAGAAACCCTTGCATGGAAAGCAAGCTCTGGAGTCAGAATAAGAATAATGAAAATTCAACACTATATGTCCAATACAGTTAAGCAATTTAGATTATTACCAACACTTTTTCTCGACACATGAGGAAAAAAGCATTGAGAAGTAAGGTAACTTGTCCAAAACTCACAAGGCTAATAAATAGAATAATAAAGTTAAATAATACTCAAGTTGAAGCCCTGATTCTGCTGATTATTGGCTAGTGACCCTGACTGAATTGCCTAAACATTCTAAGGCTGTTATACCATCTGAACAAGAGGGGATGGTATATACAACCCATAGTTGTTAGGTATATTAAATTAGATTACTTGTATAAATAAATACCATTATATATATTGGTGTATATATATGTATATATACACACACATATAATTATATATAATGGTATTTATTGTATAAATGGTATTTAATTATATAAATATTATTTATTTTAATGTTTCTGATAATCTCTGGGAAAAGTTAGCCTCCCTATTTAAGAATAAATGTATGTAATCATCATTACATTATATGTGAAATGCCAGTCAAGGTAACTACAATGGAAGGTATATGAGACAAAACTGAAGATAATTTGCTTAATCTTTAGATCTTTAACTGTGAAAATATATTGTCTATAATAGGGCCAGAGACTAGAGAAGAAATTGACAGGTCAGAAACCTCAAAGAGAAAATGAAAAGTCATGTGAGGAAAGGTTTCAAGGGGCATCTTTTAGTTGCCAGTTAGCAATTTTTTTTCAGATGATTTTAATTTAATATTTGTATTGTTTAAAGTTAGCATAATCACTTGTTTTGTCGTGGTTTTGCTTTAGGTTTTCCCTTTATTTTGTTTTGGGTTTTTTTTTTTTTTTGGCTTTCTTTTTTTTTTTTTTCTTTTTCTTAGCCAAGGGTTTGCTCCATAGGATAGAAGAAGATGAGAGACATAAAAGGTGGAACCTGTTGAGAAGTTGTGAGGTTACAGTCATGTTCCTAGAATCCTGGTACTATACTAGTCCTGCCAAGCCATGAGACAGACTGAGAAATCTCCTGCAGTGTTTTCAAAGAAACCAGATATGAAAACCAATCTAAAAACAAGCAGTGTGAGGTGTGAAAGAAATCACACTGCTCCAAAACCCACCTTACCTTTACCCAGAAGCACACACTATAGTGCACACATTCACTGCCACATGTAGACACAAACATACTCTTATATACCCTTCTCTCATGTCTGTCCCCAGTGTTTTACTTTGCTGGCCACCACAGAAGACGTTCTGAAATCATACTGTATCTAGTACATTTGAAGGAAAAAGTTGATTTTAAATCTTTAAAATATATTTTTATCTTGAAATTTATCACCAAGCACATAAAATGAGGCATTCTACAGTGTAGTTAGGGAACATTGGGGTTGCTAATACCATTTGAACCTTCAATTTCCTAATTATCACCTACTTACCCCTCCTAGAATGAACTTGTTAGTGTATTTTACAGTATTAATAGATCTCTTATTAGCAATTATGTTTCAGAATTGCTTTTCATATAAAAGCCTTGCACTAACTATGTCATCCCATTGATCTTACCTCAATGAACTCCTTACAGTCATTTCAAAAAGCTAATAACTTGCTAATATAACCTTACAGGTACATTTTGTACCTTTCTCTCTACCTATTGTAGACATACCAGCTCATTAAACACTGTGAAAGAACACTGGCTAAGGCCCCTTCTTTTAACAAACCAGTGGAGTGTGAAACCAAAGTCTGAGCTTTTTCTTGTAATGATCTGGCTGTACCACCTCCATAATACCAGGAGATAGCATGTGGGGAGGGAACACCTCATGGAGCTGCTTCTGCAAGGGACGGTTAATATTTGGACAGTGGTATTTCTAAAGCTTTCATTCAGATGTTGTTTTAATCCTCTGGTTTCTGTCTTGTGTCATTTCAAACACTTGTTGGTGCAGTTAGCTGGCTGAATGGGAAACACACCAAGGTCATACTGAACAATGAAACTTGTGTCAAGGCATACTTCCACACTAATATTACTACTTTCAGTCCAGACCTATCTCTAACAGCACATAAAAAGAACAAGTTGCTGTCACTTGGCAAAATAGCATCAAGGACGGTTTGAGTCTGCAGGAATCCTCACGGGATGGTGGCTAACATAGTTACTAACTATAAAACATAGGATTTTCTATTCCCAGTAGTCCTTGTGGTTGCATTTGATTATTTGGAGGTTAAGTTAGAATGAAATGTGTTTTCACTAGTACAGACTGTTTAATAAACTGCTTACAGGTAAGGAAGAAATATGCCTGAAATTGTTTATATATTCAATAAGAAAATAGAATTCAGTTAGCAGTAGAACCAATAAGAATTTAGTGGAGTCTCTTGCTGAATTTACCATATATTTATATAAAACAGATATTGCATACCTACCAGAAAAAAAAGTCAGCACAGAGCTTAATTTGAATTCCATTATCCCAGTTAAATAATACAAAATGACAAAATTATTCAATAATTGTATTCTTTTATTATACCCACTGCTTATGCTTTCAAATAAAATCAGTCATCTCTTACAAATAGTGTTTTTCACAGGAGACCCTTTTAGTGAATGCCTACTTCCAAAGTCTTCACTGAGAGAAAACCCCCACTGACTTAATTCACTTACAGATATTTTCATAACCTCTCTCACATGAACATAAATGTTCATGGGCTACATCCAAGAAGTTAACAAGCCTAAGATAACAGCTCTGCCGAGCTCTGAACTCAATTCCTCCTCCACTTTGAGAGAGAACATGCGATGCTAGCAAAATAATGAAATGCAATACATCAACCTGTCTGCCTGGAGAATTCAACTTGCTCAGAATAAATTAATTTAAGCCACCAGTCTGGAGATTTGAAATGCAAATGAACCAACATGGCTGCACCACCAATTCCAACTAGTTTTCACCATAACATTAGTTTTAAATGAGTGGAACACAGTGTTAGTGGCTCTCACCCAGTGCTCCCATAATGCTTGGTACACACTGCTATTCAAGCCTTTTCTTCACTGGATTGTACTTATTTCTTTGGGTGAATTTTGCCCCATAATGATCTTGCATCCCCTGAAGATAAGGAGCATATTTTTGGTTTTAACATATGCTTGTAGAATGAACAAATGAATTCTAAACATTTTCATTTTTCCCCAAATGACTTGAGCCTTTCAATTTCAACTTATGCGTTTAATTCTACTACTATTTTATGTTTGCAGATATTTAAAATTTCAAATCTACCGTCTCATTTTATTTTGCTAATCATCTTTCAAAGATTATTTCAAATGTAACTTCAACCGTGGAGCCTTTCTTAATTCCTCTAACTGCTATGATCTCTCCCTCCTTTGAATACCCATAGCACTTGAAATGTATTGCTCTCCCAGAACCCTTTTTATCCCCTTTAATTCAGAGCTATTTTTTGTAATCCTTTTATTTCCCCAAACCCGTGATAGACAAAAATTTCCTCAGGGGCAGGAATCAGCTTTTCATCAGTTACTGAGTTCAGAATGAAGCATGTACATGGTGTTTGATTCAACACAACTTAACCAAAATTATTGATCACAATATATGGGTCAATACTATAAAAGATATCTTAATGATTTCAAAAAACAAACAAGATAGTCTGGGTTCATAAAACATTCTGACCTTAAAAATAAAATGAAAATACATGGAATTTACCTAATTTAATTCACCAAAGGGACAAGGGTAGGCTAAAATATTTATAGGTATCTGCA
Source organism: Cryptoprocta ferox (assembly GCA_028646485.1). NCBI lineage: Eukaryota > Metazoa > Chordata > Mammalia > Carnivora > Eupleridae > Cryptoprocta > Cryptoprocta ferox. The sequence goes on along the minus strand of CM053571.1, from coordinate 51,793,322 downwards.
TGGAGAAATAGGTAATGTTTTGAAAGGTAGAGAAAAAACCAAAAACATAACCTATGAAAGATAAACATCAGGAACTATATTGTAGTGCAGAAGAATGAGCTTGGCCATTTGCTATTTCATGTGACCTTGGCAAAATTGCATTGCCTTTTCGGGTCTCTATAAAATGGACATAATCATGCCTACTTTATTTATTGTGAGAACAAAATTTCTTAAGTTTTCTCTAAACTCTAAGATGCTACACAAATATAAGATGTTTTAAAACACACAGGATGTGAGTTCAGGAATAGAAGGAAATGAGGTTGGCTAGGGAGGGTAAGGTCATATTGAAACTCAAAGTCAAACAGAGCAGCTTGTATTTGATGGAATAGAAAATAGGAGATGTGCATATATCTTTAATGTGGAGAATGGCATTATAAAAGTAGTTTTAAGATGTATAATCAAGAAGGATTCCACAGAAGTGAAGTAAGTCTGACCTCGAAAGACAAATACTGTACATTCTTACTATATGTTGTATCTAGAAAACAGCTAAACTCTTGAAAATAGAAAGTAGAATGGTGATTTCCCGGGGCAAGGGAATGGGAAATGGGAAGATTTTGACCAAAGGGTACAGATTTCTAGTTATAAGATGAATAAGTTCTGAAAGTCTAATGTGCAGCATAGTGACTATAGATAGCCATTCTCAGGTATATATAATATAGTATCATTAAGAGAATAAATCTTATATGAGGTAATGAAGATTTTAACTAACCTTATAGTGATCATCATTTCCCAATAGTGTGTATCAAATCATCATACTGTATACCTTAAACTTACACACTGTTATATGCCAATTATATCTCAGTAAAGCTGTGGTGAAAGATAGAGATAATTTGTATGTGTATCTTTATTTTTTAAAACAAACTGATTCCAGTGTGAGCCAAACTACAAATGAGACTACCTGCAGAGCTTATCACGCTGTAATATGCATAAGTTTTACTTGAGGACGTTGTCAATATGCATATTTTCAGGCAGTGTATCTGGGTTGTATCTGATATTCTGCATTTCTAATAATCCATAGGTTCTTCCAAACTCTTTAGTCTCAAATAAACTCTAATGGATAAAAATAATTTTTAAAAGGGTCTGTAACACTTACAAGTCACGATTCCTATACAATATGTCATACTTGGAAGAATTAATTTTTGGCATTTTTCCAGTTTTATTATGTATTATTTATATATTTATATATATCACATCACATTTTCTTTATCCATTCATCTATCAGTGGACACTTAGGTTCTTTCATGTCTTGGATTTGGTGACTAATATTGCACTGAACATGGGGATGCAAATAGATATCTCTCCAGGATGATGATTTTATTTCCTTTGGATATGTACCCAGAAGTGAAATTGCTGGATCATATGGTAGTTCTAATTTTAGTTTTTTGAGTAACCTCCCTACTATATTCCATAGTGGTTGAATTAATGTACATTCCTGCTAATAGAGCCACAGGGTTACCTTTTCTCCACATCCTTGATAGCATTTGTTATCTCTCATCTTTTTGATGATAGCCACTCTAATAGGAGTGTGGCAATGTGGTTTTGATTTGCATTTTCATAAGGGTTAGTGATCGTGAACACCTTTACATGTACCTAGGCATTTGAATATCCTCTTTGGAAAATTGTCTATTGAGGTCCTCTGCCCATTTTTAATTGGATAATTTGTAATTTTGCTATTGAGTTGTATGAATTTCTTATATATTTTGGATATTAACTCCCTATGAGATGTATCGATTGCAAATATTTTCTCCCATTCCATAGGTTGCCTTTCTGTTTTGTTGATTGTTTCCTTTGCTGCACAGAAACATTTTTGTAGTTTGATGTAGTCTTGTTTGGTTTTTATTATTTTGTTGTCTTTGCTTTTGGTGTCATATTTAAAAAATTGTTGCTAAGCCCATATCAAAGAGGTTTTTCCCTATGTTTTCCAATAGGATTTTTATGGTTTCAAGTCTTACATTTGGATTATAAGTCTATAGTTCATTTTGAGTTAACTTTTGTGAGTGGTGTAAGGGGTTTCATTTCATTCTTTTGCATATGAATATCCAGTTTTCCCAGCACCATTTATTAAAGGGACTGTCTTCCCTATTGAGTATCCTTGGCTCCCTTCTCAACTATTAGTTGACCATATGTTAATGAGTTTATTTTGGGGTTCTTGATTCTGTTCCATTGGTCCATTGGTCTAGTGTCTGCTCTTATGCCAGTACCTTACTGTTTTGATTACTATATCTTTGTAAAATAATTAAAATCAGGAAGTGCGATGCTTCCAGCTTTGTTCATCTTAGAATTATTTTCAGTATTTAGGGTCTTTTGTGTTCCTATATGAATTTTAAAATTGTTTTTTTCTGTTTCTGCCAGAACAAAATGCCACTGGAATTTTGATAGGGATTGCACTGAAGCACTACTAATGTTTGCAATAGAAACACAATGAATTTTTGCATGTTGATTTTGTATCCTGCAGCCTTACTAAATGTGTTGCCTAGACCTAATAGTTTTTGGTGGAATTGTTAGGATTTTCTCTGTATAAAACCATGTCATCCTCCAATAGAGATTGTTTTACTTCTTCCTTTCAATTTCTGGTGTCTTTTATTTCTTTCTTGACCAATTGTCGTGGCCAGGATTTCCAACACTATGTTGAATAGGAGTGGTAAAAATGGGCATTTGTGACTTGCTCCTAAAATTATAGTAAAAGCTTTCAACCTTTCACCATTGAGTATATTAGCTCTGGACTTAATTTTTTTTAATTTTGAAATAAATTTTAAACACACACAAACTATTCAGCAGGCCCTAGTGATAGAATGACCACAATACAGGAGATAGCTATAGGAATTTAGGTGAGAGGTGTTGAAGCCCGACAGTGAAACATAAAATGTAGAGGAAGGAGAAGACCCAAAAGGCATCTTAATGGAATACTGACTAGAACTTGAGGAGATAGGGATAGAATAATGGCAAAAAGCTAAAGATTAATACAACTGAGATAAGGAAAATGAATGGTAGCACAGTACCACATGGAACAAGTAAAAAGGGATGTCAATGTAATACATTATTTTATGTTGGATATGAATTTGAAAACAGTGGTCAGATTCTGTGACTTGGATTCTACCCAAATTCCTATAGTGGAATCACATAAATTTTGGAAAAATTAGACAGTTTATTATCTAGAAAAGCTGATTTAGCCCTCAATTTTCTGTATGGGGGAAGTTTTTCATTGTCGTAAGTGATAACGATTGGAGGAAGTTCACCTTTTATTTACCAACAATATTATATCTGGCTTTTTTTTTTTTTTTTTACTCTCTAAACTATCTTCCTGATGCTGTCATCTATTTATTTAAAAACTGTATCTTTTATACAGATTGAATCAAATTCTGATTTTTAAATCTAAGTAAATTAACATCACTTACTGGATACCTCACACTGGGTATTGTTATAAATGTGATGGAATGCAAAATAGAGAATCAAAGATTTTTTTATATATTCATGATGTTTACAATCTAGAAACTAAAGGCTAAGTCCACAGTCCTTCCCATATGCTATAAGTAAGAACTTTTAATAATATTGGCTGTGTCTGATTCTTGAGTCATTCCTGGCCAAAACAGTCTTGATGGTAAAAGAAAGTAATTCAGTTTTATTTGAAAATCCAGTGTCTAGTGTGAATCTCAGTAACTTGGAAATCCACTGAATTAAAATATAACCTTATTTTCACTCTTCATAGAGTGGATGGACCTCTGCCTCAGTTTCTCTGCATAGTCCTCCTGCTCTAGGCTTTACTGTTTTGACTGCCAATCTAAGTCTTATTAGATGTTTTCCTTAGGGATAAATTCTGTACATGGCCTGGTCTGGTCATAAATATGCTTGAAGTGTATCTTGTCGTCTGGACTCATCTGACTATGATTTGTTCATCAGATTCAGTCATTCTTTAATTCAGGAGTTATTGAGCATTGAATATATTTTAGGTTGGCTCTTATAATTTAAAACTACATCTGACTGAATCAAGCCTAACCCTCCTGAGAACTCTACATTGAAGTTTTGCAATACACAAATAGAATTAAGAACCTATAACCAAGACTAGTTCTTGCTTCTAACACCTATTCTTCCCTTGAACCCATGTTGCTAAATTTCTAGCATGTGTTGTCACTGGGTCTACCCAAGTCATTTAAGAAACAAGGTGTATTAAGATAAATATAAGTTATATATGATATATATTTATATATTATATAATATATTAATATATATATTATATATGTGACATATATAGTAAATATATATATATCCATCCCAAATTGGAGATTCCCTAAGGAAATTGAAATTAAGTATGTAATGCACTCTGTATAACACACCTTTTGCAATTCCCTATTTGAGCTCACTGGGCATGCAGTTTCACAAACTTCATGACATTTCTTGTATTCTTTCGTCTGCTACCTGATTTCCAACCCCCACACTAATCTCTATTCACCTCCTCACCCTATATTTTTTCACATGATAAATGCCAACTTCTTTTTCATTACTAAGCTCTGGCACAGTTTATTGTCGACAATCTTTGGTTTTGTTTCTTTGGAGAGTAAATCAATCCTGCCTCTGTGGAGGCTTGAAGAAAGCATGAATTATAAAGAGGCTGCTTGCTCAAATTTTCCTATTCTTAGTTCCACAATCTTAAAAGAAATTGTCTTCTGGATCCCATCTATCTAGGTACCAACCTAACAGCATAATTGAGCAAATGAAAATGTTGTTTAATTCTGAACCTTGTAAGGACAGCAAAATACAGTTGAGAGTAATATTCCCCACCGTGAAACAAGAATTGTATATCACTTAGCAAAACAATATGAAAACATTTTTTAAAGCTATACATACAGTATGGCTACGATACTAATCCTGTTAATCTTCATTAAGGAACAGTGAAAACCTTTAGGATAATACGGCACTATTCTAGCTGCGATTCCTCTTGTGTTCTCAAAGTTATGTGTTTCTTCTCCTGTGGCCTCCACACAGTTCTTGTCTTCTGAATGTCTGTTCACAGGTGTTACTTATCACTGGGTTTTTATTTTCAATGTTACCTTTTAAAATTGCTGAGGTTTGGGGCACCTGGGTGGCTCTGTCGGTTGTGCATCCGACTTCAGCCTAGGTCATGATCTCACCGTTCCCAAGTTCGAGCCCCACGTCAGGCTCTGTGCTGAAAGCTCGGAGCCCGGAGCCTGTTTCAGATTCTGTGTCTCCCTCTCTCTCTCTCTGCCCCTTCCCCACTCACACTCTCTCTGTCTCTCTCAAAAATAAACGTTAAAGAAAGTCAATCAATTAATTAATTAAAATTGCTGAGATTTTACGTAAGTATCCAAACTGTGACAGAGACAAGTTGGTTGTTCACCATATCCTCTTTCTCCTGAGCACAGGAGTAGATTACATGTCTTTGCAATAATGTATGACAATGTGACTGATCTCTGACCAGTGGAATATGGGCAGGGAACCACACCTATGGAAACCTCTTCACACATGGTTCTCCATGCTCAGTTTCTCTTCCAACTGGCTAGAAGGGAGATGACTGTGAGGGCCACCTTCTGAGCCATGGATTAAGAATGGAAATGTCATTAGAAGGAAGATGATGTTTTTAAATCACTAACTACTCACCAATTGGGAATACCAAAAATAGTGATAACCTACTGAAATTTGAAGATTTTATCTATTGTAAAACCTAGTACTATTTTAGTTAATAATAATGCACTATGTTATTAAGCCTGGAAATGGCTGAAGTGCTATATTTCTGCTCATTGCCTTTATGAATTGGGTGTTTTCTACTTGGCTACTCATCTGGTAAGTGTTTTATCCATTTATATCTTGGGTTTGAATTTCAAAGCTCTAATTAACTTCCCATTACTTTCTTCCTTAGTAGTAAACACTTAAGTCTAGTAGAAATCCAAGAACAAATATTCTTTTATGCAGCTATTCTCTTCCTACTCCTATTTCCCTAGCATAAAGGAGATAGAAAGCGGGAAAAGGAAAGGCATACAACTTCTCAACCAAGCTCATTCTGAGTCACTGAAGGAAAACAAGGAAACCTTAGTGATGATAAGACTGGTGCAAAGTATCTCTGGGTGTGTAGGTAGATGAGCAACAAAAAAGACTCTCAAAATCAAATTCCAGTTTGCAAAGTGATCTGGGAAGCTGCTTTGTCTTAGAGTAGCTCACATGAAGACTGCCCACTTACTTGGATAAAGTCATAATATGGGAAGTGGTGACTAGAGATTTCTTGGCTGTTGGATCTCCTATCAAGTAGGTTTCTATCCCCTCCATCTGCCCATGGGGAGATGCACTTATCTTCTCTGTGCTTGAGGGTCCCTCCCTTGGCTGATGATAGATATTTTTCCTCTGGGCTCTGTCTCAGTACTTATAATTTAAATCATGCTTTACATGTTTTACTAATACCCTCTTTTTTATGTTAGGAAGTTTATACAGGTTAGCTTATATATTCAGTCCAGGGTAAATAACTCTTATTCCATCTGTCACACAAGTACCCATAATGCAATAGTGTCCCAGCACTCCAGACCCAGATATAGAGTTCTTACAAAATCTTATGAATAGTAAAGGAAAAACTTTTTAAAATGGGAATTAGACCTCTAATCTCTTATCCTCAATAATACTACTCAACAAATACTTTTTAAACATCTGCTGTGTGCAAGTCACTGTGTTTGGCTGTAGCCATGAACAAAGCAGCCTCATCCCCTGCCCTTGTTGGAGCTTTAAATTTAGTCAAATATGCCTGGATGGGAAGGTGTGTTCTGCTCTTAATGCTAGGAATTATACTTTTCTGATGGTTATCTGAACTGAAAATACCTTCCTGTTTAACATCATTAGTAGTTTGAAGGAGCTAAAGAACATATTCAGAATACTCACATTCCATATCCTGTGGGTCACAACAGCTGTATTATTGTTTACCTGCATTTTTAAATCGTTTTTACATTGTTAAAAAAACATATTTTATAAATCATTATTTCTATTGCCAAGCACAATACCTGGCACATGGTAAACATGCAACAAATATTTAAGCATGCCCAGTATGCCCGGGTACTATTTCTGCGGTCATCGACAATGGTTGCCCTATCCTGTTACCTTCTACTACTCATATGAAAATCATGGTGAAAAGGGCTCAGTCAGCCTTAGAGAAATCCCTTCATTAAACCTGTTTTCAGTTCAGAGTCAACTTACTTTCTCACACTTTTGCCAACATCTCCATCACATTTCTAACTTATGAAAAGTATTTCTGGAAAGTATACCCTCCTACTCACACTGAAAAATACAGGAGGACAACTTTACATGCTTGCCCTTATTTCAAGAGAAGGAACTGTGAGGGTACATTCATCAGTCATTCTCTAGAAAGTAAGGAGAGATGTAAAATCTTTGACAAATCAACAATAAGGTGAGTGGGTGTACAGGAGACAGGTGGCAGGTTTTAAAAATCAGAGTAATTTCAATGACAGAACCTCCTTAATGCCACACACTATATGAAAATATTAGGGGAATATTCAAAGTATCAAATTCTAATGAGAATACTGAGTATAGTTATCAGAAGGTCTGTGCCACTGACCTGACAATTCATTCCTGTATTGACGCAACTCTTTACAAAAGCTTAATTAAAACTTTGTCACTGGGGATCTTAAATTACTTATACACAGATTGTTCAGAAAACATTCGTTTTGTAAAGTAAGCATTTGAATTTATTTACATCTTTATTTTGTGGCTCCATGAGGAGAGGTTTTCTGTGTTACTATCAAAGGCTTACTAAGTACATATATACCTGAAAGTTGTAATTATTTAGATATATAATATTTAATGTATTTTAAGAATCATATATATGTAGTCATATATAATGACCCTGGGACATAGTTGAGATATCTATGATGTTTTTGTTAGCCTGTAAAATTGTAGTAAGTTGTTTAGGTGATACTCATATCAGAAAAAAAAAAGAGGCTTTCATTTCATAGGCCCCTTAAAGATTTTACTCTTATCAGCATATAACAAGGCAAACATAAGACGTATACATCCCTAAAAAACAACCAACTTTAGTGAGATCCAGAAACTAAAATCAGATTATCTTATCTTTTTTTTTTGTAACTTTTGCAAATTTTGGGGAACAAGAATAGGTTATACCATCAAGTTAGTTGGCATTGTCATAATTAAAAATAAACTAATAATAAGAGCCAGATACTGACTTTCCAATAAAGATTCACTCAACTATTCCACATGGCTTCCTACAGAGATTAAAATCCAAGGTAATGCTTATCTTAACCACTCAGTCATATTGTGGTGTTTCTAAGATTATTCAAAGAATGGAGTGATTCATTCCATTTAAAAGAGGAAATGTTATAATATTCAAAACTAAAACACACTGAGAAATACCAGAGAATAACCACAATAATACATTAATATATCAGACCTTTCAAGTTTTTTAATATATCAGACCTTTCAAGTTTTTGTCAAGAAAAACATGACTAATAGATAACCAAAATTAAATTTACCACAGAAGATGAGATAAGTAGGAGAAGAAAGGCTGTATTTCCCATATATGCATGTATATACGTATATATTTCTGTACATGTGTGTATATTTGTATGTGGCTATATGTGTAAACCAAAAAAGACTCTAATGTTAGAAATGAAATCCCTTTAGGAATCAACATCTCAAGTAAAATGGGATTGATTTTCAAAGGCAACATTGTTACAAGAGCAACTACATGGACTGGATCAATAATAAGGTCAGAATAAATCTCCAAGCTAACTATAATCCCAAAATCTGTCCCATAGTTCATACACTCTCAAATCTGAGTGTATACCCCTACCAAAAAAAAAAAAAAATCCCTGGGACACCTGGGTGGCTCATTCAGTTAAGCATCCTACTCTTGATTTCAGCTGAGGTCGGGTTCTCATAGTTCATGAGTTCAAGCCCCACGTCAGTCTCTGCACTGACAGTGTAGAAGCTGCTTGAGAATCTGTCTTCCTCTCTCTCAGCCCCTCCCCCCCCACTCTCTCTCTCTTTCTCTCTCAAAATAAATGAATAGATAAACTTAAAAAAATCCCCACTTCACCCTCAAACTTCAAGGTTATCTTATAGGTGGTGAGGAATAGAACCTTCAGTGGATCCTGAGAAGAATTCAATTTGATTTTTCCTGAGGCAGCATCCTGCCACCCACATGTTATCTATCCTTTGAGTTGAAATAACTCTTAGCATTAAAATGAACAAAAATTTTTAATGCAGAAAATACAGCTTTGGAACTATTAAATTGCAGGCCAAATCTGACTATAAAATTTAGGGAGATGGCATCAAACCCAAAGCTGAGGCATAATATGAAAAACATGGGTTCATACATCCATTGTAAACAGTTCTATTGGGAAAAATTAAGAGAATTCATGTGGAAATTATCACCAAAATTCTAGTACACTTTAGTCTTTGGTCATCGTTCACTACCACCACAACTATTTTGATTGTTTAGAGATAGTGGTGGGGCAATAACAGAGAAATTGTCATCATAAACACCCCTTCCCACATTATGGATTAAGTTCAGTCCAGTATTTTTGTTTATTTTCCCCTCTCTTTGTACAATTTTTCTGTTTACAGTTCTACTTTAAGCCAAAACTACCAAAATTGCAGCTTAGTGTTTAGATTCCTCAGGTTGGCATTACAACACATACACATTCAAAGCAAATGTCATCACACCATGTTAAGAACATGCTCTGGATGGACTTGAACTTTGAATGCTTAAATGACACCAAAGAAGTGAAAATGTGGCCATGGTTTTCCAAGTATCACAAAGTATGAACAGAGCAAAAAAGAAAATTCCATTCAATTTATATGTGAGAAAGAGGACTAATTTCCTCTAAAAAGAAACTCTGATTTTAAATATCACATGTGTTTATATTTTTTAAATACAGGAAACTCATAAGAGAATAAAGAAAAAACATAAAGGACCATTATATCACGACCTGGCTAGAACCATCATTAATATTTTAGGATATTTTCACATTTTTCTGTAAATTCGTGTGTGTTCACGTATATATGTGTGTGTGTATACATATATATGTATATATATAACTAACATTTTATTTTTACATAGCCTATATTTTATTTAACATAGCCTATCTGCTGTGTAATTAAAAAGTCTTCATGGAAATTAATGGAGGCATAATATTTAAACAATGATTATGTTACACTATGTTTAATTTTTGTTTCCAGTTTTATTGAGATATAATTGACATATAACATTCTATAAATTATATGACATAATGATTTGATACATATATATACACATATATATATAAGGAAATGATTACATTTTAGTTTAATGTTTAGTTAACATATATCCCTTCACATAATTATTTCCTTTCCTATGATAAGAACTTTTAAGATCTACTCTCTTAGCAACTTTCAAATATTCAATACAGTATTTTTAACTTTGGTCATCATGCTGTGCATTATGTACCAGAATTTAATTATCTTATAACCTGGAGTTTAGTACCTTTTGACCACCTTCACCCACTTCTTGCACCTTCACTCCCTGCCTCTGGCAACCATTCATCTACTCTCCGCTATCAGTGAGTTCATTTTTTTTTTAAGATACAGCATATGAGACCGTGGTATTTGTCTCTCTCTGTCTGACGTAATTCACTTAACATAATGCGCCCAAGGTTGATCCCAGGTGTTGCAAATGGCAGAATTTCCTTCTTTTTTTATGGCCAAATAATATTTGATTGTAAATGTATACTAAAGTTTCTCTATGTGTTTATCTGTTGATGGATACTTAAGATTATTTCCATGTCTTAGTTATTGTGAATAATGTTGCAGTGAACATGGAGGTGCAGATATCTCTTCAAATAGTGATTTGATTTCCTTTTGATATATACCCAGAAGTGGGATTAGTGGATCATATAGTAGTTCTATTCTTAATTTTTTGAGAAACTGCCATACTGTATTCCACAGTGACTGCACCAGTTTACATTCCCACCAACAGGGCACAATGCTTCCCTTTTCTTCTCTTCACTAACACTTGTTGGTTCTTGTCTTTTTCATGGCAGCATTTGAACAAGTGCAGTATCTCATTGTGTGTTTTTTAAATGTTTATTTATTTTTGAGAGAGAGAGTGTGTGAACAGGGGAGGGACAGAGAGAGAGAGGGAGGCAGAGAATCTCAAGCAGACTCTGAGCTTGCAGGGCTTGAACTCACAAACCCTGAGACTATGACCTGAGCCAAAATCAAGACTTGGATGCTTAACCACTTGAACCACACAGGTGCCGTGAAGCTCTTTTGTTTTTAATGGGAGATTTTTTAATGATTCAGTGTTCTTAACTAGTTATCAACCTGTTCAGATTTTCTGTTTCTTCATGATTCAGTCTTGGTAGGTTGTATGCTTCTAGGAATCTATCTCCATTTCTTTTGCTATCCAATTTCTTGGTGTGTCATTGTTCATAGTAGTTTCTTATGATCCTTTGTATTCCTGTGGTATCTTCTTTGGCATCAGCTGTAATGTTTCCTCTTTCATTTTTGACTTTATTTGAGTTCTCTTTTTTCTTGGTAAGGACTCTTCCTGCACCCCTTCCTTCCTTCCTTCCTTCCTTTTTCTTTCTTTCTTTCTTTTAAAATGTGGGACATTATAACAAAACACTTTTGGTAGCTACTCAAATAGTCATTCCCTCCCTCTTTCTTTTGCTCACATATCACTTAAAAAGTAAAAAAAAAAAAAGCCATTTATTCAATTTCACAAGTTCTTACATGATTAGCATAGGCAGCGACAAAGCTGTGGTCATGAGGTAGGCTACTAAGAGAACTACTCTTAAGGCATTTGCCTTCCTGAGGAAACATAGATTGGAGAAGAGAGCTGCTTCTGCTTTCTCTTGTCCTTCCTTCTTGAACATGAACATTTGTTTTAAGCCAGACAGCTTTCTTACAACTATGTAGTAATGACAGTGAAGGTGAAATGCCAATATATTATGAATGGAAGAACAGAAAGATAAAGTGAGCGTGGACCTTGACCATATTGTTGAACTAGAGGTCTGACCCTGATACTATTGTTACATAAACAATAAATGTGCTTACATTAAAATCCTTGCTTAATGGCTAATCAAATTTTTGCTGTACCCAGTAGATTTACTAACTGATCATTGAGATTGTTTTCAGGTTTGTACTATATAAAAAAATGATGAGTGAAAATTCCATAATAGACTTGTCTTCCCATTTCCTTATATTCTGTAAAATATAAAAGAAAATAAATGTTATATCAGTTCATTATTTATGTTTATAGAAAATTAATTAAAATTTTTAATATTTTAACAATATCTGTGGATAGTATTTTATCATTTAAAAATTTTAAAATTTCATAAATGTAATAGTTCTATTTTTGTTTGAGGTGATATTTATCAGAAAATAGACATTTGCTAAAGAAAATCTAAAATTAGCACTTCTCTTTTACAGAATACTTTATCTTTGCATTTATAATTGTTATGTCCTTTTAATGTCCTGCTTTCCTAAATTTCTTCTAAGTAAAAAAAAATAGGGGTATAAATTTACCCGTAACACCAGTTTTGGTAAGATCCCATAACTTTTTTTTTCAGCTGTTGTACTTTTCATTTATTATTTTGTTTGATGTTGATACAGTAATTATTACAAATATTGTGATTTTCACAGAGTGGTTATTCCACATGGTAGATGTTAATATATAAGATGATAGTGATTGTCATAGTTATTATTTTTACCTACTCTTTTTATTTTAAACTGAAAATGAAAATCCTTAAGTTTCTGCTTTGTGAAATCAAGATAACTTTTTTGAATGTTGGTTGGTTTAGTATTACAGACATATTTTGTGAATCCTACAGCAACATTTAACAAGAATATACATTTTCTGCTTCTGAGTATAGAGCTTAATATATTTCGGGGCATCTGGGTGTTTCGGGGCATCTGTTGAGTATCTGACTTCGGCTCAGGTCATGATCTCACTATTCGTGGGTTTGAGCCCCACATCAGGCTCTGTGCTGACACCCCAAAGCCTGGGGCCTGTTTCAGATTCTATGTCTCCCTCTCTGTCTCTCCCTGACTCATGCTCTGTCTCTCTCTGTCTCTCAAAAATAAATAAATATTTTTAAAAAGTAAAAAAAAATATTTCTATTAATCCAACTTCATTAATGTTATTACTCATATGTGAGATATTCTCACTTAATGTTCTGTCACTTAAAACTGATAGTGATACTAACCTTCTCAACTGTAATTTAAGCTTCTATTCATTTCTCCTTGAATTCATAAAATGTATTTCCATATTTTGATTCACATAAATTCAAATGTTTTCTGGATATTAGAACTTTATTTTGGAATTTAATTTTAGGTATATAAAAATACTTTTTTGTTATGTTTTAATAATTTTTCCTTAATTTTTTGTCAGCTTTTAAATTTATATCCTCTTTTAGTTTTAGTGGCTTTTACCTAATATATCTCTGCTCACCTTTTCATTTTTTCTTTGTGATTAAAAAATAGGTGTGCTTATTCAAAATCAACTGTTATCTTACTTAATTTTATTATAACTGAAATGTTCAATGTCATTTTACAGACTTTATTTTGTATTTTTATACTGACTACTTTTCCTGTAGATTTCTGTCTTTTACTATATGGTTTTTATCTGTTCTTCCATGTCCTATTATAAAAGTATATATGCTGTGTTTGAAAAATATATAAAATCTCTGGTTCTCTGTATCACTATTTCAAAGGCTTATTCTGAGAAACACTAACTTAGGGGATATTAATGGATAGTTCTAATGGTCAGAATGGCTTGAGATATAACCCTTCCCCACTCCTGCCTCTGATGCTAATGGCTTATAACAACAGGTTAGTGTTATTCTCTTACAGTTCTATTGAGTGAGTGGGTTCAGCTATGCGTCTCTGAGTCAGGCGGGACAGGGTTCTGGTTATTATAATACACAGTCATGGTGGATGCCCAAGGTGATTCACTCTGATAGCTGGTTGCTGATCCTGACTGTTGGCAGAGACTGAGCTAAGCCTACCAACTGGAGTGTCTACACAAGGTTTTTACATGTGGCTTATGCTTCTCCCAACATGGTGGTAACTGGGTTCCAATATGGAAAAATCCCAAGAAAAATTGTTCTAAGAATTTCAAGCAGAATTTGTAAGCCTTCTTTATCTAGTCTCAGAAGTTGTAGAAAATGACTTCTGATGCATTACATTGCTCAAAAAGTTATAAGTCCAGCTCAGATTCAAGACTAGGGGGAAAATGTCCCACTTTTGGTGAAGAATAATATTCTTCTCAAGGAGGAAAAGAATTGGTAGAAGTCATTTATTAGAGACTAACAAAACTATCTTGTAGAGTTAGAATATTTTTGAACATATTAAAGAAAAACTCTGTTTAATGGATAACCAAATTATTCTAGGGAAGTCTTTTTCTCACATTTAAATTGTCATCCTTATAATAGTAGTTTTAGATGTGTTGTCCTAGACCAGCACTACCCCCATAGAGATACAGTAAAAACACATGTAGTTTTAAGTGTTCTAACAGTCATATAAAAAATAAAAATAATTTAATAGTATATTTAATTTAACCCTGTATATCTAAAATACTGTCATTTCAACATGTAATCAATATAAAAATTACTAATGAGATGTTTTACAGACTTATCTTTGAACTATGTCCTTGAAATCCAGTGTATATTTTATATATTTTATTGAGGTACAGTTGACACACTGTATATTAGATTCAGGTGTACAACATAGTGATTTAACAACCTGTACATTATGTTATGCTCACCACGAGTGTAGCTACCATGTCTCATCATACAACACTATTTCAATACCATTGACTATATTCCCTACGCTGTACCTTTCATCCCTGTGATTTATTCATTCCATAACTGAAAGCCTGTATCTCCCTCTTCCCTTCACCCATTTTTCCTATCCCCCCAACTCCCTCCCTTTTGGCAACTATCAGTTAGCTGTCTCTATTCAGGGATCTGTTTATAATTTTTGTTTGTTCATTTCTTTCATGTTTTAGATTCCACATATAAGTGAAATTATATGGTATTTGTCTTTCTCTGTTAGACTTACTTCACTTAGCAGAATACCCTCTATGTTAGAGTACATCACAAGGGCTCAGTTGGCATGTGACTATTCTGGAAAGTAGTGTTCTAGACTGTAGGCTCTTTGGAAGCAGGAATCATGTTCTGACACAAATATGCTTGATACATAGGAAGAACTTATATGTGTTCAATAAGTGTCTTAAGGAATGAATTTCAAAGTCAAAAAAATTTTAAATGCACCCCTCCAAATTCTTCCACCTTTGTAAATTGAGGTATCTCCAGTCTTCCCATATTCACTGCTAGCCTTTGTCAATAAGAATTTGCTATACTTTTAATGTTCTTAACTAAAGAAATAATGTGTATGTTGCATTAATTTTATTAATACATTAATAGCAATAACTTTGAAAATGGGTTTTGTTTTTCAAAGCCACTCATTTATTTCTCTTTTTAGTCAACAAATAGTTATTGAGGTCCTAATATTTGTCACATTGTACTGGGAAGGAAATTTACAATGATGAGAAAAATCAAACATAATTTCTACCCTCTTACTGTTACTCTCCTTTCATTAGGCCTTAATTTTTTTTCCTGAGTCTTCTGGAATAACACTTGGAAAAAAAGTGATATAATTATTGTGTCCTAGAAAAATTTCCAATACATTTCTACTGATGCCAATTTGACTAAATATATATTCCTTATAATGCTGCCTTTTACCCTCAAATATATAGTACAGATATTTCTCTACCATCATCAAACACAAGTTGTCACAGAGAAAAATTCTTAGACCAGCATGATTATTTTCTATTGGTAGTTGTTTGTTTTCTTTTATTTCTGCCTAGTGCTTAGAAGATTGCTTTCTTACATTCAAATTTTCTTCAGGATGTGTCTTTTATTTACTTTTTCTTGGAACACAGTGAATTCTTTTAATCTTTGCAAAGGCTCATTTCTTTTTGTTAGTTCAGGAAAGATTTCTCCTTTTTTTTTTTTTTTATCTTTGATTCCTGCTTCTGGTTCCATTTGTTTCACTTTCTTATTTTCTCAATGTAGAAATATTTCATATTGTCTTTTTAAGCCATGCATATTTATCATATGCATTGTTATGACATTATTATTTATTTTACTTTTTCTCTGTATTTAAAAAGGATTTTTATTTTCCTTCACACAAAATTGCACATAGTTGTGCCATCATGACCAAATATTAGCCCATGCTTCCTTTGTGAAACCATGTGCTCCGAGAGAAGCTGAAGCCACTCAGAAGTGTACCTTGTTCTTATTCTGTCATTTAGATGGGAGCTTTTTTTCCTAATTAATCAGCCAAGATGAAGCACCTTTTCCTAACCTGCATTAAGGACCCTCTAAAATCTCTCAACAGCCCTGATTCTCAGTCATTAACTTTGTATTCTGCCAAGCCATTTTCCCTTTTTCACATAATTTTTTTAGTTCCTTACTGATTTTTCTTTATCTCTATCAGTTCCATCATTTTCCTATACCTATATCTTAGTTGCTTGATATAGCTTTTAAGTGTTAACAAACCTACCAGATTCTCCTCATCGATTTTTCTTTCACTAATCATTTTTCTTTTCTATTTTTCTCCAACATTTGATTATGAAAAATTCTCAACTACAGAATGTATTTCCTTTTATTCTTTATCATACAACATTAATATAACTTTGATGAAGCACATAAAAACTCTGTGTCCCAACCTTCAGATAGATTACAATGTCTGCCTCAACTTGAATCTCTCTCCACAGGCCCAGGTGGAGGTACTTGTGCTCAGTTTTTTTCACCTTTTAAAAATTAGTATGTATTCCAGATTATAAAAATAGTATATGCTTACTTCAGAAGGTTTAGAAACTTTGTACAAATATTGAAAAGAAAACAATAAAAATAACCCATGACCTACCACCCAAAATGTTAATACCCTAATGTGTTTCTTTACATTCTTGTGTTTTTTACCTTCCTGTACAACTTATATCATGACATTTTCAACACAAATATTCTTCAAAAACATAATTTAAAATGTTGTATACCATCCTATCATTATGATCCATAATTTATTTAACCATTGTTTAGTTTAGATATTAAGGATGTTTTCAAGTTTTAGCTATTAATAATGTATAAAAATATCTTTGAATAGAAACCTTTGTATGTACCTTTGGTTAGTTTCTTTGGTTTTCACTAAAGATAAAATATTGTTACACACTTCTTTTGGGAAAACATCTCTTAATGACTCTTGCCAATTTTTCTGTTGGAATGTTCATGTTTTTCTCAGCTTTATTAAGATATAATTGACATATAACATTGTGTAAGTTTAAGATGTACAGTGTTGTTTTGACCATCATATTTTGCAAAATGATTACCACCATCATGTTAGCTAATACTTCATCACTTCATATGCTTACCATTACATTTTATTTTCCATTAGGACAAGCTTGTTCATTTTATTTATTTATTTTTGGGTATAGTTGACACATCATATTGCATTAGTTTCAAGTGTACAACATAATGATTCAACTTCTCTATGCCTTATGGTGTGCTCACCACAACGGTAGCTACATCTCTCACCATACAATCTGTGACATTATCATTGACTAGAGTCCCTATGCTGTGTCAGTTATTTATGTGACATATATTCTCAAACTAGAAGCCTGTATCTCCCATTCCTCTTCACCCATTTTAACCATCCTCTTACCTCCTCCTCTCGGGCACCCATTGGTTTTCTGTATTTATAGGTATGATTCTGATTTCTAATTGTTTATTCATTTGATTTGCTTTTTAGATTCCACATACATAGAAGGGAAATCATATGGTATTTTTCTCTCTGACTTATTTCACTTAGCAAATACCTTCTAGGTCCATCCATGTGGTCGCAAATTGCAAGATCTTGTCCTTTTTTATAGCTACCTAATCCAGTGTGTGTGTGTGTGTGTGTGTGTGTGTGTGTACACGCACACGCATCTGCACACATGCCACATCTTATAAATGTCAGGATGGCTAAAATCAAAAAGAAAAGAAATAACAAATGTTGGCAAGGATGTGGAGAAAAAGGAATTCTTGTGCATTGTTACTATGAACATAAATTGGTGTATCTACTAAGGATAAGAGTGTGGAGGTTCCTCAAAAAAAATGTAAAAAGAAATATCATATCTAATAATTTCACTGCTTTTTTATTATATTATTTTGTACTATTATTTTATGTGTTTTAGCTATTAACCCCTTATGATTATATGGGGTTATATGGTGTTATATATATAATTTGTAAATATTTTCTGCCATTAATTAGGTTGTCTTTAATTTTGTTTATTGTTTCTCTTGCTCTGCAGAAACTTTTTAGCTTGATTTTGTCCCATTTACTGGCTTTTCTTTTATTGCTTATGTTTTTGGTGTCCTATCCAAATATCATTGCCAAGATGAATGTCAAGGAGCTTGTTCTCTGTTTTTTTTTAAAGAAGTTTTATGGTTTCAGGTCTATATTTAAAGTCCTTAATCTATTTCAAATTAATTTTTGCAGGTGGTGTAAAATATGGGTTCAGCATCATTTTCTGCATGTGTTTATCCACTTTTCCCAGAACCATTCATTGAAGAGCCTATCTTTTCCCCCATTGAATATTCTTTAATCAACTGTCAAATATCAGTTGACCTTGTATGCAGAACTTAATTTCTGGACTCTAAATTCTGTCCCATTGGTGTATGTGTCTATTTCTGTGCCTGTACCACACTGTTTTGATTAGTATAGCTTTGTAGCAGAGTTTAAAAACAGGAAGTATGATGCCTTTGGTTTGTTCTTCTTTCTAGGATTGGTTTGGCCATAAGGATCGTCTGTGGTTCCATGAAAATTTTAGGATTTTTTTTTCCATTTTTATAAAAAATGCCATTGGAATTTGATAATGGTTGCATCGAATCTATAGGTAGTTTTTAGTAGTATGGACATTTCTTCCAATCCATGACATGGGTTATCTTACCATTTATTTGTGTCTTTTTCAATTTATCATAGTCATAGTTTTCCGTATACAGATCTTTTACCTTTTTGATTAAATTTATTCCTAAATATTTTATTGTTTTTAATGCTATTGTGAATGGTATTATTTTCTTTATTTCTTTTTCTGATGTTTTGTTGTTAGTGTATATAAATGCAACTGATTTATATATGTTGATGTGTCCTTCCCAGCCTTTTGAGTTGTTATCAGCTACAAGTGCTGGAAGTACTTGCCCTGCCCTTACTACTTCTACTAAATCTTCTCAGACATTTTCCGTACTGGGGTCAGTGTTGTCACTTGATCATTCCTGTGGTTCTTATTATGATTTCAGAACATACTTCAGCATAACTATCAGGCAAGTTTGAGGAATAAGGTTTATTATTCACAGTTTCTGCAGAATAAACAGCATGTTAGCAGCCACACATCAAGATCACAAGGGAAAGAAGGAGAGAAAGAGGAAGCAAGTAAGCATGAACCAGAGACTTTGCCTTTATTAGAGTCCAGGGTAGAGTTGTCTAGAGTTTTGCAGGTTCACTCTTTATTGTGTAACTTAAAGCATAAGAGTGGGAATCAGGGCACAAGAAGAGAGAAGTGAGGTCACTCAAGCATCCAGGTTTCCTGGACTTTCTCAAAGAAGAACCTTCATGGATGCTGGTAGTCTAATTTCTTACCTAGCTCTTTTGTTAGTAGCTATGTTTCACACCTGACAATATTTGTATTCAAGATGGATATCATTTGAAATAGGTGGCTTGACAATAAAAAGCTTAATGTCACTCACTTACTCTACCCTTTACCCTGTGAGGCATTAAAGAGTAAACCTGGTTGGCAGATATGTAAAAGTCAGGGGTAGAGCAAATAGTGGCCTAGAGTGTGAACATCTGCAGAGAATTAGAGTAACAAATCCTATACTAATTATATAAGCAGTGGTCCCCAGTCTGTAGCCATTACCCCCAACTAGAAGAGTCCAGCCACAAAAATACATCAGTGATCTCAGGGACTCTGCAATCTGTTCAGAGATTTGGGTAATATGCAATATTTTAAATCTTAGGCCATCTGGTAAAGTAGGTTTGAACTTGTCTTGAGTTGCTGATATACATGGTACAAGCAGTCCCAAGGAGGCACAAACCTTTCCTTTCTTCGCAAGTAGGTAGTCTAGGGTCAAACAGTTGTCTAAAACCATTTCGTCAAGAGACTCATGGGAATGTTCCACAAGGGGCACGGTTCTATGGAGTCACTGTGTTGGGTTAAAGTGGCCAATAATTGCTGGTTAGTCTCAATTACCCAATTTTGAGTCTAGGGCCACTACACTTTTTCCCAGTCCAGTCAATCCTAGTAGTATTGAAATGCCCAGGAATAAGGGAATGAAAATTATTCTTTTGGATTAGTGGTAGCCAGTCAGGGCAGAAAATTCAGGAGGCCTATGACCTGAGGGGACTACTTCTAGAGGCAAGCTGAATGAGACAACAGTGTATTAGACTATAGCCCAGGGGAAGCCAGTCTGATGGTTGAGGAAGTGTAGTGTGCCAGGTGAGGTCCTTGCAATGTGGGCCTACAGTAAAACCTGAAATTGGATATTCCTAGTGTAAAATATTAATCAGAGCATCTGGTGGTAAAACCAGAAATGTGAGCCTATTCATTGGCTATCGGCACAATGTAATTCTTGTTGGTATAATTAAAGGGGTATGTGGGCCAAGAGCTGTTTTTGCGTGGGCACAGAATCACCAAGGTGACCTCAAATGCATCCCAAAATGAACCTCAAGGAGCAGGTAGGGCAGAAAATAGTTGGAACATCTAACTAAAGGGAAGCTCAGGGTAAAGGTAGTGGTGGTCAGTGGAATTGGCTGAAGCTGAGTATATCAGTGGAGTAAGAATTTATGACGGGCTATAATCATTTGGAGGCCAAATCACAGGTCTAGCCATCTCTGATATCCAGTTCATGGGCAGCTCTCTCAGCCCACAGGATATAAATGTTAGTGGTGTGTATGAAGCATTTTTCCAGCAGTGTGGAAAATCTAGGGTGAAGAGTAGTGGAAGTGGTCATGATAGCATGAAGTTACTTGTGGTATGGGATTGTGCCATCAAAGGGAACTACTGGAGGCAAGTTCAGCAGATATGTGACCAACAGTGGTCGATGATGTGAATCCTGCAATATAACTGAGAAAAGCAGGAGAACAGCAGAAGTTTTGGTTGGGTATTCCCATGCAAGCATACAGAAACTGAAGATGAGAGGATATAGACAAGGATGAGTAATCTAAATGGGTGGTATTTCCAGATAGAGGAGCTGTCTGGTTCCAAATGAACATTTTGGCCTGCCACAGTGGGGAGATTTGTATGATACAGTGCTGTCCTATGGTTAATTGAAGAGATACTCGCAGTTTGACAGGCATCTTGGGTAGGGTCAGCAGACAAACACAAGGTAAATTCATGAAAATAATATTCCATTGGGTCCTCTGATTCCATCAGAGCAGTATATTTAACCCGTTGTTCCCAGAAATTTTCAGTCCCCATTGTGGTAACTTGCTGAGTGAACGGGGGTGGGGGTGGAGGGTGGTGGGCATCTGAGTGAGTGTTAAGATCTCTGATGCAGTGATATGTCCCTGAGGTGTCATCTCTGATGTAGTGGGTATAGTCATCTCCAATGATGACCACTTGGGCTAGGACATAGTCATCTCCAACCATGAACTCTTGAGCTAGGATGATGTCATCTTGGGTGATGTCCTTTCCAGTGATGAGTCTGTCTCACTTGGGGCTGAGATCCTCTAGAGTGATGGTCACCGAGGGGATAGATGACCCACCTATTATGTGGCTCTCTAGTTGCGGTATTGGTTACGGACTGAGAGTAGACTAGCCTGATACAACTTGGAGGCTTCCCTGAGGTCTGAGCTGCCTATCTGCATAACTGTGGTTAGTGAAACAGATTTTTAAGAGGTCCCTGGGGTTGTTAGGGGCACATTTAGCAGAGGAAAAGGTGCTGCCCTTGCACTCCCTGAGGAACACATTCAAAGTGTACAAAGATTCTGGGTAGTATCTATAACCTGGGCTAAGGCAGATCTTATGTATGTTATTGAGGCATTCCTAGGACCAACCCATGACAATGACTGAAAGATTATAGGATCACAGTCTCTATAACCAGATGGGTTTTATGTATGAACAATCATAAGGCTATTTCACTTGTAGCAACATTTGATGTATTTGGGGGTGGGGAGATATCAAATGTCATTTAGGCATCACCTCCAGAAGGTCCATTGCATGTATAAAGATTCAGTCCCTTTTCTCAGTGGCATGCTGTCCTGAGCTCTTCCATCAGGGCTCTCCAACATTCTCTTCTTTTCCACCTTGTGGGAGCAATTGGGAGCTGGAGTGGTATTGTTTCAACATTGCTTTTAGGTAATGATTAGGCCCAAGGGGTCTTCTAGTAACTCATCACTCAGGCTGCACAAAGCCTTATAGAGCACCAACATTTGATGAGCTTGGGTCAGGTTCCTTCTGGATGTTACTAATGGCTGAATGTGGTTCTCTTTGAGAAAGTTTGGGTTATCTCATCTAGCATGGAGTAAAGCTATGACTTGTAGTTTTCTCCCCTCGCTCTCATCTCTAAATAGGGATCCAAATATGGCAGAGATTTTCTTTCCTTCTTGAAGACACCCAAACTGTACCACTGGTTGATCATGGGGTGATGATGTCCACTGCCTGTAAATTAGTAGGGGAGTTCAGTTTCATTAGCCAGCCTTTATAGACACTATATTCAGGCAGAGTAGCTGGCATGGAGGTTGCTGCTTTTGGAGAGTCCTCACCATTGTTAAGGTTCCCAAAGAAATGATCTCACACTAACTTGGTAGACTTTTGACCTAGGGAGTATTCAGTGATGAGGGGATCATATTAGATTATTTGCCTTAGATCACATTGCCATTGAGATGGAAGTGATGAGAGGATGAAAAAATCATAGCAAATAGGGAATAGTGAGTCACAAGATGAAATAAAAAGGACATCCTCTTGGAGCGTAAAGGCTTAAGGACTTCCAAAGGCAATCAAAGTGGAATTTTAAGGGGTGTGGAACAGTTAGTATGTGCAGTACGAAGACCCAGAGGTGAGAATTAAGCCAGGTGGGCAGGATTAAAGGGGCTTAGGGCAAAAATTCAATCCATTTTGGGGACCACACGTCTGAAAGTAATTTAAGAACTCTGTCTTTAAGGTTATTATAATGCTCAATGAGGCTAGTCACCTGGGGGTGATAGCCTAGATGGAAGTTCAAAGAATATGTTAGAAAGCCCACTGTTGAATCTTCTGGGAGATGAAGTGGATACTTTGATCAGAATCAACGTCTGGTAATCCAAAAGGAACAAGAATATATTTAGTAAGGAAAGAGATTTCCTATTTTGAAGTGGAAATGTAGGTGAGAGTTGCCAAAGGGAGGCCCATGTTAGGTATCAATGATTGTCATTGTATCTAAAAGCCCCAGTAAAAATAGAGGATCAGACAATAAAATCAGTCTGCCAGCAGCAGGATATGGTTGGTCTCCACAGGAAGTATATCCTCATCTGGATAGTCTCCCTTATTTACTTTGGGAGCAGAGAATGCAATCCTGTGCCACAACTTTCACTGCTGCAAAGGAGAAAGGGGAATTCCCTCACTTAAGCCAGAGTTGTTAAGGCATGAATTTCCTAGTGATGTAAGTTTGTGTGGGCCCATATAGTAGCCCAGTAGGAAAGGCTAGTACCTTGAGGAGCCTGTACCAGGCAGAGTATGGAAGGCTTAGTGAGGGAGTCTATGATACTGTTGAAAATGGTTTCTGATACAGAGCAGTTGGTGTGAGTGGAAACATGAGTAATGATAGGAGCTGGGGGTTCTGCTAGTTCCTTTCATCTATGGATGCCCAAATGGCTTTGCCTTGTATAGAAAATTGTCCCTCAGCTGTCAGCCAGACTGAAACAAGAGGCCATTAGCAACAGCTCAGAAGTTTGTGAAAATTTTAATATTCAATGGACCCTTTTTATGGCCTCCTAAAGGACTAAGTGAACAGCTACAAGTTCCACTAATTGGACTGAGCCAGGAGTATTCTCCTCATCTAGAAAGGTGTTTTAAGACAAGATGGAATGTCATGGCCCTTCAGCGAGATGCATTTCCTACAATGGCAGCACTACCACTGGTGAAGAACACTAACTCCCTATCCATCTCTGAAAGTTCATACTAGAGGGCTCCCCAAGATGAGGAGGAAATGAAGTGCCACTATCAATTCAGCAGGGTTCGTGGGCAAGGCTTGAGTATGGGAGAAGCCACATCCTTCTGTAATTTGGAAAAATCTTTGATGTCAGGTTTGGCCCTCTCCTGAATGTACCATTTCCATTTCATCAGGGAGGCATCAGTGGTTATGCTGAGTCTGCTTGGAGGCATCTTTACCCAGGGCATTATAGGAACTTAGGAACAGAGCAGTACTAGATGGAAACTGATTAGGGCCTTGATTTCTAAAAGAGACCAATAGGATGCCAGGAGTTGGAGATCAAGGAGAGTATATGAGGCTTTTGCTGGGCAAAGTGATTAGTCCTAAACTCATAGGAAGCCAGATAAACTCATTTATGGTCCAGAGACACCAGCCAAATGTGGCCAATGACTTGACTCAGAATATAGAGCCAAAAAAATAATTTAAAAAAAAAGGTGAAACCAGGTGGGACTAAAGATACGTCTTGTCAGGCTACCTGTTTAACAGCTTCTAAAGTGCACAGTTGGGCTCACCCCAATGAAAGGTAGCAGACTTGCATGTGATCGTGTATGTCAGGTGAAGAATTAGTGAGAGATGAAGGATGTGCTGCTTTCAGAACATGAAAAGGCCTAGTATGTGTCATGTCTGAGTATAGTGAGTAGTTTAATAGTGAGAAATTGATGTTTGACACCTAGGAGAATATCTCAGCTCTAAGAGAATCATATGATGCTTAGAAACTTGACAGATGGATGATTGCCCAGCCATGTTGGTATATATGGCATGTGAGAACGTGTAGATTTGCCTGTACTGTCTCCTTAGAGGGACCCCTCAGCATGCCATCAATATAATGCCAAAAATGGCAATTTTCCAATTGTAAGGTATTTAAATCCTGGTAGCAAAGGTTATGTGCATTTGCAGGACTATTGAAATATCCCATTGGGAGCCAAGTAAATGTATCCTGTCTCCTCAAAAATGAAAGCAAATTGGGTCAGGGATTCTTCCACAGTGGGAACAGATTAAAACATGTTAACTAGGTCAGTGACTGCAAAGGACATTCCTTGGGTCCATTGAATGTCCTCAGTCAATTTTATAATATTAGGAATTGGAGTCTTAATGGGGGGAATCTGAGCATGGAGGTTTCGATAGTCAATGGTGAGGCATTACTTATTAGTGACTGGCTTAAGTACAGGCCAACTGTGGCTATTGAAAGGGGACATTAGTGACTCCATCTCAAGCATATCTTTTATGACAGGCCTTCAGTGCCCTGTTTAAGTTGGTATTGGGTGGTGGTTACCATCTTGACTGGAAGAGGAAGTCACTGGCATCCATTTGGTGAGTCCTGCCAAGAAAGCCAAGTACTTGGGCTTGTTCCATGTGGCTTGGCAATAGTATCAATGTATCTATGTCTATAAAAGGGAAAAAAATGAACCAGGGGGAAACCACCAGAGGAAGCTGTTTGAGTTGAATGATTACAAAAGTTCAGTGAGAACAGATATGTTCACTTTTGCTTGTTTTACCAACAGCGCTCTATGTTGAAGGGCTTCCCCATTGGGAATTTAGGGAGATTGCCTGGAATGACGGTGATTTGGGTTCTGGTGCTTAATAGGACCAAAAAGAACTCTATATTTTTGTTGTCCCTAGAAGCTGGGACAAGCCCCAAGGAGCCACTGATTTCCTAGGGTAGCGGCTTAATTGAATGTTAGTCCTGGAGATAAGGAAAGGATACACAAGAAGTAGTGGGGACTGGGTTTGGGACAGAGGGTTTAGAAGTAGCTGTGTGGCAAGAGGGTAGATAGTAGAAAGAAGCTATAGCTGGAGAATACTAGTTTTAGGGACTAGAGTTTAGAAACTGGTTGTCTGGTGATCAACTGGCCAGGAACACTGAGATTTTATAACTCCCAGTAGAGTTTGCCTATGTATTCCCAAGACTGGCAAAATTAGGTCAAGGATTTACTGAGGAGGAAGTAGGGAGCCCTTTCATTGAGGGAAATTTTCTCAAAGGAAACTACTCTGGAGCACAGGGGGTGGAGAGAAATGAGCCTGGAATATCTGGACTTCTGAATGAGAATATCCTCCCTGTCTGGAAACCATCTCAACACTCTCCAGTACCTTTTGAATGGTTTTGGCACTCCCAATAAAATATAGTAGTGTCACCCTGTAATTGGAGGGAACACCCTGTAAAAATAATTCTCTGGACTTGGTCCAATGGAGCCTCTTTAGGGTTATAGATGATGAGGGGATCACTGGGTCACTGTGATCATAGAAGTGATAAACCCATTGGACCAGGCTAATTTTGTGCAGCAGGAGACTGGCCTTATCTGATGTTTTACATTCACTGTGAGCCTTTACAGTCATGTGATGGAAAGACAGGCACAGTGCCAGGCAATAAATACTGAGTGAGGAGAGGAAGGGCCCTGGTACGAATATTAGTACCTCAAGGGCCCCTTTCTTTCCTTCTCCCTCCTCACTAGACATCTGGATAACCCTATCACCTCTTCTCCTGGTGGCGGGGGGCCTCATGAAGCATGTTTCTTTGTACTGCACCATTCAAGGGGAAAGCTGAGAGGGTGCTGGATCTGTGGTATCTCAGAGGAAACATGCATATAGCCCTGATGCATCTTGGTGAAGGTTATGGATTTTACGGTTTGGGTTTTTTTTTTTTTTTAACTATTATTTTTTTCAATGTTTATTTATTTATTTTGAGAGAGAAAAAGAGAGCAAGGGAGAGGCATAGAGAAAGGGGGAGAGAGAGAGAATCCCAAGCAGTCTCCAAGCAGGCTTAGCACAGAGCCCAACCTAGAGCTTGATCCCACGAACCATGAGCCAAAATCAAAAGTCGGATTCTTAGCTGACTGAGCCATTCAGAAGCACATGGATTTTTAGAGATACCTACCAGTTGGTGCATTTTGGCAGCCATAAGTAACAATTCAGAGCCTGTTCCAAAAACCTGCAGTAACCAATCAGCTCCTTTATCTTGCTGCTGCACAAAATATTTAAAGGTTCGAATTTCGGTTAAAGTATAATTTTCAATTTAAGTTTCTACTTCCTAGTTTTCTCCTGTTATCTTGATCTTCCATGTTGTTACTGGGAAATTTTATGGAACACATCCCTGTGAGCCCTCTTCTTAAAGGGCCACTTCCCTTTCCAAGGTTTCCCAATTGACCTCTCTGAGATTGGAGTCTGTCTCTACTTGCTCAGCACTCACAGGATACTTGGGGAAAGCCCCTAGGCCTCTGGAGCATAATGCCTGAGCCTCAGGCTGTTGGTATACAGAGGAATCAAGCAATCCCCAAGAAGCTTCCATGGGGGGTTTGCAATTATCAAGGAACTGGTGAACCTCCTTGGGGGTTTTAGGAGACACAGGCACTAAGTGTTCAGGACGTCTGTATCTTTCCATTAATTCTTTAGGGAAGGGACCTGTAAAATTCCATCAAGCTCGGGGATGAAGAGTGACAGCAGTGACTGAGGCAGCCATATAGGGAGCACAAGCCTCGTGAAAGTTGAATTTCTGCTTTTATGGTGTCATTAGTTTTGTGTTGCAAGGCTATTTCATTCATCAGGTTAGAACACATAGTACTAGGATGACCCACAGACTCAGTGGTCACAAGGGCAAGTCTCCCTCCTTCCTTGCCTATTGGAATATCCTTTCCTTATGGCTTTACCCTCAAGGCTCACCTTGGGTGGTAATAATAGCCTTGGTATCCAGTCCACAATTTTTAGCTCAACTTGACCCGCAGCATGGAGGACACAATCCTGTACCCTCTGCCAATTATTATCTGTCCCCACCTACTAATAACAATGTTATTAACTAGGAATGCCTAAGGCACTCACATGGGCACATACTTACTAGTAGTAAGCCCCCACAGTTTCTCATGAGGGCCATTGTTGTGACGAGACCAGCCCTTGTGGTGCTTATTTTGATTGCAGGTCAAATTTCAAAAACCATTGAGAAATTTGAGAAACTAGATTTATTACTCACAGGTCATAAAGAGAGCACTGCTTACCTGAAGGCCACACAATGAGGTCATGGGTAAAGGGACCAAGGGTTTTAGGGTCTCAGGGTGGGATTCTGGAGTTTTGTAAGTTCACTATTGGCTAATTTAAAGCATAAGAGTATGAATTAGGGCATGGGAAAGAGAAGAGGAGTTATCTGGGTTATAGAAAGAGGGAATTCATGGGGCAGGGGGTGGGGGCACTGATTCCCTGTCTGTTTTGCTACTAGCTGTGTCACACAGCTGGTAATGTTTATTTAAGATGGGTGTCTTTTGAAATGGATGAACTGACAATCAAAAGCTTAATGTCAGGCAATTTTACTTAATTTGTTTATTCTAACAGTTCTTGGGTGGAATCTTAATGATTTTCTCTATATAAAATCATGTCCTCTGCAAACAGACAGTTTTACTTCTTTTCTGATTTGGATGCCTTTTATTTCTTTGTCTTGTCTGATTGCTCTGGCTAGCACATCCGGTGCTGTGTTGAATAAGACTGGTGAGAGTGGGCACCCTTTTCTTGTTTCTGATCTTACAAGAAAGCCTTTTAATCTTTCACTGCTAAGTATAATGTTAGCTGTGGGTTTGTCATATATGGCCTTCATGACATACCTATAACCAATATGTTGAGTGTTTTTATCATGAAAGGATGTATTGTGTCAAACATTTTTTCTGCATCAGTTGAAAAAGTCATTTGATTTTTATCTTTCATTCTATTAATGTGCTGTATCACATTTATTGATTTGCTTATGTTTTTTCAATTTTTTTAATCTTTATTTTTGAGAGAGAGAGAAACAGAGTGTGATCTGGGGGAGGGGCAGAGAAAGAGGGAGGAGACACAGAATCTGAAGCAATCTCCAGGCTCTGAGCTCTCAGCACAGAGCTAGACGCAGGGGCTTGAACCAACGAACCATGAGATCATGACCTGAACTGAAGCCTGATGCTTAATCCACTGAGCCACCCAGGCA
Source organism: Cryptoprocta ferox (assembly GCA_028646485.1). Lineage (NCBI taxonomy): Eukaryota > Metazoa > Chordata > Mammalia > Carnivora > Eupleridae > Cryptoprocta > Cryptoprocta ferox. Next base: position 51,764,111 of record CM053571.1, on the reverse strand, counting down.
CCCCTGATTTGCTTATCAACCATCCTTACATCCAAAGGATAAAGCCTGCTTGATCATGTCGTATGATCCCTTTAAAGTGCTGTTGAATTCAGTCTGCTAATATTTTGTTGAGGATTTTTGCATCTTTGTTCATTAAGGATACTGGTCTATAGGTTTCTTGTAGGTGTCCTTATCTGGCCTTGCTATCAGGGTAATGCTGGCCTGGTAAAATATGTTTGGAAGTGTCACCTCCTCTTCAATTGTTTTGGAAAAGTTTGAAAAAGATTGACATGAATTCCTTAAATGTTTGGTAGAATTCACCAGTAGAACAACTAGTCCTAAGCTTTTGTTGTGAAGTGTTTGGTTTTGTTTCATGTTGTATTGTTTTGTTTTTATTGAAGTATAGTTGACATACAATGTTATATTAGTTTCAGGTGTATAACAGCGAGTCATTCCAAAGTCCTATACATTAGTCAATACTTACCATGAAAAGTTTACTCACCATCTGTCACCATACAATGTTATTATAATATTGACTTATTCCTAATATGCACTTTTCATCTCCATTACTTATTTTATAACTGGAAGTTTGTACCTCTAAATCGTCTTCACCTATTTTTCCCATTCTCCCACCCACCACCCCTCTGGCAACTACCGGTTTGCTCACTATATTTAAGGGTCTGTTGGCTTTGGTTGGTTTTTTTTAGATTGCACATTGAAGTGAAATCATTTCATACTTGTCTTTTTTTTGTCTGACTTATTTCACTTAGCTTAATGCCCTCTAAGTCCATCCATGTTGTTTAAAATGGCAAGATTTCATTATCTTTATGGTGGAGCAATATTTCATTTTATTTATATATACCCCATACCTTCTTTATCTATTCATCTATTGTTAGACACTTGGGTTGCTTCAGTATCTTGCCTATTGTAAATAATGCTGCAATAAACATAGAGGTACATATATCTTTTTCACTTAGTGTTTTCATTTTACTTGGGTAAGTACGGAGTAGTGGAATTATTAATGGGTTATATGGTATTTCTAGTTTTGATTTTTTGAGAAATCTCCATACTGTTCCACAGTGGTTGCACCGATTTAGATTCCCACCAACAAGGTACAAAGGTTAGTTTCCTCCCACATCTTCATGAATAGTTATTTCTTGTCCTTTGGATGCTAGCCATTCTGACAGTTATGAGGTGATAAGTAATTGTGGTTTTGATTTGCATTTCCCCCGATGATCAGTGATACTGAGCATCTTTTATTTTGTCTATTGGCCATCTGTATATTTTCTTTAGAAAACTTTCTGTTCAGGTCCTCTCTCCATTTTTTTGATCAGATTGTTTGTTTTTCTGATGTTAAGTTATATACATTCATTATATATTTTGGATATTAACCCTTCACTGATAATCTCATTTTGACATACCTTTTCCCATTCAGTGGGTTGCCTTTTCATTTTGTTTATATTTCTTTTGTTGAGCAAAAGTTTTTTTTTAATTATTTTGGTGTGTTGTAAGGTTTTTGATTATAGATTCAATCTCTTTCTCACTGATCTGTTCAGATTTTCTATTTCTTTAGGATTTGGTTTTATAAAGCTATAAGTTTCTAGGAATTTACCTATTTCTTCTGGGTGTCTAGCTTGTTGGCATACAGTTGTTTATAGTAGTCTCTTATGATCCTTTGTATTTCTATGGTGTCAGTTGTAAGGTCTCCTTAATTTCTAATTGTATTTGGGTCTTTTCTTTTTGGGTGAATTTAGCTAAAATCTTGTCAATCTAGTTTATCTTTTGAAAAAATTAGCTTTTAGTTTCATTTATCTTTTCAATTGTCTTTAGTCTCTAGTTCACTTATTTCTGCTCTGATCTTTGTTATTTCCTTCCTTCTAACTTTGAGCTTTATTTGTTCTTTTTCTAGTTTCTTCAGGTGTAATATTATGTTGTTGCTTGAGATCTCTCTTTTTACTTAATGTAGGCATTTTTCACTATAAGCTTCCCTCTTAGAACTACTTTTGCTGCAGCCCATAAGTTTTGGTGTACTGTATTTTCATTTCTGTTTTAAGACATTTATTTTTTTTTCTTCTTTGAAATACTGGTTGTTCAGGATTGTGTTGTTTAATTTCCACTATTTACAAATTTTCCAGTCTTCCTCCTATTATTGCTTTCTATTTTCATATCATTGTGGTCATAAAAGATACTTGATATAATTTCTAATTTCTCAAGTTTGTTGAAACTCATTTTATGGCCAACCTAAAATCTGTCCTGGATAATGCTGCATGTGCAATTGAAATTCTGATTCTGCTGCTGTGAGATGGAATGTTCTATATATGTCTGTTAAGTGCATTTGGTCTATAGTTGTTCAATGCCAGTATTTGCATATTGATTTTCTGTCTGGATCATCAGTCCATTGTTGAGAGTGGGGGTACAAAAGTCCCCACTATTATTGTATTCCTTTATATTTCTCCTTTAGTTCTGTTAGTATTTGCTTTATGTATTTAGGTGATCCAATGTGGGTGCATAAATATTTACAATAGTTATATTTTCTTGATGAATTGACCCCTTTATTATTGTATTATGAACTTTTTTGTCTCTTGTGACCATTTTTCACTTAAAGTCTATTGTGTCTGCAACTAAGTACAAGCATACCTTGTTTTATTGCACTTCTATTTACTGCACTTCACAGATATTGTGGTTTTTACAAATTGGAGGTTCATAGCAACCCTGCATGAAACAATTTTATCAGCACCATTTTTTCCAATAGCATGTGCTTACTTTATGTCTCTGTTGCATTTTGGTAATTCTTACACTATTTCAAATCTTTTCATTATTTTATTGTGTGATCTATGATCAGGGATTATGACTAGCTAAAAGTTCAGATGCTGGTTAGCATTTTTCAGCAATGAAGTGTTTTTAAATTAAAGTATAGACATTGTTATTTTAGAGAACACTATTGGACAATCAATAGACTATAGTATAGTATAAATAACTTTTATATGCACTGGGAAACCAAAAAAAATCTTTGGCTCACTTTATTGCAGTATTCAGTTTATTGCAGTGGTCTGCAACCAAACGTGCAGTATCCCCAAGTTATCCTGCATAGCTACCTCTGGTCTATTTTAGTTAGTATGTGGTTGGAATATCTTTTTCTATCCATTCACTTTCAATCTATGCCTGTCTTTTAAGGCAACAGTGAGTCTTTTGTAGGCAGCATATCACTGTATCTTAATTTTTTAATCCATTCAGCCATTCTGTCTTTTGATTAGAGAATTTAGTCCACCCACACAAAGTCATTACTGATAGCTATAACTTCCTATTTTAAATTGGGCTACTAGTTGGGCTCCACAATCATCTCTGGGTGGGTGCATTCACAGGGTGTGTTCCCTAGCAGGGTGGTACCACTGGTTGCAGTTTGCAGTGAATTGGTACTATAAATGGAGTCTTCAATTACTCTTGGTCAGAAAGGGTCTCAGACTGTGCTTCTAGACAGATAGTACTGCTGTCTGGACATTGTTCAGGCAGAGCTTCAGGTAGAGCTTCATGATCAGACAGAGCCTCAGGCTGTGCTCCAAGATCAAGAAAGTGACAAGCTGAGCTCCATCATTAGGCAAGTGATGGCTGTACTCTGGTATTGGACAAGCTCACAGGCCAGGCTCTCTGGTCATATGGGGCCTCTAGCTGTGCCCCATAGTTAGTTGTGGGTGGAGGTTGTGCTGTATGGTTGGACAGGGTCACTATCCAGGCTTCCTGTTTGAGTGACACCAGGGGCTATGCTAAACAAATGAGTAGGGCCAATAGGTTGGGCTCAGCTGTTAGATGGGGCTCTGAAGCCTGCCTGTACCATAGGCTGGGCTCCAAGGCTGCTCACATCACTGTTTGTGCTTCCTGATCAGATGGAACTGAAGGTTATGGTCAGCAGTTGAGTGGGTCTGCTGACTTGCTTCCTTGCACTAGTGTGCTACAGAGTGTTCTTTGCAGCTTCATGGCATCTATGGTTAGACATTTTGGTAGGACAAGGATGGAAACTATACTCACCGGTTGGATGGGGATGTTGACTTGCTTTCCTATCCAGGTAGAGCCATAGAATGGGCTGATAAGGCCCTTGTCTGGGGACCCAAACCAGGCAGAAATCCCACCTGACTTCCTAGGCCCTATAGGGCTATGGCTGGGATATCAGCTTGGACACCACTTTCAGCAGGAACATGGTCTGCTGAAAGTATCCATGCATCGGTTGCTCTAATCCATGGCCCCTTGTCCATCTCTGTCTGATTCCTGGTGGTCCAAGCACCACAATTATTTCAGTAGTCCTTGTGAGGCAAGACCCAAGTGGCCCTCCTGGGAAGCATCCTGCAATTCTGTGGAACAGGATATCTACCTTTGGTTCTCTTTGCCCACTGGATAAATCCTAGGCTGAGGGACTCCTCTGTGTGTCACTGTGCTGGCCTAGGGAAGGAGCAATTTAATCAGAGCAAAACCATTCTTGTTACCCTTCTAATGTGGTTCTTCTCAGCCTCAGTCCTAGAAGATGCTTCTACCTAACCCCTGGGTTCTGGGATTTTCACCACTGTGTCTTGTCTATGGATAGCTTTTAGTTGTTTTTTTTGTGAGTGGGATTGAAGTCAGGAACCACCTATTCCACCATCTTGATGATACCACCTTGTTGTTTCTTTTTAATAAGGAAAAAGTAACCTGGCTCAGGATTGTCAGTAGAGAGAAAATATAGATTACCCTTATTTCTGCTCCTTAGTTATTAGGCTGCTGTTAAGTAACCACTATTAGGCTTAAACTAAACAGATATAAAATGAAATAGCCCACTTGTATTGATTCATGGGAATTCACCAGGTATCACTTTGTGAACAAAGGTAAATCTATGCCTTCACTCCTTGATTCTCTATCAGAAACAGAAAAACATTGTTTCAGTGAAATGTAGTCTGATTCTTTCTCATATGGTTTAGTGCCTGGAAGACCACATCTTCACATATGTAATACAAATGCATCTTTCATTCTTCCCTCTCATCTACTGTGCCTGATAAAAGAAAATCATATATATCAGAATCCCATGCCCTACTGTGTACCATCTTCAACTTCCTGCTCTATTGTTACCTAGTAGATGTAGATCTCAAAGTATGCAGGAATTTATTAATGGGACCTAGGAAGGGGATGATCCTGATCCGGCCTTAGAAACCAATGCTACACAATGGGCAATTGGTTGCCATGGTTCTTATTGCTGCACAATCTGCACCAGAGTGCTAGAAGTAGACAAGAAGAAAGACTAAATCCACTTTATGATAGATGGCTCTATTACAGAATGGCAACATGGGTCACAGTGTTGTATCCTCAGCTCCTTATGATCTAAACTTATTGTGATTTGTTCCGTCCCATGCATATGGAATTTTTAAATGCAATTGATTTCAGTGATCAATTAATCAGTTAATCACAACATCAATTCAATTTACCCAAGGTAACTAAAATGATAATGATAATAATAATATAAAAATAATGATAGAGTCCAGTATTAGTACTAGCCACCAGAGAGAATTGAGGTATCCACTATCTTTTTTTTTTTTTTTTTTTT
>CM053571.1:51670414-51758069 GCA_028646485.1 Cryptoprocta ferox | reverse complement strand
TACAATCTGCATTATTACTGGGATGGATTAAAGACATAGTTTCTCCCTAAGGATCTTTCACCCAATACGTTTTGTCTCCTCGTCAACAGAAGTCAGTAAGAAAAGTAAATTATGATGTAATCCTGGGTTTTTTCCTTAGCCCACCATTATTCCTTACCTGTACATACTATTGTAATTCACTTTACCTAACAAAAACAACATCCTTAATGATATATTAGCTCAAATTTAACATAATATGTCAGGAATTAGAAATATGAATCTCAGACATGATAAGATGCCAGTATGAGTGAATTTCCTTCTGTGTCTGTGTCACTTTTGAGCCTACGTTTCTCCCATTGGATCTTGATCTCTTCCAGTAACACTTTCCAACCCCCATCACACCATTATAAATAAGTTTTAAACCCTTCTGAATTAAATAATTTCACAGTTTCCTCTTGGCTAACCTTTTCCTCTAGCTAATCTAGAATTTCTACAAAATGTGAACAAATCAAATAATCACATGCATCCTATTTCTTACTTGAATGTGATAATTGTTAACATCTTGCAGTATTTTCTATTATCATGAGTAAGATCACATTGATTCACTTTATCAAAGATGCTGAAAAGATTAACCATTTTTAGGAACAGAATGTGTTGAATGCTCTAGTTTATTTGATGGGTTTTAGTAAAATTGAATTATGATTGGAAGAGTTAGTGAACTTTTCAAATATGTATCTCAGAAAATGTCTCTTTGCTTTTTTATAGCTAAATGCTTTCAACCTGCTATGTTAATAATATTTAGTAATTTAGTCTGCTAGTGAAGAGAAGATATATTCTCACAGAATTATAGAAAACAAACTGGAATGCCAGTCACCTATGAATGAATTGTCCAAAACCTAGGCTCAGTAATTTAAATACTATAAGATTATGTGTCTATGCTTCCAAAACAAATACCTGATATTTGTACCCTGTATGTTTTGTTTTTAATACAGAAATTAAACAAACAAAGGAAAAAGAACCTGTGATCCACCTGTTTGTAACCAAAAATGCCTATCTGTAGTCAAAGTAAATTTTTTTCTGTTTAATCTGAAAACAATGTTTATAACATCAGATCCTACATGGAGTTACACATACACACACACACACACACACACACACGAACATACAAAATCCTTCTCCCTTCTTATTCCAAGTCAAGAATTCTGCCTACAAATTGAGAAAAAATCAAAAATATTTTATAGACAGTGACTCATAATTTGTAGAATATAAGAAAAAACTTTTTGAATATAAATCTTTTTAGGTCTCTCCACTGTTTAAAAAGTCTTCCCTAATCCTCCCTACTGACTTGAGGATAAATAATAAGCACCCAAGAACCTTTATAACAAGAGCTAAGCTTGTTTTCCAGTCTCATCTCTCACCCCTCCTCACCATTTCTTCTGATCCATGTCTTGTCTCTCTGATGTTCCTTGAACCTCTACCCCAGGACAGTTATTTCATGTCTTTGCTGATAAATGTCTTTCCTAGGCTTCTCACTTGATGAGCTCCAATATTTTCTTTATTTCGTTGAAAATAATCAGCATTCTTGTCTTACCTCATGCCTATAACCTTAGTTTGCCACCTGCTCTTATGCTATCTTGTACATACCACTCCCTGGATTAGAGCCTGACAAATATGCACAGAACAGAAACGTTCGATCTTCCTCCAAGAAACATACAGGACCTTAAAATGTGCATTTTGTACTGTAGTCTTACACCTGTTTCAACCTAAACTTACTTTCCCTTTATAACCTCATTCCTTCACTTATTTTGGATTTACCTTGTTGTTTTGTATGAATGCATTTTCAAATAAATGAATATATTTATATTGAACTTAAAAGCTGACATCAGAATTCTTATAAAGAAAATTATTTTGAAGCACATTTTTAAACCATTAAGGGAAAAGGTAAACTCCTTTGGGCAGCCTTCAGGACAAAAAAAAAGTGATCATCAAATTTTTCTGCAATAACAATGAAGAGAAATTTGTTAGGAGGAAATGAAAAAGAAAGAAGGCAGAGGAGCAAATAATATAATATATAGAAGATTTCAACTAGAATTTTGAATATTGCAGAGGAATTTAGGAACAGAATTATCCTAAGATTAATATTAAGCTGATTTCATTGATGTTAATACAAACCCATGCATCATTCCAAATACCAAATACATATTCTGCACCAAGGGACAGAATTCCATCTCTGGGATATCTAGGTACATAGCAGGAGACTGCTAAAAGAGAATCTCTACACTAAGCTATTTGTTGATTTGGAACCTAAATCAGTTATATGCATAAGAACATAAGAACTCCTGATATTTGCAAGAATGTTGTTCTAGGCTTTGACCACAATCTGTGGAACACATGGTAAGTCAATTCGAGCTATACTTTAAGGACGATGTGATTCCACCAGAAAGCTATTATGGAAGAAAATCAATCATGACACTATTAACAGAAGACTTTGTTTGAAAATGCTTAGGAGGAGAAGGCTTCAGAAATGTTTCTAATTTGAGAAATAAGGGCAGTAACTTTACAGGACTTTAGCAGGAGGGCTTACATAATTTTCAGCTCATTTTAAGAATAGTATAAGGGCAAATATAAATTAAAAATAAGACACTTAATTTTTGAAAATAAAGAGGCTGCTGCCCTTTTCCTTAGAACATTTATTTTAGAGAACTTACTGTAAGTTCTTTCTCTGTCTCTTTGAAATGCATGTAAATCTTTTCAGAAGTTATTAAGCCTTTTGCCAGCTTTATGACCCTGAATGTCTTTCTCAAGGACCTGCGAGCCATCTCCTTTTAATGTAAGAATCAGAAAACTTTGCATCCCTCTTCGCAGTTTCTAAGGGAAGGTGGGAGCCTAACTTGAACAAGTGCCCGGCTCCAAGTTGCAAAACTACCTCCTATCGTAAACATATGAGAAGTTTATTTTCCCTTTGTATTAAAACAGGTAATACAGATAATCACCCCAATTACCAGGTGATAAATTTAGGGTGAATTATGTCTGACACATGGTACTTTCAAATATTCTTACCTAAGAATCAGTTATTTATCATTAGAAAATGTATGCAATGGATTGTATCTGCTTCCCTATAAAAAAGCATGTGATTTCTAGAAGCCTGTCCATTAAATCTCTTAGCATATTGCCTATGGTACATATCACATTCTGGTTTAATGCTCATTCATTAATAATAAAACTATTTACTTTCTTTACTATTCTTATGAGAAGTTTTCTGGTTATGAGAAGATTTAGTTTGTGGTTATTTCCCCAACAGTTGGTCAAAAATTGACCAGTAAGTCGTCAAAAAATGGTTTTCCCAAAGGGAGAAATTTTTCTTGGGGTTGGCAACCACTGAGAAATTTGGATTTACTAAAAAAAATGGGTAGGACGGTATATTACACCACCAGAGATCATTGTGTTTTGCATAAGAGGGTGAGGAAGAACAGCTTTGTGTTGGGGAGGTTGGAATAAAGACATGTAAAAATCACAGTGGAAAATCCTCACTAAATGTCTATCATAATGAATTATAGAAACAAAATTATTTATTGATTTGAATGATCTCTCTCCCATTAAAAACACTGACATTAGATTGTGTAACCCATATCTGTATTCTTTTTTAAAATTTTTTTTTAATATTCATTTTTGAGAGACAGAGATAGAGTACGAATGGGGTGGGCAGAGAGAGAGAGAGGGGGAGACACAGAATCCAAAGCAGGCTCCAGGCTCTGAGCTGTCAGCACAGAGCCCAACGCAGGGCTCAAACCCATGAACTGCGAGATCATGACCTTAGCGGAAATCAGCTACTTAACCGACTAAACCACCCAGGCACCCCCATATTTGTCTTCTTGATATCTAGAATATATTACTATCTAAAAGACATTTGTATTGATATATAATTGGCATAACATTGTGTAAATGTAAAGTGTACAATGTGTTGATTAAATACATCTATGTATTGCAACATGATTCCTCCCTACCTTTAGCTAATATCTCTATCATATCACATAATTATCATTTCATTTGTGTGGTGAGAACAGTTAAGATCTAGTCTCAGCAATTTTGAGGAATATAATATAGTATCATTGTTGATAAACACTGTGCTGTGCTTTAGATCTCCAGAACTTATTTAGCTACTACTTGTTAGTTTGTACCCTTAAATAATATCTTCCCAATTCCTCCACCTCTCAGTTGCTGATAAACATCATCCTGTGTTTCTGCAAGTTTAGCTTTGTTTTCTTATTCTACATATAAGTAATATACACTATTTGCCTTTCTTTGTTTGGTTTATCTAAGTATAATGTTCTCAGGGTCCATCCATGTTGTTGCAAATGGCAGAATTACCTTCTTTATTATGTCTGGATAATATTCCATTGTATATAAATACTGATATCTCAATGCATTTATCCACTGGGAGACACTTAGGTTGTTTCTCATTCTTGCCTATTGTGAACAATGATACAATAAACATAGGAGTGTAGATATCTTTTTGATATACTGTTTTCATTTCCTCTGGGTGTATACCCCAAAGTAACATTGCTGGATCATGTTCTATTTTTGGTTTTTTGAGGAACATCCAAAACTGTTTCCCAGAGTGGCTGTCACAATTTACATTCCCACCAGCAGCACACAAGAGTTTCTGTTTCCTCCACATCTATGCTTACACTTGTCTTTTCTCTTTTTGATCATAACCATCCTAACAGGTATGAGGGAATATTTCATTGTGGTTTTGATTTACATTTCTCTGATGATTAGTGATGTTCAACACTTTTTCCTATACCTGTTGTCCATTGGATGTCATCTTTGGGAAAATGCTTATTTGGTTCTTCTGCCCATGTTTTAATAAGGTTGTTTTTGATGTGGTTGTTATTGAGTTGTATGACTTCTTTATGTATTGGATACTACCCACTTATCTGATACGTGATTTGCAAATATTTCTCCCAATTTGTAGATTGCCTTTTCATTTTGTTGATTGTTTCTTTTGTTGTACAGAAGCTTTTAAATTTAACTTAGTCCCATTTATTGAGTTTTGCTTTTGTTGCTTGTGCTTTGGGCAGCAAATCCAAAGAATTACTGCCAAAACAAAGGTCAAGGAGATTATTCCCTATGTTTTCTTCTTGGAGTATTACAATATCAGGTCTTTTGCTTAAGTGTTTAATCCATTTTAGGATAATTTTTTAGTGATGTAAGATGGGGGTCCAGTTTCCTTTTTCTGCATATGGTTATTCATTTCTTCCAGCACCATTTATTGAAGGACTGTCCTTTCCCCCATTGACTCTTCTTGGCTCCTTTGTCAAATAATTAGTTTATTGCATATGTGAGAGTTTATTTCTGGGTTCTCTTCTGCTCCCTTGGTCTTTGTGTCTGGTTTTATGCCAGTATATACTATTTTGATGACTATAGCTTTCTGGTATAGTTTAAAACCAGGAAATATGATGCCTCCAGCTTTATTCTTCTTTCTCAGGATTGCTTTGGCTATTCAAGGTTTTTTGTCATTCCATACAAGTTTTAGAATTTTTTTCTGTCTGAAAAATGCCATATAATTTTGTTAGGACTGCATCAAATCTCTAGATGGCTTTGAGTAGTATGGGTGCTTTAACAACATCAATTATTCTGAATTATGAATATGGGATATCTTTCCATTGTTTGTGTCATCATCAATTTCTTTCATCAAAGCCCTGTATTTTTCATTATACAGATCTTTCATTTCCTAGGTTAAATTTATTCCTAAGTATTTCATTGTTTTTGATGCTATTGTGAATGGGATAGGATACACTAGTTCTTTTTCAGATATTGCATTGTTACTGTATAGAAACACAACTGATTTATGTATGTTGAGGTTATATCCCGAAATTTTACTGGATTTATTTATTAGTTACAAAAGTTTTTTGGTTGAGTCTTGAGGATTTTCTATATATAAGGTTATATAATATGCAAAAAGGGATAATTTTACTTTTTCTTTTCCATTTTGAATGTATTTTATTTTTTCACTGATTTGATTCCTCTAGCTAGGACTAAAGAGGACTATGTTGGATAAAAGTCATGAAAGTGGACATGCTTGTCCTATTTCTGATCTTTGAGGGAAAGCTTTCTTTCACTACTGAGTATAATATTAGCTGGGGGAGTTGTCATACTGGCTATTTATATGTTGAGATATGTTCCTTCTATATCCAATTTATTGAGGGTTTTTATCATGAAAAAGTATTGTATTACATCAGATGCTCTCTCTGCATCTATTAAGATGACCAAATGATTTTTATCTTTCATCCTATTGATGTGGTGGATTATGTTTTTTTGACTTGTATTTTGAGCCACTCTCGCATTCCAGGGATAAATCTCATTTGGGCATGGTGCATGATCCATTTCACATGTCGCTGAATTTGGTTTGCTAATATTTTGTTGAAAATCTGCATCCATATTCAGCATGGATATTGGCCTGTAATTTTCTTTTCTTGTGTGTCCTTGTCTGGCTTTGAAATCAAGTAATGCTGACTTTATAAAATGAGTTTAGAGTGTTCCCCGATCTTCAGTTTTTTGGAAAACTTTGAGACGGATTGGCATTAATTCTTCTTTACTATTTGTTGGAATTCACCAATGAAGCCGTCTGATCCTGGGCTTTTGTATGGGGAAAGGTTTTTGATTATCTCTTCAATTTCCTTACTAGTAATTGATCTATTCACATTTTCTATCTCTTCATGATTCTGTCTTGGTGTCTTGTGTTTCTAGGATATAATTTCTTCTAGGTTACCCAGTTTTTTGGCATATAATTGTTTATGGTAGGCTTTTAAGATTCATTGTGTTTTTGTGGTATCAGTTGTAATGTCTTATTTTCTAATTTTATTTGAGTCTTCTTTTTTCTTAGTTTGTCTAACTAAAGTTTTGTTACTTTTGTTTAACTTTTTGAAAAACAAGATTTTATTTTCACTGATCTTTTTTAGTCTCTATTTCATTTATTTGCATTCTGAACATTATTATTTCCTTTCTTCTAACTTTGGACTTAATTTGTTCTTTGTGAAACTAACACCTGGCAAACTTATGCCAGGTTTTAGGCTTCCTTTACAAATTATTTTTAGAACAAGTCTAGCTATATGCCACTTAAAACAAGAGGTCTTTGTACAGATATAGATGAACCCTTTTTCTTTAACGACCTTATTTCTCTGATTATTTTTTGGAAAGTGTAATTAAGCTCACCAGAACTACAGCCATTCAAATCTACTTTTGCAATTTGAACTTTTTCTTTATGGTAGTTGTGTTTGTTAGTTTGGCTTTTAATTTCTCTCTCTCTCTCTCTCTCTCTCTCTCTCTCTCTCTCTCTTTTTTTTTAAATAAACTCCCTGTCACTATACTAGCACCTTTTATTATCAAATATTCCTTTGAACTACACATGCCCCGTAGTATAGGTTTTAAGAAAACTTGGAATTTAAGGACCTATCTTTCATATTCTTAGTACAGATCACCTCATGGCACTGGACACTCTCCTTATTACTGTCCTGTTAAGGGATAGTTCCTGAAAAATCACACATCCAGCCCAGAGGGCTGCTTTAATCAAATCTTTAATCTCAAGGGGCATAAATAAGCATTTCCTCCTCTGCTTCTTTCATTATAGTACTAATCACCCTGCTATAATATGCTAACTCCTATACCATGTCTTCCACCAGACTGAGAGCTCCCAGATCAGAAATATACTCTTTTCATATTTCTGTCAAGTCCAGTACCTTTCCTGGCATTTAATAAATGTTTGCTGACTGAATGAATAAATCATAACTTCTCCAAATACAAATGAAATTTGCTGAATTAAACTAAGATGAGAAAGAAAGTTTATCTTTTGTACATCTCTGGATAATTGCTAGTGACCATCTGGGGAGCTATGTTGAGAAGTGCTCTAAATATAAATAACCAAATAAGCATAAAAATACACATACACTCCTTGAAAAGACTGCTATAATCAATTAGCAATATTTGCTGTGTGCTAGTAGAATAGTGCTGGCATGAGTGACACATATTTACCACCTCAAGACCAAATGATGAAAACATATATTTATATTTTATAGTTCTCAAAGACTATAATGTACTTTAAAGCATTTGATTTTCACATTGACCTTTTTCCTGCTTTACAAATGTGTAAAAGGAGGTGAGAACATTAAGTCATTTTCAAAGCTTATAACTTATAGGTCAAGAACTGGCGAACCTGAAACTCAAATCTGAATTCTAGCAAAAATAACAACAAAATACCAGAGATATCTCCCCTACACCACTATCGCTGTCTTCTCTATTACCTGTAATGAACTCAGCTCATGTGCAGGCATTCCCAAGATATACATGGATGGCTACAGTTTGAGTATAATTATAGCAAGGGAACAGGCTGGAAAGTGCAAACTGAACAATTTTACCAAAGTGTATCCAGATGTGTTTCTTGCAAAGGCCTGTTGCATTAACAGTCACTAATTATATGTTATTATACATTTCATTTCAAATTCCTGTATCATCCAAAGATTGAAGGTTATTTAAAAGTTAGTTTAACAATAGATAGTCCAGATAGTGATTGAACTTTGATTGTGAATGAAGTTGAAGTCTTTTGCCCTTTGCTTTGTATTGCCTAGAAAAGTCAAGTTAGCATAAATAAGCAAACAACTCTAACAGCTTTAATTCAAATGGTAATGTAGCTCGAAAATGTGTAAGATGAAAGAATAAAACATGAGGTAGAAACTCAAGAAGACTAGCCCAATGCATTATCAGCCTTTCCATGTATTTGATATTATTTTCCATTCTTATTGTGTTCAGTGCTGACCCCACTCCTGTCCACCTCCTCAAGGATGTAGAATTGTTGGTCGGCAGAGAAACAATTTCAAGGATTTCTGCAATACCCTATAAATTCTGCTAAGGCCTTGCTCTGTAATAGTGTGCCCTGAATTGGAGGCTGAGGAATAAAGAGGTTTGGGAAGGTAATACCTAGATGTGGGAAGACACCTTCATGTCAGCATAGGCAAAGGGATTCCCCAAAAATCTCTGGCCTCAGATCTGTCACCAAACAGTTGGGATAACATGGAGATGTTAGGAGTGTCCTATGTGCAAATGTGCAAAATGCTTACGAAAATGCCATGCATATGGCCACTCAATAACTGTTAGCCACTAGTAATAAAAGCAGGTGTGGTTATCAAATAGTTTTCTTTTTAATACGAATAGCAGCAGCAGTAATATTAAGAGGGTGCTACAGTGGAGATAACATAAACTCTGAAGTCTAAATATCTGGCTTTGAATCCATCCCCGCGGTGCATGAAAACAAACCTCTAAACCTCACTATTTCTTAGTATCATCATCAGGAAAATGGGCCTAATAATATTTAATTCAAAGGTATTTTGTTAAAATCAAGGCTTTGCACATTAAGAAAAAGTCTTTTTGCAAACTAAAGGAAAAATGCTATGTAAATGTTGATCACCCTATTTCTGCATTTACTAGGAAGAGCCAGTCTGACTTGAGGGTGACTGAATCTTCCTAAAATCACTTTCTAATAGGCCTCGTGTAGATATTTTTTTCTCGCCCTTACAGATTATTCCTGTAGCTTATCCAAGTGCTTCCAAAGAACATATAAAGCTGTTACATCAATTATCCCATCAGGTAGGCCTCACTTGTAACACATGTATCCCACTTACTTCTGCTCTGACAACTAGGTAAGAATAGATCTGAATGAGAGAAACGGCAGCATCAGAAGAGAGATCTAGCACACAGAAACGCTATTTTGGAAGGACAGAAGTGTGTAATTTTTGGTATGAGCAACACACATTAGACTTCAGAGAGAGAAGACATTGGCAGTATCAAACACTGAAGAGAAATTTCACTTGCAAACAACACTATTCAACTAAGTTTGAACTCACAAAGACTTTTGTCATTTTCTTTTTGATAAAAACTATGAAGAGTATACTTTTGGACAATATATTTTGCTTGGTTTAAGTTTGACATGAAAGCCATTTTTAAACAAATTTATTTTCTTCGCTTATGCTACTTGTCAGTTCACTGATTCATCTAAATGAACTATAGACACAAGTAAATTACCATATCCTTTAATCACTGAGGGGGAAAAATCCTCCTTTATTGTAAAATATTTAGTCCCAAAGAATCTGTGATGAACAGTACACAATTCTGATGTGTTATAGTCCCTGAGGCCAACTTTATAAAGATAGAAAACAACATTCTGGCTACCAGAAATCTCTCTTTAGTGACTCTGACATCCTGAAGGAGCAGAGAAAAGTGGGAGAGGCCACTTTTCAGTGGGTCTTGGTAAAAGGGACTATGCCTCCCTTCACAGCAGGCAGTGGCTATTACTCTTTAATGTGTAAATGAGCAGGCTCAGCATTGTTTAAAACTTCTGAAATGTCCCCACATAGATTTCCCTGCACCAGCATGAGCCACAGAAATTACAGCAATTTTCCCAGTTCATTCCAAACATCAATGACAATCGCCTTACCTCTTTTGCTTTGAGATTATAAACTTCTCTTCTAAAATCTGTCCTAAGTATATGTATCCAGACTTCTCTGGGAAGCAGCTAGACTTTAGGTAGAACCTTCTGAGACACATTGTGGTGATGCTGATTCACACACAAGATTGTGAATTGGTGACAATTCTAAATTATGTCCTATATCATGCTTAGTTAATGCTCAAACTTAATGTATTCCTTCTCAGTTACTCTTGCCTGCCTAGTCACAGCAAAGCTACACAGAGGTCTTTGGGGGAATGAAGAATTAATACTTGAAGTAGCAACCAGGCTGGGGAATGAGATATAGAGATAAGATGAGTAAGATGAGAAATATGAATTCAAGCAAAACTTAGACCATAAAAATATTTCCTCCAAGGTTATGGGTACTTTGGGTGGACCTCTCATTCACTCCATATTGCACTCAATGCAGCGTCCTGCTCAAATAGGCATTTCATAAATACCTATTGATGATGACACACACAGATGACTTTTTAAAAAAAAAAAATTTAATGTTTACTTTTGAGAAAGAGACAGAGCACAAGTAGGGGAGGGGCAGAGAGAGAGAGGGAGACACAGACTCCAAAGCAGGCTCCAAGTTTTGAGCAATCAGCACAGAGCCGGATATGGGGCTTGAACTCACAAACTACAAGATCATGACCTGAGCCACAATCTGATGCTTAACTGACTGAGCCACCCAGGCACCCTGACATGACTTCTAATAATATCCAAGCAAGGAACTCAAAAGGCCAAGTTTTATTAAACTCTTTTCAGTGCATTTCCTCCCAATTGCCCAGTTATTTAGAATAGTAGAAGATTTTAGCTTCTCATTTACATTCTGGGCCTAAATGCTATTTTCTAACATTCTCATCACTCATCTCTGGACAGCTGTTATTAGGATCTGGGATCCGTGTGAATGGAGCTAAGTGGCACCCTTTTTTTTTTCTTTTTTGAAAGTTTGTATTGGCAGGTGTGCCCTTCTTAGGAGGCTGAGAAAATTTCCCAGAAAAAAAGAGAACCAGAGACCCTCTCTGACATTTGTAAATGTAAAAATATTTCTGATGGGCTAGAATAAGCTCATTGAGATCAAACTTCAAAATAATACTGGGGCTCCAGAGAAGGAAATCCACATAAAGAAAAACAGCTTAGAGTAATGATCTGGCTGCAACACCAAGATCTACGCATGTTTAGAGATATCAAGGCTCTGGCAGAGCTTGTGATGCAGTGGAATCCATACTGTGCCAGTCTCCCTAGCACCTTCTACATGTCTTAGGGTAACACCAAAGGGCAAAACCCCCAAAGAGAGATAACACCACTTCTTTCTCCAAAGATTGCTATAGGTCACACTTTTATTAAATGCGGGATCATTCTCCAGCTTTGCTAAACTTGGGCATGTAACTAGGAGCAAAATGCACAGACTTCTGGCTTCCCCATGGGCCTGATTTCTCAGGCAAGTAAGGACCACGTGACTGCAGCAGCACTGCTCCCAGCCAACTCAGAGGTTGCTGAGTTCCATCTCAAGTGGATCACTGATTTCTAGGGCCATTTACAGTTGAGAAGCACATTCCTAGGTTAATGATTATCTTTGGGGGTTTAGAGAAAATATTTGAGGAAGTAAACCAAGGGGGAAAAAACTGGATTTTTTAATTTGTTAATAGGTGGGGTATTTGAGCATTGAGACCTACAACAAATTGTCAACATGACCTTATTTGATACTGAGTTGTCCAACTGATAAACCTAACCATCATCCACATTGCAAGAACTCTAGGGATTATCTCAGATATGAACAAATAAAACCAATGATAATATAGAATCTTATTAATTATAGCAAATCAAAATGTCAGTTCAGTGGAACACGCATTATGCCATTATGTCTATTTGAACTAGCTTTCCTGCAAGATGTCTGTGAGCTAGTTTAACATGGCTTATACATTCATTTCCCCAGCCAAGCTTCATGCCATAGAGGCATACATACCTCCTACTGATAGCCAAAGGATTCTTATTTCCCTCCCTTGTGAGACACCTCACACTCAGCGATGCCACGGCCATGATGCACACATTGTGAACAGTCCAACATACCCAAGAAATTGACTCATCTCCTTACTTTCAGTCACCTTCTTTCCCCTTCATTCAAATGTTATGCCCATTGACTACCCTGCAGAGTAGTCATGTTGAGCTTTCAGCTCTCTCCAACTCATCTACCTGCCCCTTGCGCAATGGTATTTCAACAAATTGCATGATGTGCAGTGGATTTTCCTTTACCACTTTTAAATGTACAGGACTTTAGAATGGTGAAATTTTTTTAAAAAACTGCTTTTTAAAATAAAAATTTATGATAATCATTCGAATATATTGAATCTTAAGTTCCTTTATTTATTTATTTTGAAAGCGAGAGAGTGAGAATGCATGTGTGCACAAGTGGGGGAGGGGCACAGAGAGAGAGAGAGAGAGAGAGAGAGAGAATCCCAAGAGAGAGAATCTGCACTGACAGCACAGAGCCTGACACAGGGCTCCGTCTCACAAACCATGAGATCATGACCTGACTAGATATCAAGAGTCAAATGCTTAACCAACTGAGCCACCCAGGTTCCTCTCAAATATTTGAATCTTTATTTGTTCCATGCTTATAAATAGAAATTTAATAAAAATCTGCCTGATTCTTTTCTATTTTTGGCAAAATAATCACATGCTGATTAATAGCTTGTAAAACCATATCAATTCTTCTTTAGTATCCTACATTTTTTCCTGAGGTATGGATAACTTAGAGCTTTTAGGGAAAAGTTTAAAGGAAAAGGGGAACCAAAATATCTATAATCAAATGTAACTATGACTCTATTAAAAAAGAAATGTAATAGTATAACTAAGGAAGTTAATATAGTATGAATCATGAATAATGGCAGGGTAGTGTTCTTCATTGGGCTCAGTATTATTGGCCCACCTACTCCCAAGCCGGAGTGGTCAGTAACTCATAAAACCCTATTACCTTCACATGCCAATCCCCACCAAGTTTCAGGGAGAAATAACAAGTGGCCTTTAGCTGCAACAGAGTGAATGAAGATTTGAGGAAAATGAAGCTATCATAGTTCTAGTGTCATATGGATCTCTGCAGTAGCAGACAGGGAAATATAGCTGGTGGTACTTTCATACAGTTGATAAAGTCTTCATACCTTAAAATATGAATTGTATACATTTACAGACTGCATAAGAATTATCTGGCCTTGAATATCAAGACTGACAAGTGAAAGTGATCACATTAATGTGGTGAGTGGGCTGGTTTGTGACACAAAAAAAGAATTAGAAAACAACCAAACTCTGTACAGGAGTCTATACAGGAAAGAATAAGGATGGGACATTTAACACATACAGTCAAAACTAAATATATCTCCAGAGACCCAAATATTAATGATTCAAGTAAGATGGAAATTTTCTTCCTTCCTGTAATAGTGCAAGACTGGCAAGCAGGCTCCACTCTTATCAAGCTATCTGGGGTCCAGGGTAGCAGGACATCTCTACCATCCTGTGGACATTGTTCTCATCCGTGTGATAGAAGTGAATTTCCAGCCAGGATAATCAGTGAAAAAGAAAAAGAGAGCATGAAGAAGCCTTTCTTAAAGCCCTGTCCAAAGAGAACACATTTCACTTCTGTTCATATTGTTCATATTCCCTGGGAAGAAGTAGATAGCAAAATTTGGACAGCTAGCAGGATTGAATTTAATAGCAAGCCTGCACATAAAAATGCATTTTATTCTTGGTTTGAGAGAGATAAATGGTTGGGTGGATGACTGCCATATATTAATAATTTTATAAATAATTTGTAATTTATGTGATCTAGTTGGTGTAATGACTTTTAATTAATTCTTTTAATCATATTGTACAATGCCGAGTTTTTTTTTTAATGTTTTTATTTATTTTTGAGAGACAGAGAGAGACAGAGCATGAGTAGGGGAGGAGCAGAGAAAGAGGGAGACACAGAATATGAAGCAGTCTCCAGACTCTGAGCTGTCAGCACAGAGCCCGATGCGGGATTCAAACTCACAAACTTCAAGATCATGACCTGAGCCGTAGTTGGACAGTTAACCACTGAGCCACCCAGTGCCCCTACAATGCCCTGATTTAAAAAAACATTTATGCTATTGGGGAAAAAAATCATTTATCTGAATGAATTCAAATTGCAGAGGTTAAAGTGTTAAGAATAGGGAGAGTAGGAAGGCAGCAATCTGACCAAAAGGGCATCCAAATTAGGACTTTTCGAGATGCTCCCTATACTGTGTTACCAAGGATTTACACCTATTTTGCCACATCTTCAACTTTCTTTATTGATGTATTGATGTTTCCTACTTTCTATATAGTGAGCAATGATAAGTACAATATACCTATGCACATATGTGCATCTCACATCACTGAGAAACATACTACACCAAATATCAATAATTAAATGTGCTGCGAGTATGTGAAGAAAAGGGAACTCTTATGCACTGTTGGTGGGAATGTAAATGGAAAGGGCCATTATAGCAAACAATATGAAGATTCTTCAAAAAATTAAAAATAGGTATGATCCAACAATCCCATTTCTGGTTATATAACCAAAGGAAATGAAATCAGTGTATGTATCCCCATGTTCATTGCAGCATTTTTCACAATAGCCAAAATATGGATATAACCTTTGTCCATCTACAAATAGATGGCTAAAGAAGGTGTAATACATGTACATGTGCACACGCACACACTGACATATACACACAGTAGAATTTTATTCAGCCATGAGAAAAAAGGAAATCCTGCCATCTGTGACAACATAGATGAACCCAGAGGACATTATGTTAACTGAAATAGCCAAAGACAATATTGTAGGTGTGATCACTTATGTGTAGAATCAAAAAATAGAAGTGAAAAGAAAAACTTATAGAAGTAGAGAGTAGAATAGTGGTCACCAGAGGTAGTAGGGTGGAAGAAATGAGAAGATATTGATCAAAGGTACAAAGTTGTCAATTATGTAGAATGAATAAATATAGGCATCTAATGTAGAGCATGATGATGATAATTCATAAGACTGTATTGAACACTACAAATATGCCAAGAGAATGGATACAGGTGCCCTCATCCCAAAAAATAGTAACCATGTAGGAGAGTTTATGTTAATTTTTTTGATAGTGGTAGTTTTTTTGCTATATTTATGTATATCAAATAATGCTGTAATCTTAAATATATATGATTTTCTTTTGAACATATTTTTTAGGGGTCCCTGGGTGGCTCAGTCTGTTGAGCATCTAACACTTGGTTTCGGCTCAGGTCATGATCCCACAAGTCCGCACTCAGCACCTCCCTTGCCTTCTGTCCCTCTCCCCTACTTATGCTCTCTCTGTCTCTCAAATAAGAATGAATGAATGAATAAATAAATAAATAAATTTTAAAATAAGTAAAAATTTTATGAACAAATAACTAAAATTTCTAATGTGCTATATTCTGGCCTGGAGACAACGTAATTGACCCCTAATATTTGGGAAGAGAAGGGAGATTTTTCAACAATTTCCAACCATTTTGCCCATAAAACTTCTCTCTTTCCTCAGAGCAAAGCCTGTCAAGAAGAAATCAGGATCCATGTTTAGTATTGTCTATGTACATAAAGGTTAGTATTGTCTATGTACATAAAGGATAGACTGCTAACTGCTTTTGTATCTCTGATACACTTTTATCATTTCCCCACTAACAAGATTATGGAAATTTGGGAGGGGGGTTTATTCCAACCATCTGAGTATTTCCAGGTCTTATCTGAGAAGAGCACTCCGTCCAGGAGAGTTCAGAGTATATTTAACCTGATACTTTTCAGCCAAATCATTTCAGAGTCAGAGTCCAAGTACCACTTTTTTGTTTCCCATTACATTAATCTCAGCAACATCCAAATAAAGAGGAAAGGATATTCTCAAGAAATAGTTTTCTACAACTCTGGTAAGCTGTGAGCAAGAGGCAGCATCCTCAGAGTGTTCCATGGAAACAGGATCACCATTTTAAGACACTTCTGTCATAGTAGTTCTTAAGGTTTAGGGTCTTAAGCTCATTTCACTGACAAGGAACTGTTCCTTTATCCCTATAAAAAATAATCTTCCAGCACAGTTTTTATTTATTTATCAGTATCTCTCTCTCCCCTCCCCCCTTTTGTATATCAGTATTTCTTACATGATGCAGAACACAGTAAAGAAATAAAGTAAGTAGTCTTACGTAGTGACTAGGCATAGAGATTTTGCAGGCTGGCCAGTAGATATGCACCCACTGCTTGTTAGCTTTGAATCCAGCCAAGTTATTTAAACAATCTAGGGCTCCATTTTAACATCTATAGAAGGACTGTCATGTTTATGCCATGGCATAGTCTGAGGATTAAATGAGCTCATAGTGCCTGGCACATGGTAAGCAGTTAATAAGCATATGACAGTTACTTACTATTGTTTATCCTTTGATTGACTTTGAGTTTAAGAATAATGTTGACCCTTTTACAAATTGTGACATAATACTGTTGAGGTCTCTTCCCAGGTCTGCCATCTGCATTGTCTTTCATTAGTATTTAAATTGGTTATAAATAAGTACATTTCCCCAGCATTTCAATATTATGTTTTCCTATATGTTTCACTGGTGACTGATGGTCAAAACATCTGAGACTCACTATGCTTGGGAAACTGGTAATGAAGCTTAGAAAGCTTATTGAAAGTGCCATTTAACAAAATATATTAGTCCATTCCAAATGTCATCTCCAACTCTATTGTATTTCACGTTAAACGCCATGCAAAAACAGATCTAAAAGGCTCCATTACTTGCTTATTTTCAAGGGCATGAGGAAAATGTCACTAGCTGACAAAGTAAAAACAAGGGTTTCTGTAGTGCCCCTCTGACAAAATGGTGGAAAGCAAGCTGAGCAAAAATAGTCACTGATAACGATTCATCACTTACTGGGAATAATTGATGTTTTCTGATTTCCAAATCTTTCAAAATAGCATCTATTCATTTCACTATTTCATGGCATCCTTTTTGTATCCGTTAATGTAACATTTTCTTCCACATTTCAGTGGGGGAGATTTCTCTCTCCTGAAATGTCACCCTCCATAAATAAGTGGAGTGCGAGCCTTCCATCAATGTAATAGTTAAACTATGGCAAAGCTGAGTAATTGAAACAGAAAGAGAAGTCACCTTGACACTCCTGTCACTGGGAAAGCAGCTTAAGGCACTGGAGCTTTTATTGTGAATGAGCTGAGTGAATTTATATCTATTTGCCAAACAATATATATTTAAATAATATTCCAGCTTTGAGACAAATCTTCCAACAAAAATTCTTATTGGATTTTTAATATTCTATCAATTATAATAAAATAGACATACTTTGGGAAATAAAGTGAAACCATAGTTTCTTTAGGTATTATGCAAATTGTTGATATCACTATGGCATATTTTTAAATGATTTTTAAGGATATTTTATTTATTTTGACAGAGACAAAGACCACATGAGTGGGGCAGGGGCAGAGAGAGAGAGAATCCCAAGCAGGCTCTGCAGTGTCAGCATGGAGCCTGACACAAGGCTCAAACCCATGAAACCACAAGATCATGACCTGAGCCAAAACCAAAAGTCTGACACTCAAAGGACTGAGCTACCGAGGTGCCCTTCACTTTGCCCCTCACAGGCATCTTTTAAAAAAGAATCTCACCAAAATGAAAAATAAATAAAGTGTTTGCTGTAGACCCTTCATATGAATTCTAGGATTCATTAAAGATTGGGTCTTGTTTTGTTGTTACTTAATACCCCACAATAGGCATTAGAAAAACAGATATATTAAACAGTCTGGTAGATTTGGAGTCGTACTAGCTCAAATAGATATTAGGGGAAAAAAAAACTAGAAGGAATTTAGACAGATAAGCATGCCACTTTATTGTATAGCTCACTGGAGTAAGATTTTTTTTTCTCCTGAATTAAACACATAATTGTACCAAATTGCCATTTTGGCATTGCTAATGTAGACTCATTCTTGAACATCATCATAATTTTTTATACATACAAGAAAATGGCTACACTTAACTTTCCATAATAAAAGTTATTTTTTAGAAGACTATTTTGGGTCATGAGGATATAGAATATTTTATAACTTAGTTTGGGCAAAGACTCCATTTTAATGATCTGAACTGAAATTAAACTGCCAGCTCAATATTATTGACACTTAAATTCCATGTAGCAAATACCATATGTCCCAATAATAAAAATAAGAGCTTTTCATAAAAATTAGAAGTCTTAGCCTTAGTGTTCATTTATCAAACAGATTTTCCCTAAATTTAATAAAATGTAATGCATTCCTGCTTTGATGCATTAACATTTCCCATCACACTTTCAATGGCATGGTGATTATTGCTTAAAATTAAATTAAACTTGAACAGGCCCTGAAGTCTAAGTTAAGAGCTGTTCAGTTGCTGCATGACATTTTTCTGGAAATGATAGAAATGTAAGGAAAGATGCTAAGGTGAAATCATCAAGAATATGCTTTATGGCATCCTACTGACCAAACTGAGTTGCTTCATAGGATAAAGAATAACTTGTTTTGATGGAAGTAACTAGAGACCCATTTAGTAAATTCAGGCACCATGCCAAATGGGAATGTGTAAAAATCCTGTACACGGATATGCAAACAAGAAGCATTGTCATAGGTGACACAGAAATGACTGCTCATGTCTCATTGGACTCGCCAGGGCCAACTGATCTTTCAATTAGGAATCTGTGTCTAACATAGGTCTTCCCTGATAGAATGTTTATTGCCTAGGTATAGGATGCCTAGTTCCTATCCAATTATAAGCACATAAACACTCATACTCACAGATGGTCATATGTTAGATTATAAGAATATTTTTCTTTTTTTAAACATCCATTTACTTGGACTTACTATTTTCCTTCATGTAAAGCACAGTGAAAACAAAAACTAATACCATAAAGCTCTTGCTATAGCACCTCAAGTCCAGAAGCATCAAGAGATGACATTTTTAGATTTGTTTGTGTTCTGTGTATTTTCCTGGTTTTTTAGAATATTTATCAGTATATATCAGTGGTGTTTTTATTTATCAAGACTGAAAATAATACTGCAGAGTATGACATACGAGTACACTTACAAAGAAAACAGAAGAGTACTTTTTAAAATTGTATATTGTTTCTTGGGTCTTATTATGCTGCATGGAGGGGCTGCCCATCTGGGCAGAATATTGGCAAAGCTGATCCCACACTGAGCTGGAGTCATAAGGGTAAAAATATCAAATAGGTCTGGACCTAATTCTAGGCCTCTAGGCTTAGCCCTGAAATTGCCATTAATATAGTCTTAATGTACTTTGCTGAAAGCAAATTCTTAAAGGACCGAGCCTGACAATTGTCTTCATATTTAAATGACCTTTTAAAAACTATTACAATAAATCCATAAAATAGCTATATGCTCCTCTAATATGATGGAGCTGATGGTTATCCTGACATTTTTTACCTCTGCATTACACTTTTTGCTTCCACAGCAATGCTATAAATTTTAAGTATAACTACCCTTTTATAGAAAAAGGTATTTAACATAAAATTCAGCTTTCAGCATTGTTTGAGCTGAATATTACCAAATTATAAATCCCTTTGTTCTCAGGCAAACAGTGCTCAGTGATATTCTCTACACTTAACTGCATTGCCTTTACCAGGCTGATTGATACCTGAAAAGCAAAAGATATAATCAGCTGCTACTTAATTTAAACTATCTGAATAATTAATTCAAATCTATATTTACCTGGAGTGTGTAAATAAACCATCTTCCTTTACATAACATCCATTCTTTGGACTCATGACCACTGATGAAGTATCCTCTGTGTTTCTTCCAATTTTCTTGTCTGTCAGTAACAAATACAGTAATTATCAATTCACTATTGGAGTGATTTAAAATTCCACATTAATATTTAAGCCTGTGGTGGTATGTATCTTTTCCACAGAAAAGACTGAAAAATTGAAGAATCTGGTTTGCTTATTTTGTCAAGACCCCTCTACATGGAGAGTCACTAGAACCAGATTCTTTCAATCTATTTGATAGGGAAGAAAATGGAGTAAATTTTGTTTTCTGGTATATTTGTTTATAGTCTATCCTTATAAAGCTTTGAAAAAAACAGAAATGGGGTTGGGACGCATGGATGGCTCAGTTGGTTAAACGTTTGGCTTCGGTTCAAGTCACGATCTCATGGTTTGTGGGTTCAAGCCCCGTGTCAGGCTCCATGCTGACAGCTCAGAGCCTGGAGCCTGCTTTGGATTCTGTGTCTCCCTCTTCCTCTGTTCTTCCACTTATGCTCTGTCTGTCTGTCTGTGTCTCTCTCTCTGTCTCTCAAAAATAAATAAACATTAAAAAAAAAGAAATGGGGTAAATGCTCGGGTAATCTGGTCAAAGTATAGAGTCGTAAGAGATAAACTGCTTGTCCTATCCTTTATCTCCACTCACTTTTGTGATAATGAATACACAATTTCTAGATTTATACTTTGCTCAACTTCCTAAAGATAGATTCTAAAAAAGGAAACAAAACTCACCATCCCATTTACTGGGACCCTGGAAGAAGCCCAGTGTAAGTCAAGAATGATAGTATTTTTGGAACATGGCATTTGCAAATATGTTATAAAAAGTTACATGAATGCTTGGTTTTCACATCTAGGGTATTTTTTTCCTCTGTCACTCATGTCTCAACTGAGAGGATTGTTCTCAAAACATTTTTCCATTAAAATCAGTGACAGAGGGAAGGCCAAGAGCTTACTTAACAAAACTCATTAACAGGAAAAATCAGATGGCATCTTGGATCACATTTTGCCATAGGTCTTCTTTACCAATTGTGCCACTGCAAAGACTCTAACTACTATAATAATGACATGCCAAAAAAGAGAGTCTCCTGATAGAATAATTGACAGAAATTGTGATTCGCACTAAATAAATAGATGACAATAATATGCAACAAATCTTACTTACAAATATTAGAATCAACCCTCAGTAACAATAAAACAATGTATTGTATTTCAAAACTTTTAGTTTGACTGATTTGAATTTGGATGTGTATTCGGATTGTTCACCTGGTAATTACAACTTTCCATTATCTGAATGTCCTTTTCTTTTACTCTTTAGTCTGATAGGATAAAAGTGTTTTTAAAATAAATGTATTCATTGGGAAACTGCTCAGTGATGATGACAATGATGACAACTTAAGTAGGAGAACCTGACTGACATTAATCAATTCTCTAAATTCTTACAACTTCAGAGTTAGATCCTGTTGCCCTTACTTTATTGATGAGGAAATAAGGACATAGAGACCATAAATAGCTTGTGCCAAGCAGTGGAGCCTGAACTGAAACCCTGAACTTTCTGATTAAAGTCTCCAAGTTCTGAACTACTAAGCTAAACCACCTCTGTCCTTTTAATGTAACAATTCTTCTATTGAAAGAGAGATCACAGCTTCAAAAAGTTCAATGGCATCTTCTCTTCCACAGAAGAATTAAGATTTCTGAAATTCACTAACTAGGCTTTTAATATTGAAAAAGAAAATTAGAGAAAACAATCCCCCTGGCTAAAAGGCCAGATATTTTATTTCAATTGAGAATGTTTTTACTTGCGTTTAAGACTGTGAGAATTAAGTTACTATCTACTTCATGAAATAGTAGTCATTACTGTGTTTAGTTGCAGCAAGACCTTTTAGAATATACATACACTGTTATATAGCATTTTCTACCAATAGAATCATTGTTTACCCCCATTTGTTCTTCCTGTAGGTGTTTAATGAGTTCTCACATAGAAAAAATGAAAAGGGAATCTATCTGAGGAATAATTCCAGCAACCACAGCATATGGAGACATTGTTTTCAAGTCCCTTTGCCATGATTTCTAGGCAAAGCAGCAAGATTTCCTGGTGGTAACAGCAAGAAATATTGTCATTCTCCACTTATAAGTTCTACTGTGTTCTTTGCTGCAAATCTTGGGCTATTCTGTTATACTCCATGCTAAAAGTGATAATGGAAAACAAAGCACATTTTCTGTCAGACTTTGAGTACATGCTTTCCCTTCTCCATACCATAGTGAATGCTTCCCTGCCCCTCAGCTCAATGCCACAACTCTGTGAAAGGAATTGTTAGGACATTTGCATATGGTGCATTTAGTTCTGCCTCATTTATGAAGCACTCTCGTGTTTCTCAGTGGCTTGATGCTCCCCCAAATACTTGTGAGCATTTGCCAGACTAACTGGTTGTGTGTCAGTAAGACATTTCCCAATCCATAGCTTTGCTTTTTCCTCATTCAAATGAAGACCCTAATGTCTTTGATACAGGGCAGTAGAGAGATGTAGTAAAAAGTGACACTCCACCCCCTCTATCCTTCCAGATCCTTAAAGCTAGTGATTGTATGGCTTATTTCTCCTGCATTCCATTTATACATTCATATATTCACTCATCAATTTACTCATTAGCAATTGTTACTGAGAACATTCCTGGATTGAGGGACTCATACTATGTTCCATCACACTATTTTGGGAAAAGGAAACAATGCTGAAAAAAATAAACAAGATCTTCATGGGATTCACATTTGAATCAAATGAGGGAGGGAGATACAAACGCAATATTTGAGTAAGCTAGATAATATCATATTTTGATGAAAGCTTTAGGGAAAATGAAAAAGTTAAATGGTAGAGTGAATGGACAGAGTAGAGTCTTGCCTACTCTAGAAAAAGTACTTAGGAAAGATTTGTGTTAAGGAGGAAATGTTAGAGGGAATATATGAGTGACAAGAAGACAACCAAGTGACGATCTGGAGGCATACCTTTCCAGACAGAGGGAACAGCTAGAGTAAGGAATATGGAGTTGGTTCTATTTTATTTAAGTCTGGTTGACTTATGGTGGGGACTTTTTCAGAGGAGTGATTTGTACATTTTTAAAAGAAAATTTTTTGAAAGAATTATAGATCCACTTGCAGTATCAGAAATAATGAAGATAGATACCTTACCTCTTACCTAGTTTTATCAATCTTAATATCTTGCAAAACTATAGTAAATATTACAACCAGAATACTGACATTGATAAAATCTACCCCACTTTTATTTACTATTACCTTTCATTTAAGCTAGCCATATTAATATATGTGTAATGATAGCTTGTTATGGCTTTAATTTTCCTACTACCCAGAACATATTTTCTTTGCAATCTCTGTATCCTCTTCAGTAAAACATTTATTCATATCTTTTGCCCATTTTCTTCTTAAATTACTTGTATTTTATTGCTGAGGTTTTGTTTACTTGCTTGTTTAGATATAATTGATGTAAGATAGTATTGGTTTTAGATGCACAACAAAATATGCCTTGATATATGTACATGTTGCAAAATGATCATCACAATAAGTTTAGTCAACATCCATCACCACACAGTTACAATTTTTTTCTTGTGATGAGAATGTTGAATATTTACTCTTATCTCTTAGCAGTGTCCAGATATATAATACAATATTGTTAACTCTAAATGACATGTTGTATATTACATCCCCAGGACTTATATATCTCATAATGGGAAGTTTGAACTTTTGACAACTTTCACCTATTAGTGCATCCACCCAAAACCCACTTTAGGCAATCACTAATCTGTTATCTATATCCATGAATTTGGATTTTTGTTACATTCCACATATAAGTGAAATCAGACAGTTTTTGTCTTTAACTGTCATACTTATTTCACATAGCATAATACCCTCAATGTGCATCCATGTTGTCACAAATAGTAGAATTTCCTTCTTATTTTTATGACTAAGATTCCTTTTTTCTAAA
Source organism: Cryptoprocta ferox (assembly GCA_028646485.1). Classification (NCBI taxonomy): domain Eukaryota; kingdom Metazoa; phylum Chordata; class Mammalia; order Carnivora; family Eupleridae; genus Cryptoprocta; species Cryptoprocta ferox. The sequence continues at coordinate 51,733,784 of CM053571.1, read as the reverse complement.
ACAGAGAATAAAGCAGAATTTTAATCTTATTCTAGTGTATTTTTTTAAAAACATATTGTCAAGTTAGCTAACATACAGTGTATACTGTGTATTCTTGGTTTTGGGGGTAGATTCCCGTGATTCGTAACTTACATACAACACCCTGTGCTCATCACAACAGGTGCCCTCCTCAATGCCTATCACTCATTTTCCTCTCTCCCCCACCTCCTTCATCAATCCTCTATTCTCAGTATTTAAGAGTCTCTTACAGTTTGCCTCCCTCCCTCTCTGTAACTTTCCTACTCCCTTCATCTCCCCCATGGTCTTCTGTTAAGTTTCTCAAGTTATGCACATGAGTGAAAACATATATTATCTGTCTTTCTCTGAATGAATTATTTCACTTAGAGTAATACCCTTCAGTTCCATCCATGTTGTTGCCAATGGCAAGATTTCATTCTTTCTCATTGCCAGGTAATATTCCATTGTATATATAAACCACATCTTCATTACCCATTCATCAGTTGATGGACATTTGAGCTCTTTCCATAATTTGGCTATTGTAGAAATTGCTGCTATAAACATTAGGGTACATGTGCCCCTATAAATCAGCACTCCTGTATCCTTTGGATAAATTCCTAGTAGTGCTCTTGCTGGGTCATAGGGTCGTTCTGTTTTTTATTTTTTGAGGAACCTCCATACTGTTTTCCAGGGTGGCTACACCAGTTTGCATTCCCACCAACAGTGCAAGAGGGTTCCTGTTTCTCCACATCCTTGCCAACATCCACTGCTACCTGAATTGTTAATTTTAGCTACTCTGACCAGTGTGAGGTGGTATCTCAATGTGGTTTTGATTTGTATTTCCCTGATGATAAGTGATACTGAACATCTTTTCATGTCTCTGTTGGCCATCTGGATGTCTTCTTTGGAAGAGTGTCTATTCATGTGTTCTGCCCATTTTTTTCACTGGATTATTTGTTTTTTGAGTGTGGAGTTTGGTAAGTTCTTTATAGATTTTGGATACTAACCCTTTATCCGATATGTCATTTGCAAATATCTTCTCCCATTCCATTAGTTGCCTTTTAGTTTTGTTGATTGTTTCCTTTGCAGTATAGAAGCTTTTTATCTTGATGAGGTCCCAATAGTTCATTTTTGCTTTCATTTCCCTTGCCTTCGGATACATGTCAAGCAAGAAATTTCTGCCCCTGAGATCAAAGAGGTTGTTGCCTGTTTTCTCCTCCAGGATTTTGATGGTTACCTGTCTCACATTGAGGTCTTTCATCCATTTTAAGTTTATGTTTGCATATGATGTAAGAAAGTGGCCCAGTTTCATTCTCGTGCATGTTGCTGTCCAGTTCTCCCAGCACTTTTTGCTAAAGAGACTGTCCTTTTTCATTGCATACTCTTTCCTGCTTTGTCAAAGATTAGTTGACCATACATTTGTGGGTCCAGTTCTTTATTCTCTATTCTGGTCCATTGGTCTTTGTGTCTATTTTTATGCCAATATAATATTTTCTTGATGATTACAGCTTTGTAGTAGAGCCTAAAGTCTCAGATTGTGATGCCTCCCTGTTTGGTTTTCTTTTTCACATTACTTTGGCTATTTGGGGTCTTTTGTGGCTCCATACTAATTTTAGGATTATTTGTTCTAGCTTTGAGAAGAATATCGGTGCAATTTTGACTGGGATTGCCTGAATGTGTAGATTGCTTTGGGTAGTATTGACATTTTAACAATATTTCTTCTTCCAATCTATGAGCAAGAAATGTTTTTCCATTTTTTGTGTCTTCTTCAGTTTCTTTCATAAATTTCTATATTTTTCATCTTACAGGTGTTTTACATCTTTGGTTAGGTTTATTCTTAGATATTTTATGGTTCTTGGTATAATTATAAATGCTATCTATTTTTGATTTTCTTTTGCTTCATTGTTGGTGTATAGAAATGCAACCGATTTCTGTATGTTGATTTTGTATCCTGGGACTTTGCTGAATTCATGTATCTGTTCTGGAAGCTTTTTGGTGGAGTCTTTCGGGTTTCCCACGTAGAGTATTATTTTATCTGCAAAAAGTGAAAGTTTGGATCCCTTGTATTTTATTTTCTTGTCTGATTGCTGAGGCTAGCACTTCCAACACTGTGTTAAACAACAGTGGTGAGAATGGACATCCCTGTAGTGTTTCTGATCTCAGGGGGAAAGCTCTTAGTTTTCCCCCCACTGATGATGATATTAGCTGTGGGCTTTTCATATATGGCTTTTATGATGTTAAGGTATGTTTCTTATATCCTGACTTTCTTGAGGGTTTTTATTAAGAAATAATGCTGTATTTTGTCAAATGCTTTTTCTGCAGATTTACAGAATCATATGGTTCTTATTCTTTCTTCTATTAATGTCATGTATCACATTGATTGATTTGTGAATATTAAACCAGCCCTGCAGCCAGGAATGAATCCAACTTGATCATGATGAATAATTCTTTTAATATACTATTGAATTCGATTTGCTTGTATCTTGTTGAGAATTTGTGCATCCTTATTCATCAGGGATATTGGCCTGTAATTCTCCTTTTTACTGGAGTCTCTGTCTGGTTTGGGAATCCAGGCAATTCTGGCTTCATAGAATAAGTCTGGAAGCTTTCCTTCTATGTTTGGGAACAGCTTGAGAAGGATAGGTGTTAGCTTTGCTTTATTTCTTTAAACAGTTTTTTAATGTTTAGTTATTTTTGAGAGATAGACAGAGCAAGAAGGGGGGAGGGTCAGAGAGAGAGGGAATGGCAGAATCTGAAGCAGGCTTCAGGCTCTGAGCTATCAGCACGAATACTGATGTGGGGCTTGAACTGATGAACTGTGAGATCATGACCTGAGCTGAAGTCAGATGCTTAACTGACTGAGCCACCCAGGCACCCCAGGTATTAACTTTGATTTAAATATCTAGTAGAATTCCCCTGGGAAGCCTTCTGGCCCAGGACTCTTATTTGTTGGGACATTTTTGATAACTGATTCAGTTTCTTTGCTGGTTATGTGTCGCTCAAATTTTCTGTTTCTTCCCATTTGAGTTGTGGTAGTATGTGGGTGTCTAGGAATTTGTCAATTTCTTCCAGGTTGTCCAGTTTGTTGGGATATAATTTTTCATAGTATTCTCAAATAATTTTTTGTATTTCTGTGGTGTTGGTTGTGATCTCCTCTCTTTCATTCTCTTTCATTCATGATTGGATTCTCTTTTCTTTTTGAGAACTCTGGCTAGGGGGTTATCAATTTGGTTTATTTTTTCCAAAAACCAGCTCTTAGTTTCATTGATTTGTTCTGGTTTTTTGGATCCTTTATTGTTTATTTCTGCTCTAATCTTTATTAATTCTCTTCTTCTTCTGGGTTTGGGATGTCATTGCTGTTCTGCTTCTAGTTCCTTTAAGTGTGCAGTTAGGTTTTATATTTTCAATTTTTCTTGATTATTGAGATAGCCCTGGATTGCAATGTATTTTCCTCTTAGGACTGCCTTTGCTGTTTCCCAAAGAGTTTGGACTGTCGTGTTTTCATTTTCATTTGTTTCCATTTTTTAAAATTTCTTCTTTAATTGCCTGATTGACTCATCCATTCTTTAGTAGGATGTTCTTTAACCTCAATGCATTTGGAGGCTTTTCAATTTTTTTCTTGTGGTTCATTTCAAGTTTCATAGCATTGTGATCTGAAAATATGCATGGTATGATCTCACTTACTTTATATTTATTGAGGGCTGTTTTGTGACCCAGTATGTGATCTATTCTGGAGAATATTCCATGTGCACTCAAGAAGAATGTGTATTCTGCTGCTTTCGGATGAAAAGTTCTGAATGTATCTGTCAAGTCCATCTGGTCCAGTGTATCCTTCAAGGCCATTGTTTCTTTATTGATGTTCTGCCTAGATAATCTGTCCATTGCTGTAAGTGGAGTATTAAAGTCCCCTGCAACTACCATATTGTTATCAATAAGATTGCTTATGTTTGTGATTGATTTACATATTTTGGTTTTTTCAAGTTGGGGGCATAAACACTTACAATTGTTAGCTCTTCTTGATGAAGAGACCCCATAATTATGATATGATGCCCTTCTTCATCTCTTGTGTCAGCCTTTAGTTTAAAATCTAGTTTGTCTGATATAAGTATGGCTACTCCAGCTTTCTTTTGACTTCCAGTAGCATAATAGATTGTTCTCCACCCCCTCACTTTCAATCTGAAGGTGTCTCCAGGTCTAAAATGAGTCTCTTGTAGATAGCATAGAGATGGATCTTGTTTTTTTATGCATTCTGATACTCTATGTCTTTTGATTGGATCATTACATTCAGAGTTATTATTGAAAGATATGAATTTAGTGTCATTGTGTTATCTATAGGTTTCATGCTTGTGGTCATGTCTCTGGTCCTTTGTAGTCTTTGCAGCATTCCACTCACAAAGTCCCCCTTAGAATCTCTTGTGAGGCTGGTTTAGTGGTCATGAATCCCTTCAGTTTTTGTTTGTCTGGGAAAGCCTTTATCTCTCCTTCTATTCTGAATGACAGCCTTGCTGGATAAAGAATTGTTGGCTGCATATTTTCCTATTCTGCACATTGAATATTTTCTGCCACTTCCTTCTGGCCTGCCAAGTTTCAGTGGACAGGTCTGCTACTACCCTTATGTGTTTACCCTTGTAGGTTAAGGCCCATTTGTCCCTAGCTGCTTTCAGAATTCTCTATTTATCTTTGTATTTTGCCAGTTTCACTATGATATGCCATGGAGAAGACCTATTCTTGTTAAATATTCTTGTATATTATATATTTATATTTAAAACACACACACACACACACACAAACATATATATCAAATTGGAAAATGCAAAACCGCTGGGCAAATACCTGACGGTGCCTTGGAACTGGTGGCTGTGCTCACCTGGAGGAGGGACTGTCTGTTTCTGTCAGTGTCAATCATGCTCTGATACCTAAGTTACCAGACATGGAGAAACATGGTTTAGTGTAGGCTGGTCCTGTATCCACTGTGGGCCCATTGTCCATTCCCTAAAGCCCCACCTTGTTGGTGATGGGGAGAAAAATGGTGACACCCCTGTCTCTCCTTCCCAGATCAGGTGTCCCAAACCACTCTGTTCAGGCTGTCCTATCAGTGCCACTCAGGCATGAGCAGGCCTGTTTGTCCCACTGCACAGTCTCTCACGCCTCCCAGGTGTTTGGCTGGGATTCAAACCCTGATGTCTTGAAGGATCCCACTCCTCTTGTCTTGGTTCCAGGGCAGAGCCAGTCTGCCCCACCAACAAAGGGCCTCTGTCTCCTCACAGCACCCCACAGGTGCGAGTGGGCCTGTTTGTTCCACTCCACAGTCTCCCACACCTCCCAGGCACTCAGCTGGGATTCAAAACCTGATGTCTTAAAGATTTCCTTGATGCGTCCCAGTTCCAGGGTAGTGCCACTCCACCAACAAGCCAACAAAGGGCCTCTCTAATATTTCCTTATGTGTATATATACCATTTTTCTTTGTCTATTCATCAATCAATGGACATTTATATTGTTCTCATGTCCTTGGAATTTTTTTAAAATAAATTGTTAATGTTTATTCTGAGAGAGAGAGAGAGAGAGAACGAACCCCAAATGGGCTCCATGCTGTTAGTGCAGAGCCTGACACAGGGCTCAACATGAGGCTTGATTTCACAAACCATGAAAACATGACCTGAGCCCAAATCAAGAGTTGAAGGCTTAACCAACTGAGCCACCCAAGCGCCCCTGCTTATATTGTTTCCATGTCTTTCCCATTTTAAATAATGCTACAGTAAACATAGGGTTGCAGACACCTTTTTGAATTTTAGTGTTTATTTATTATTGAAACAGAAACACGGCATGAGTGGGGGGGGGGCGGAGCAGAGAGAGAAGGAGACACAGAATCCAAAGCAGGCTCCAGGTTCTGAGCTGCCAGCACAGAGCTGACGCGGGGCTCGAACCCACGAACTGCAAGATCATGACCTGAACCAAAGTCGGACACTTAACCGACTGAGCCACCCAGGCTCCCCACAGACACCTTTTTGAGATAATGGTTTTGTTTCATTTGGATATATACTGAAAAGTGGGATTGCTAGATCACATGGTAGTTCTATTTTTATTTTTCTGAGAAATCCCATACTGCTTTCCATATTAGCTGCATAATTTACATTCTACCAACAGCATACAAGGATTTTATGGATTCCACATCCTTGCCTATCCTTGTTATCTACTGTCTTTTTGATAACAGTCATTTTAACAGGTATAACCTATTATCTCATTGCAGTTTTGATTTGAACTTTAAAATTTCAAGATTTTTCAAGTTTTCAAATTCCGAAATTTTTCAAATTTTCAAATTTGAATTTGAAATAGCAAAACTGCTATCTCATTGCAGTTTTGATTTGAATTTTCCTGATGATTTGTGATGCTGAGCACATTTTCTTATATTTATTGTCCATTTGTATGTCTATTCAGACAAAAGTCTGTTCAGTTCCTCTGCCCATGTTTTAATCAGATTGTTTACTTTTTAGCTACTGAATTCTATGAGTTGTTATAAAATATATTTTGGAGGGGTGCCTGGGTAGCTCAGTTGGTTAAACGTCTGACTTTGGCTCAGATCATAATCTCCCAGTTCGTGGGTTCTAGCCCCACATCAGGCTCTGTGCTGACAGCTTGGATTCTGTGTCTCCCTCTCTCTGTCTCTCTCTCTCTCTCAAAAAATAAACATTATATATATAAATATGTATATGTTATTAACTCCTTATCAGACATGATTTGTGAATATTTTCTCCCATTCAATAGGTTGCCTTGTCCTTTTATTGATGGCTTCCTTTGCTGTTCAAAAAGGTTTTAGTTTTATGTAGTTCAATTTACTTATTTTTACATTTATTGCCTTTGGTTTGGTATCAAATTAAAAAAATCAATGCCGAGGCCTATGTCAAGGGTTTGACTAACTATGTTTTCTCCTAGAAGTTTCATGGTTTCAAATCTTATGTTGAAATCTAATTCATTTTGAATTGATTTTTGTTTATGGTATAAGATAGTGGTCCAGTTTCATTCTTTTCCTTGTGGCTCTCCATTTTTCCCAGCACCATTTATTGGAGAAACTATCTTTTACCCAATGAATTTTGGCTTCTTTGTCTTAAGTTAATTGACTATATGCATGGGTTTATTTCTAAATTCTCTATTCTGTTCTACTGATACATGTGTCTGCTTTGATTACTATAAGTTTATAATATAGTTTGAAATCAGAGAGTGTGATACCTACAACTGTTCTTTCTGAAGATTGCTTGGCTATTTGGATTCTTTTCTGATTCCATACAAATTTTAGGAGTGTTCTATTTCCATGGAAATGTCATTGGAATTTTGATCAGGATTGCACTGATTCTGTAGATAACATTGGATTGTATGGACGTTTTAACAATACTAATTTTTCCAATCCATGAGCACAGACTATCTTTTATTTATGTCTTCAGTTTCTTTCATCAATGTCTTACAGTTTTGACTCTACAGTTTTTTTCACCTCCTTGGTTAATTTATTCCTAGATATTTTATTGTTCTTGATGCAATTGTGAATGGCATGTTTTCTTAATATCTCTTTATAATAGTTCATTATTTGTGCATAGAAATGTAACAGATTTTTATACATGGATTTGTATCCAACAACTTTCCTGTATTTGTTAATTAGTTCTAACAGTTTTTGGTGAAGTTTTTAGCATTTTCTACATATGATATCATATCATTTGCAAATAGACACAGTTTTACATATTCCTTTCCAATTTCAGTATGCTTTATTTCTTTTTCTTGCCTGATGCTTTGGCTCAGACTTTCAGTACTTTATTGAATAAAAGAGGTGGGAGTGGGCAGCCTTTTTTGGTTCTTGATCTTTGAAGAAAATGTTTCAGCTTTTCATCATTGCAGAAGCTGTGGGCTTGTCATACATGTAGGATTTTTATTATGTTGAGGTACATTCCTCTTTTACCTACTTTGTTGAGAGTTTTTGTCATAAATTGATGTTGAATTTTGTCGGATGCTTTTTCTGATCTATTAAGATCATATGATTTTTATCTTTAATTTTATTAATGTAATATATCACATTGTTTTGTGGATGATGAATGATCTTGCATATCTGGAAAGAGCTCCATTTGATTGTGATGTATGATCCTTTTGATGTGTTGTTGAATTTGGTTTGCTATTATTTTGTTAAAGATTTTTGCATCTGTGGTCACCAGGAATATTAGCCTGTGATTTTCATTTATTATGGCATCCTGCCCTGGTTTTCATATCAGGGTAATCTGGCCTGATTAAATGAGTTTGAAAGTGTTTCCTCCTCTTCAATTTTTTGAAGAGTTTGAGAAGAATTTGGTCATCTCTTTTAAATATTTGGTAGAATTGAACAGTAAAGCCACCTGGTCCTAGACATTTCTTGTGGGGGAAGGTTTTGATTATTAATTCAATCGCTTTACTAGTTACAGGTCTGTTCAGATTTTTTATTTCTTCTGGGTAGGTTGTATATTTCTAGGAATTTATCTCTTCTGTGTTTTCCAACTTGTTGGCATATAACTTTTCATTGTAGTTTTTTTAATAATCATTTGTATTTCTGTGGTATCCTTTCTAATGTCTTCTCTTTCATTTCTGATTTTTAGTCTTCTTTTTTATAATGTGTCTAGCTAAAGGTTTGTTGTTTTGTTTATCTTTGAAAAAAACCACCTCTTTCAGTGAATCTTTGTTATCTTTTTAGTCTCTGTGTCATTTATTTTCAGTCTAATGTTTGTTACTTGCTTCCTTTTCAAATATGGTACTTAGTTTGTTCTTATATTCATTTTTGGATGTATAGATTTGGATTGCCTATTTGAAATCTTTCTCTTAATGTATGAATTTTTTACTATAAAATTCCTTTTTAGCACTTTTGCTGCACATTATAAGTTTTGGCATGTTGTATTTCCATTTTCTTTTGTCTCAATTTTTAAAATTTTTTCTTGACCATTAGTTGTTCAGTAGCATGTTGTTTAATCTCCATATATTTTTTAATTTTCTACTTTTCTTCACGTAACTTCTAGTTTCATGCCATTATGATTGAAGAAGATACTTGATATGACTTCATTCTTCTTTAATTTATTAAGAATTGATTTGTGGCTTAACATATGATCTATACCAGAGAATGTTCCCTGTGTCCTTGAGAAGAATGTGTTTGGGATATTCTGTAAATCTAATTTATCTAGTCTATCATGTCATTTACGTTTATCTAGTCTATCATGTTATTTAAGTCCAGTATTTCTTTATTGATTTTCTGTCTGCCCGATCTACCCATTGATGCAAATGGGTTATTGAAGTCCTCCAGTATTATTAGATTGCTATCTTTCTCTCCCTTTTGGTCAGTTAATATTTGCTTTATATATTTAGGTGCTCCTAAATTGGGTGCATAAATTTTTATAAATGTTATATCCTCCTATTGGTTTCACCCATTTATCATTATATAAAAACCTTATTTATTTCTTACTACAGTCTTTGTCTTATGGTACTATTTTTCTGATATACATACAGCTACCTAGCTTTCTTTTGGTGTCTAGTTGCATAAAATATCCTTTTCCATCCCATCACTTTCACTTTGTGTGAGTCTCTTCTAGGCCACATATGGTTGGGTCTTTATTTTTTTATCCATTCAACCATTCTTTGTCTTTTGATTGTAGACTTTAGTCCATTTACATTTAAAATAGTTATCAATAGATATGTACCTATCACCATTTTGTTAATTGTATTCTGGCTGTTTTAGAATGCCTTTGTTTCAGCCTCCTGCCTCTGTGCTGGTCTCTGGAGGAGTAGTCAAGGTGAATAAGCTAAAATCTATTAAGAACCTTTTCTTAGTTCCCTTTCACTTGTCACTGTACTGGACTGTATGTCATTGTGCTGGTGTTTATGGTGAGGTGTAGTCTGAACCTCTCCTACCCATTTTGATGCGCATTTTTTCTCATCGATCTGATGTGTAGGAGTCATTCAACTGGTTTTTGGAATTCTTTCAAAGGGAATTGTTCCATATTTAACTGTAGATTTGGTGTGTCCATGGCAGGTGGCAAGTTCAGAATCTTCCCTTGTTGTCATCTTGAATCAGAACTTCTACTGTTGAGTTTTGAGAGTTCTTTACATATTCTAGATCCTAGTCATATGTTGGATATGTGGTTTGAAAGTATTTTCTCCAAATCTGTAGTCTGTCTCTTCAACCTTTTCACCTGGTCTTCCACAAAGCAAAAGTTTTTAATTTTGATGAAGTCCTAGTTGTGAATTTTTTCCTTTGATGGATTATGTTTTAGTCTCAAATCTAAGATTTCTTTGCCTAAATCAAAACCCCAAACATGTCTCCTACTTAAAAAATATTTCTATTGCTTTACATTTTACATTTAATACCATAATCTGTTTTAATTTTTGTACAAGGTATGAAATTTTGGTTAAGATGAGGTGTTTTTGTTTGTTTGTTTAATCTGTTTTTATTGGTTTGTTTGCCTATGAGTGTACAATTGCCTCAGCACAATTTGTTGAAAGGTAAATTTACCCCTTTAAAAGTTTTTCTGGCTGTTGTGTGCAGAATGGATTAGAGTCAGTGGTCTGTATGGGAGTGGGATGATCAATTAAGAAACTTTTTCATTTACCTAAGTAAATTACCTGGTGAACTAGACTAGGGTAATGGAAGAAGAGATAAAGGAAAATAGATTCAGGGTATTTGCAGCTGTAAAGTGAATAGTGCTGCTGATGGAATATATGTGGAGGAAAGAAAATGAGAGAAGAATTAAAGCTGACTAAGTGTTTAACATGCGAAACTAAGTATATGGCGATTGTAACATTAGAGGAGCCTTAAGAAAGAAGGAAGAATGAAGAATCATTTGTTTTGCTCATGTTCTGTTTAAAATACCAATGAGACAGCTGAGTGAGGATATCTGGATGTAGGTTTTTGGACTAATAGTCTTGGAATTCAAGGGCAGGATCAAGGCTGAAAATACACATTTGAAGAGTCATCAGTGTAGAAGATCTTGCTTAGGGAGAAAGTCTAAATAGTGAAGAGAAAAATTTTCATTGTTGTCATGGTTTAAGAAATTAAATCTCCTGAAATATTCACATATAAAGATTTCCTAAGTGATTGAGATACTGCTAATCCAACTTAGTAAATCTCTAATTCTGTTTAATTTTGTTTAATCTTTAATTAAATATTTGAATACATTTTATTGTATACATTTATGTAAGAAAATACTAATGATATAAATGAAATGACAGAAGATATTACATTAAAATCTTACATATGCTTCATTGCACCAAATCAGAATCCAGTGAAATAAAAGGACTTAGCCTGTCTTGAATAATAATTTATCTTTTAAAGATAGAATCCAGGGGCACCTGGGTGGCTCAGTCAGTTAAGTGCCCGACTTTGGCTCAGGTCATGACCTCACAGTCCATGAGTTCAAGCCCCACATCAGGCTCTGTGCTGACAGCTCAGAGTCTGGAGCCTGCTTCAGATTCTCTGTCTCCCTCTCTCTCTGCCCCTCCCCTGCTTGCACTCTGTCTCTGTCTCTATCTCTAAAAAATAAATAAAACATTTTTAAAAATAAAATATAGAATCCATAATATAAACAAAATACACTGGCAGAAATTACCATTGTCCAAACATAAGTTTTCAAGCTTAATAACTGTGGTTCTAAGTGAAGGCAACCCTGATCATACCAACAGTCTTCACTTTTATGTGATTCAAAGGAGTCTTGAATGAATGGATTAGTTCTGGATATAGTAAAAATACTTGTGGCTGCTTTTAAGTGGATCAAAGTTTGTCTCTAGGAATTCTTAGTCAAAGATGTTGATAGATTCCTATAAACTGAAAAACAAGTTTGTTCAAGAGTGACTGAGAAATTGAAAATGGGGTAGGAAAATTTACCTAAAAATATTGGTAGAGCTACAAAGAGAACTCTATAAGGAGCTCCAATTACTTAAAAAAAATAAATATGCAATAGATGAGAGCACTTTAAGTATAGGCTTTATAGTATAGACTTGTATAAATAGTAACAGGAAATCAAGAACTGAGACATGTGGGAAATTCTTGTAAAACTAAACAGTCTCTTTAATTTCTCTTAAAACCCAAATCCCTCTGTCTTAGCTAATTGCTTATGTTAAATGGTGGTTGAGAGAGAATTGCAAAATGAAATAGAAAGTATAAAGTACTTTGGAGTTTGGGGAGATTTGGATTTGACATTCTATGATTTACTTAATGGTTTTATAGCCCTCAAATAGTGACTTATATCTCTGAATCAATGTTCTCTGTAAATTCAGTAATCAGGTATATTCTCACATGACTGTAGTAAATACCAAATGAAGTGAAATTAAGGATCCAATATTGCAGGAGGTGTGTTTTAAAATATAATATCTCTCTTTAATTTATGTTTTACTTCTGCCTCCTTTCTCAAAAGGAATCAGTCTTTATTGTAGAGAGGTAATTAACATTAGGAATAAGGTATCAAGTGCATATGTGAAGGAGGAGATTCTTTTAATGGATTCATGATTTCATTTGACATGGATTGTCTCTCAAAATTACTGAAAGAACTCCTAGATTACAATGTCAAATCCTTGAATGATAAACATTGACTAATCGTGGATAATGGAGAAGCGCTGGAAGACCAGGGATAGTAAATGTACTCTTGATTTCCAAAGATTGAAAGAATAATAATGATTGGATTATGGTACAAAGAGTAGGTGTATCCTATTCTACGTTACAACCCAATTTCAAGTTACATAGAATTCCTTTGATAAAAGTGTTAACATAGCTACAGTGAAAAAACATGACCAAGCTACATAATTTTTTTAAAAAAAGACATGTAAACTTCCATATGGTACTTTTTTCTCATTTGATGGAAATTTTGACTCCCAATAATAGGACATTTGTTTAGGAATATTAAACTGGACATGGAAAAGCCTCAGCTTGCGATAGCATCCCATGCGCTATCATAGTTGTGTGAATATTCAAATATACATCTGGTCAGCAGTGGGGAACACATGATGACTCACTGGGAATGTTGGATATTTGCCCATCTCTTCTTTTACTTTTTCTAGTCCACAGGAGTGGACTGCATAAACAAATGGTGTTGATTTACATGGAAAGTTGTCCATGAAAATATGGCCTTTAATCTTAGTCTTATTTTTACAACACTCAAATCACCTGATGTAGAAAACATAGGCATCTCTGCACATTACCCATGTGATCTGTAATGTTTTCCTATACACAGCTAAAGTGAATACTGTGACTGATAACAAGTCAGTGCTCAGGGGCCACAGACTTTTCTAGTCATACATTTAGGATTTGAATCCTGCTCTAACACTTAATAGCTACGTGACGTATGTCAATTATGTAATCTCTGCTGTTTTAATTTCCCCTAAGCAAAAGGCAGACAATAATAGTACCTACTTTATGAAGTGTCTATGAGTACTACATGAGTGAAAATTTGTAGAAGGTATAAACCATATATGACAAATAATTGTTTGAAAAGTAATTAAGCTATTGTTTACATTTTGTCTTTAAACTGAGGCTGTGAAATGACTTGAGGATGGCCTTTTGAAGAAAAATAAGCATTTCTAATTAGGAGTAAGAGAATTATAGTGCAACTGAGTCCTTAGGATAGCCTAAGAATGCCACACACCTACTCTATTTGCTCAAATCTGTAAATGTTTAAAAGATAACGTGCTTCTAATTGTTACAGTATTACAACCTTGTAAGAACCAAAGTGTAATATGCCCTTGTTTTAATTAACAGTGTACTATAAATAGCTCTCACTGATAGAATGTTATACAGATTTCACCAAGATCAAATGCCATGTGTCTTCTCTGGCAAACTCTCACAATGATAATAATATTAGAACACATTTGCCTAGCACATTTAAATTTGCAGAGAATTAACCAATCTCTCACTTCATCTTCACAGTAGCTCTGGGCAGCAGAGAAAACAGATATTATTATTTATCTTTCACTGATAAAAAAAAAATTGAGGCCCAAATGGGTTAAGTCATTTGCTTGTCTAGGGTCACAGTTTATCAGTTCATGGCCCAGATTCTCTACGGAGCCCTCAAAAAATGCCTAAGTCACAAACAGAAAATCTGTCACTCTTATTCTCTGTATTCCTTTGAAACAAAACAGGAGGCAGTATCTCTTTCATGATGGTGAAACTCAACAGAGATTCGGTTTACAGTTGTGCCTAGTGGACACTGCACAACTCCTCAGGACTGACATCCACATAATGTTATATGTAAATGGTACTTCCTGGATTTGTACAGTGTCCAACCTATATGGACACCAGTTGAGGTGTGGATGAAGCAATTAGTTTCACTGATCCAAAAGCCTGAGTCAGAAGCAGCAAGCAACAGTAGAATTGACATTCCGGTTTTCATTCCATTGTATGGTTTCACGGCAAAGAAGAAAAAATAAATAAAATCAAACAAAAGTAACTTTAAGAGGAAATCTGTCACTCAGGTTGAATTTTCTCTTACTTGAAATTCACCCTGTCTATATTCAATTGAATAGAATGACATTTGATTGAACTGACTGGGAAAAATAGTGACAAGGTACATCCGGATTCAGGCTCTCAAATTCGGTTTATTGTTTAGTGCAGAAACCCCTGAAATTAAATGAACACATACAGAAGATTCATCATAATGCTATCTGTGGAATCCTGTTATAGGAAGACAGTGCTATTACAAAGTCCTCCCACAGTTAAACTCCCAAGATGGACTCGATATTCTGCAAAATAGCACATTGCATTTAAGTGAGCCTGGGATCTTTCTTTTTTCTATTTTTTGACTTAAATAAGAAATCTTGTAATTGGATTTTAAAAAGCTCTGTGTGAAGTAATTATCTATAATCCATTCTCAAGTATTCTCTTTCAGTAAACCTGTAAGAGATGCTCAGAGATAGCTCATACTTTCCCTTTCACAAATGCCACATGGTTCTCATCTAAACTGGCTCTGATAATGAGTCTTTTAAAAGAGAAAATGGACCATTTTAACTTTTTAAAACTAAATAGGAACCATAAGACAAGAAAGGGACATAATGTTAAGCCAGAGGTGAAATGAGGAGGGTCAAATGACTTTCATATAATATCACTAGGGACGCTACAAGAAACAATTAAGGCAACAAGAACATTTAAGCTTCCACTAGTGTTTAGAGATGCTGGCAACATACATCACAGGTCATTATGAAACAATGTGAAATTTAAAAAACTTCTAAAATTATCTTGATAAAAGTGACAAAGAAATTTACAAAAAGAGCACTGAAAGTGAAAATAAACAGTGACCCTGTTGATAATTTTAGTAAAATATTTGAAATGACTGACAATGAAACAGCAATAGATAGCATACTTCAGAACAAACAACTTTTAAATTGTAATTTCAGTGTGTTTCTTAGTGCCTTCAACGTAAAAAAAAGAAAGTGTTTTCTATGTGAACTCACCAGCAAAGACTGACAACCATGGTTAGGTAATATCTTTCTGCCATTTAGCAGCATGGAAATTATGAGGAACCGTTTAATCCTTCAGATTGTTTAGCTGTGACACTTTTGATGTATAGTACAAGAGATTTAACTATCAGCCAGAAAACAAAAAGAATTAATGTGACATTTGCACTGCAAATCACCATCATGCTCCATTTGCCAGAATCTTTCCTAACAGCTGATACTCAGCATTTTGAATAAGGAACAAGTTAGTCAATCAACAAGAAGCAAACTCAGTTATTACCTAATGTGCCTTTAATGTAGTGTACATTAAATCATGCAATGATTCACTTAATAAGCAATGTCTTGGCTGCCTGCTGCATCCCAGGGACTGTTAGGCAATAAGATTATCAAGAGAAAAAGACTAGGACTGCAGAAGTTAGCCAGACAGCAAACAAAGGAACATTGCAAAAGAAAGCAATGTGAGCATGCAGAAAAGTCACCTATATCCTGTGGGGGTCAGGGGAGAGTTGGTGGAGATACATAGTGTAAAGGAAAGCTCTAAAGTATTTTTTTTCTGTCTCATATCAAAATCATTTTACCAAACAAACAAAAAAAAAAAAAAAAACAGACTTGAGGATGGATGGATCACAAATAAGGACCTGACAAGCTACTCTAGAAAACATCTATGTAAAATAATTTCAATACAAATTAAAAAATATCAACAGAAAAAAAAAAAACAGAAAAAACTAAGACCAAATATTTAATATAAACTACCCTTTGTAGAACCCTGAATTAAGTCCTTGTTGAGAGTTTGATTCTAGGAAGACTTTACCTCAAAACTATCTTACCAATATGAATCTTGTGATAACATCTTAATATTCATCCACTTAATTTTATAGTGGAAATACTCATTATCAACAGAATCTGATAATTTAAACTTAAGGTATGGGGAAAGAGCTGATTAGAAATGGCAAGGGAAAGATGGAGAAAGAATCCTTCAGAGGCAAAATGCATGTTTGTAGGAGCATGTACTAAGAAGCACATGCAAGGACTTGGGTGTGACAGGATTTGTTGTATAGGCATAAGGGAGCAGGTAAGAAGTAGTAGGCAGGAGCCAAATAACGGAATGTCATTTATGCTTGATACAGAATATAAGTTTCATATCAGGATAGTGGGGATCCACTGGAGAATTTAAAGATGATGTATATCAAAATCCCATTAGGACTGAAAAGATTACTCAGACAAGCAAGCAAAGTTTGCATTGAAGACTAGCATGGAGCCACTACTGGTGATTGAAAAAATGGCTCCAATTTTTCATCCTTCCCTGCATCTAGCCTTGTATTGGGACTTTGCAGCAACTTTCACCGAAAGGTGGAGTCTGTTTCTCTACGCCTAGAATATAACTTGCTACTCTTTATAACTTGCTTTGGACATAGAATATAGCCAAAGTGAGTCTGTCCCAGTCCTGAGCCTTTGCTAGTCTACTTTATTGTCTCAGAATCTTGCTTTCTCTGCCATGAGAATGGGCCAAGCAGTGAAAGGTGACATACCACGTGGAAGTAACCCAGTTGTTCCAGCTAAGGTAACGGTAGATTGGCCTATATCCAAAAATCTTGAACACATGTGAGAGTCCAGACAAACTCAGCACTGCCTGTACATCCACAGCCACCAGGAGTCCCAAGTGTGAGCCTGGCCACTACCAGCACAATTTCCCAGCTGACCCATAGATTTGGAAGTAATAATTGAGGGTTATTGTTTTATGCTTCTGTGTTGTGGAGTTGTGTATTACATAGCAGTGGATAACTGATACATCACTCTAATAGATATTCCCTTGATACATGGCAGTTGGGCACAAAAATAGGAAACCTCACTTCCAATTATGAATCAGAGGTGAACTTTTAATATAGAATGCCGACTATTTGTAGTCTTTCTTCCATAACATACTCAGACATTGCTGATGTTCCCAGTAATTAATACATGCCTGTCCTCATCAAAAGACTAGGCTTCTTTCTAAAGTATTTTATCTCCCTGCTCTTCATTTCTTCATTTTACATTCAGCTGGTTCCCTCTCTGGTGCTGCTATGTAATCTCAGTCCCTCATGCCAACTATCTGAAGATTCTTTTTCTTTAATTTTTTTAAATTTTATTTATTTTTGAGAGAGAGAGAGAGAGAGAGAGAGAGAGAGAGAGAAGGAGAGCACATGTGGGTGAATGGGGGAGGGGCAGAGAGAGGGGGGAAACACAGAATCTGAAGCAGGCTCCAGGCTCTGAGCTTTCAGCACAGAGCCCTACGTTGGGCTTGAACTCAGGAACCGTGAGATCAGAACCTAAGCCAAGTTGGACGCTTAACCGACTGAGCCACCCAGGCACCCCTGAAGATTCTTAAGTGAAGTAGCTTCAAATTCAGTTTATTACCCCTCCCAAGAAGAATACCATTTGAAAAGAAGGTAAAGTTTACTACATTTGACCCTTTAAAAATGCAGGGGCTGGAGACCCTGACCCCATATACTGTTGAAAATCAGTGTATAACCTTTTTCTAACTGAAGTATAGTTGACACTGTTACATTAGTGTTAGGTTAAAAACAGTGATTCAACGACCGTATACATTTTGCTGTGTTCAGGAGTGTAGCTTCCATCTGTCACCCTACAACACTGTTGAAATACCATTGACTATTTCCCTGTGCTATAGCTTTCAGCCTGTGACTTATTCATTCTGTAAATGGAAGCCTGTACCTCCCACTCCTCTTCATTGGCCCATCCCCCAATCCCCTCCCCTCTGGCAATCACCTGGTTGTTGTCTGTGTTTATGGGTCTGTTTCTGCTTTTGTTTTATTTGATTTTTGAGTCCACATATAAGTGAAATCATATGGCATTTGTCTTTCTCTGACTTATTTCACCTAGCATACTACACTCTAGGTCATCCGTATTTTCACAAATGGCAAGCTCTCATTCTTTCTTATGGCTAAGCAGTATTCCATTGTGTGTGTGTGTGTGTGTGTGTGTGTGTGTGTGTGTGTGTGTTTACATATATACCCACCACATCTTCTTTATCCATTAAGCTATCAATGGACACTTAAGTTGCTTCCATATCTTGGCTATTGTAAATAATACTGCAGTAAACATAGGGGTACATATATCATTTCAAATTAGTGTTTTTGTTTTCTTTGGGTAAATAGCCAGTAGTGGAATTGATGGATAATATGGTATTTCTATAATTTTTTGAGGAATCTCCATACCTCAATTTCCATTCAAACCAGCAGTGTACATAGGTTTCTTTTTTTCTATATTAATAACACTTATTATTTCTTGTCTTTAAATACTAGCCATTCTAACTGGTATTAAATAATATTTCATTGTGGTTTTTATTTGCATTTTCCTGATCATTAGTGATGTTGAACATCTTTTCATGTGTCTTTTAGATTTAACTACTTATTACATAAATAATTTGAAAATATCATCTCCCATTTAGTGGGTTGCCTTTTTGTTTTATTGATGGTTTTCTTTGCTGTGCAAAAGTTCTGATTTTAGTATAGTCCCAATAATTTGTTTTTGCTTTTGTTTTTCTTGCCTAAGGAGACATGTCTAGAAAAATGTTGTCAAGGCTGAGGTCCAATGCTTTTGTCTCTATTTTTATTCATTTCCACTATGATATTTATTATTTCCTTCCTTACACTAACTTTGGGTTTTGTTTATTCTTGTTCTAGTTCTTTTACATGTGAAGTTAAATTGTTTATTTGATATTTTTCTTATTTCTTTTGTTTGATTTTTTATTTTTCTTATCTTTTGAAGTAGGCATGTATTGCTATAAATTTTCCTCTTAGAACTACTTTTCCTACATCTCAAAGATTTTGTACCATTCTGTTTAATTTTCATTTGTCTCAGGTATTTTTTATTTCATGAGTTTTTCATTGTTTTTCATTGACCTGTTGATTGTTTAGTAGCATATTGCTTAGTCTTTATGTGATTGTGTTTTATCCAGGTTCTTTTTTTTTTTTTTCCCATGTAATTGATTTCTTGTTTCATACTGTTGTCATTGGGAAAGATTTAAGTCTTCTTTTATTTATTGAGATTTGTTTTCTGGCCTAACATGTACTCTGTCCTGGAGAATGTTTCATGTGCTCTTGGAAAGAATGTGTATTCTATTGTTTTTTGATGGAATGTTCTGTATGTATCTGTTAAGTATATCTGGTCTAAGATGTCATTCACATGTTTTCTTATTTTTTGCCTGGATGATATATCTGTTGATGTAAGTAGGATGTTAAATTCCCCTACTAGTGTATTTATTGTCAATTCCTCCCTTCATATATGTTAATATTTGCTTTATGTATTAGGTGCACCTATGTTGGGTGCATATTTACAATTTTTATGTCCTCTTGTTGTATTGGTCCCTTTATCATTATGCAATGTCTTTGTTTTAAAATCTATTTTGTCTGTTATAAGTATTACTACTCTGCCCTTTTTTTTTTTTTTTTTGCTTTCATTTGCATGGAGTATCTTTTTCCATCCTTTCACTTTGATTCTGTATGTGTCTACAGGTCTGAAGTGAGTTTCTTATAGGCAGCATATATACGGGCCTTGTTTTGTTTCTTTTAACCCATTCTGCCATCCTATGTCTTTTGACTGGAACATTTAGACCATTTACATTTAAAGTAATTATTGATAGGTATGTACCTATTACCATTTTATCAATTATTTCTGGTTGTTTTTACTGTTCATTGTTCCTTCTCTTTTCCCCTTTCCATGTGATTGATGAGTTTTGATAGTGTTATGCTTGGCTTTCTTACTCTTTGTTTGTTTATCTGTTATAGGTTTCTGACCTGGAGAGAGTTTCAGCAGCTTTCCCCTTCCATTTGGTGGAATTCTAGTGTTGCATCTTTTATATTGTAGCTGTTCCTTTAAAACGTGGCTTTTTTTTTTTTTCTTGTGCCTCTACAGCCTCCAGGTTGTTATGTACTAGGGGCCTGAGGTTACTGAGGCAGCAAGCCAGCTATGGTACCTGTACCCTACTATCAAGGTGGGGTAGGAATATAAACCATGGTACTTGCCAACCTCTCTGACCTGAAGTGAGTTCCAGCAGTTACCCTGCCATTTGGCAGGATTCTAAGGCTCATTCCTTTATATTTAAGTTGCCCTTTTAAACCATGGCCTTTTTTGTGAGCCCCAGGGTAAATGAATCTGCTCGTGTCCATCAGTACTCCCTCTCCACACTGCAGTTTACAGCATTGGAAATGGGGTTCCCTTTGTTACTGTGTCTCTGTCTCTCTTCTTATTTTGTACATGGCCTCTCTGTCTTTTATTGTGCAGAAGCTATTCAGTCAGGCTTCAGTTTTTCTTCAGGACGAATTGCTATATAAATAGGTATATATTTGCTGTGTCCATGAAGGAAGTGAGTTCAGTGTCTTTCTATGTCACCAGCTTGGACTTAAAGTCTCCTGTATTTTAACTCCCCCAAAACTTAACTACTAATAGCCTATTGTTGATCAGAAGCCTTATCAATAACATAGTCAATTAACACATATTTTATATGATATATGTATTATATACTATATTCTTATAATAAAACTAAAGTAAATGTTATGAAAATCATAAGGAAGAAAATATATTTCTAGTACTGTACTGTAAAAATTCCATGTAAAAGTGGACCCACACAGTTCAAACCTGTGTTGGTCAAAGGCCAAATATACTTATATTTTATTCATTGCTTCTGACACAGTTCTTGGCACACAAGAGCACAAAATGATTTATTTGTTAATTAATGGACCTCTCCTTATTCCTTATCTCTAATAAAACTGCTTTCCACTTTCAAATCTAGTCTCTATGCCCCTCTCTAAATTTATAAACATCATTCCCTTTTGTTTTACTTGCCCTCTGGGTCTTCCTCTAGCCCTATCATATACTTCTTCAATAGCATGTAAACTGACACCCTACTATTTACTACTACACAGGTTAAAATCCTGGCTCTGCCTCTTACTGTGACACTAGGGAAACTGTTTAACCTCTCCATGCCCCAGTTCTCTTATCACAAAATGGTAGTAACAACAATATATAACTCAAATAAGATTAACTTAAGTAATAAAGTTCTTAGAACTCTTGTTACAGAGTAAGTACTCAAGTGATGATAGCCTTTTTTTTTTTTAACCTTGGCTATGTTCACCCAAAGATGATTCCAACTATTTTTTACCTGTTCTTTGTCCAGACTGCATTACACTAAAGGAAAATCACATATCTCTGCAATTAAGTGCCCTGTATTGTGACTTTATTGTCTTTTGAGCTCTGAGTATCTAAAAACACCAAAGTTTGCTTCAAATATTTTCTGTTCTCCTTGATTTCAAACCAAACTCTGTATCTTGTATACTCAGCAGATAAATCTCATCTATTTAAGACCTGCCTGTGATGCTGTTCCCTCAGCACAGAGGCTCCTAGGCATTATTTCTCTTAACCCCACTTTTAAATTTCTCTGTAGCTTCACTCATTTTAGTTCATATATCTAATAGCAGAAACATAGATTCCTCTCATACTTAACCTTCGCTTTGATATTCCCAACCTATTCCCAATAAATTGGTTGGGTAAAAGAAGATTCCTTCTTTTATCAATTTCTCCTCTACTTCTTTTTCTCTCAGCCTGTGAACCTTTCTGGTCTGTGTCAAAACATATATATATTTCTATTTGTTTTGCCACTAGTTATTCAACCTTCTTTGCAGCCACACAAGTCCTGAAAAAATGTGGTTTAAATGTAATGCCTCTACATCTGCCCATATACCAGCAGGCCCCAAAACTTTTATATCATAAATGATATGATTTATTTTCTATCAATATAATTTTTACACTAACTGCAGGGTGAACAGAACTGACCTCTTTCACAAATGAAGAACCACCATTTAGTAAATACTATGCACTAAATTCTGCACTTTGCATATATTAACTCATTGAATCTTCACAACAATACTGTGAGACTAAGTATTTTCACATTATAAATAAAAGTATTGTGACTTAGCTGATTTCTCTTATATATTTATGATCTTGGAGTCATTAAGTAAAGTCTCAGTAGCCTAGGTATAAGCTGATACCCTTGCACTAATCAACTTTAGTTCCTCGACTCATGGTCTACCATACTAGTGACACTGTTTTGTGACCTAAGCACCAATTGCTTCTTTACTGTTCCCCCCAGATTTTCTTTGGGATTTGGTTCTGTTTGTTCCTTACATGTTATGACTTTCTTTTCGTCTAGATACGGACACCCCTGCCTTCAATTCCTTTTTATTTTCGGTTCTAGGTTCTTTTTTTTTATGTTTATTTAGAGAGAGAGTGCACAGGAGAGCAGGGAAAGAGCAGAGAAAGGGAGAGAGAGGATCCCAAGCAGGCTCTGCACTGTCATCCCAGGTCTCAAACTCAGGAACTGTGACCTGAGGCAAAACCAAGAGTTGGTCACTTAACTCACTAAGCCACTCAAGCGCCACCAGTTCTAGGTTCTTAACACACCTATTCCCCATCTTCCCTCCTGCTTTTGCAGCATATATAAACACACATTTGTATTTTCCATATTTAAAAAAATGCACTTTTTGAATTCTACCTCCTCTTCATTATACATTACCCTACTTTGCCTTTTCATTTCCCACGGAAAGAGAAGTCTATGTGTGCTATTTCTGCTTTCAAATCTCTGATTCACTCTCCAGCCCACTGAAAGCTCAATTCTGCAATAAGCACTTCATTGAAACTGCTCTTTCCAAGACCAACAATAATCTCTAATTACAAATCCAATAAAACCTGTTCAGTTCTTAGCTGACATGACCTTTCTCAATGTTTCATTGACACTTTAAACTCCATAGGCTTAAAAAAAATTAACTCATTGTCTCTACTGGCCGCTCAGTCTGCTTTTCCCTAGTTCTTTCTGTCAAACGTAACTGAATCTCAACCATCCCATCTTAGTAGGCTTAGGACATTGCGGAGTTCCCTTCTAAGCCTCTCTTTTGCTCCTCCAATCATATCACCCAACTCATCACTCCCACCTTGGACAAAACCCTTCATTAGTTGTTCTTGACCCTTGGTGCTCATTAGAATCACCTGGGGAGCTTTTAAAAAAAATGATTGGTCTAGGATTAAAGCCTGAGCCCAGGTAAGAGAATATCAGAGAGTAGGGTCAGGCATGTGTAATTGTTAGGATCCTCAAGTAATTTAAATTCCAAAAGGAATTGATATCCACTGTTTCACATTCTTCTCAATGTAATAGTCCAAGCTCAGGCCCTCATTCTCTCTACCTGGATTATTTTACTCCTCTGTTTTTTCTCTTCAAATCCACAATCTTTCTTCTTTAAGATCCTCAGTCACATTTTTGCTAAAATTTGTAAAAACACAACTTTGGACATGCACTGCCCTCCTCACCTAACGTCTAGAATAAAGTTCATAAATAAATAAATAAATAAAGTTCAGTCGCTTTGTATAATAGAATTTCCAGAAAAACTTTTAGGACGTAGTACCTATTTAGTAATTTGCAATATATTTAAAACATATGAAAAAATTAAGACAAATGTGTAATACTTAAAAGTCTTTTGTGCACCCACTTTCCCAAAGGTAGCATAGTGCCATGCATACGGAAAGCATTAAAAAAAAAATATCTAGTGCACTGATTTTAAAAGTATTTTAAAGGCTAAACCCCAGGTAACCCCAAAATGTAATCTAACCAGATACATTTGTACCTAGTAGAAATTTAGTAACTGTCAGTTAAATGCCAGATAATTATAATGTCTACACTACCTTTCACAGCTTCACACAGTGCAAATAAAAACAAGGAAGGAGAAATCTGTTACCTCTACCCTTTTTCAAGAGCATTCTATATCTATAGGTCTTACCTTGATAAAAATAGTAGTGTACCGCTAGGAGTTCTCTCTGTGTGTAAGGGGACCAGGAGGTTATCCAGTGTACTTTTCCTGTTTCTCCTAGTGAAGTGTCTGCCACCATTCTAATTCTCCCCACTTCAAAGTAAGTCAGTCAAAATGAGAAAGGGCAGAATGATGAAAACTACTATTTGATATTTTTGCATATATGGCTCTTTCAGAGGGATGTATCACTTATGAATTGAGAAAAGAATCAAAACTTTAAAAAGATCCAAGTTCCGTTTAATCACTGTGCTATTAGCTATTGTGTGTTATCCAAAGTCACAACCCAATGTAAGGCATTGTGTGATAGCACAGGACTTGCTGAGGGAAGTAAAAAACAGGATCAACTCCCTTTTTATTTGAACCTTAGATATAGACTCTCACTTCTCCTCCTACCCATTTAAGTCAAAACTAAATTTGAAATCACATGTGGTACTGCCTGGTAATAAAACTGGAAGTTTCCATTAGGTAAAGGCAACAAGAGTGTATAAAAGTAAATAAATTTATAGCTAAAGGATGTTATTCTAAAAATAGAGAACTTGAAAAAGTTACTACAAATCACTCATTGACCATATTCTTATACTCTACTCCACACTACAGTGAACATTTGACAAGTTAATTGAAAAGGATAAGACCTCTCTCTCTCTCTTCCCCTCCCCCCCACACACAGTGCATGTGAAACTGGTAAAATCTAAATAAGGTCTGTATTTGAGTTAACAGTATTGTACCAATGTTAGTTTCCTTGTTTTGTAAGATTTTATCACTGGAAGACAGTGGGGAAAGGGTACACAGAGGTTCTCTGTTCTTTTCTTGTAACTTCTTTGGATTTTAAACTATTTTTAAAACTTGCTTTTTAAAAAAATTTAAAAGCTGAGTTATAACCATATCTGTTATTTTCATTAATATTTCCGTATGTAATGAATTTCAGAGGATAAACAGTCTATTTAACAATTTTCTAATAAGAACTTTGCATATTGCTAGCAAACATATAGCAGTTGTGCTTATAGTCAAGATGTGGGCAAGTAGCACAAGTGTAAATATATCTTTTTCAGTTGTTTCCTAGAGAAGAAGCAAATCAATTATTGGAACCTTGTGTAAATGGCAAGATTTGCCATGAATTTTTATCAAAAGGAGATTGAAGAATTTATGTCAGTTTCCCCATTAATTCAGAGATTGTCCTGGACAGTAACAAAAGGACTTTTAAAATAAAACACTAGAGGGGAGCCTGGGTGGCTCAATGGGTTAAGCATCTGACTTCGGCTCACGTCATGATCTCATGGTTCATGAGTTGAGGCCCCACATCAGCCTCTGTACTGATAGCTCAGAGCCTGGAACCTGCTTCAGATTCTGTCTCTCTCTCTCTCTCAAAAATAAATAAACATTCAAAAATTGTTTTAAATAAAACAGAATCAGAAAACAGATTCTCCAAATGTAACTCATGAAAGAGAGTCCATTTTATATCCCAATTTTATTTACCTTTTCTGAATAGTCACAACATTAATCTATGGGGGATAATCTAGTTAGTATATTTGAAATTCCATTTATTTTTTTCTATTGATATGCATGTGTTACACTTGTATATAATACAGAATTTCCAGTTTTGTTTTAAAGGATGCATTTAAAAAAATGAGAAGCATGATCTACAATTTCAAACAAACCTAGGACAAATTCATAATTTCCAAAATAATATAGTTTTCCAACTCTGTTCCAAAGAAATTATTGATATTATAATTGATGCAAAAACTCCAACACAACTGTTTTTCTTTCTTTCTGAATTCATACAGTCTTGAACTTTTGTAAAATCCACTCAGAACCATCTAATTTGTTTTATGTATAATTAAAATGGAGGGAAGAAGTAATTTCATTCTGTGGATTTGTGGGGCAGTATACTTTTTGATTAAGTGTCAAAAGTATACTTTACAAATTTAATTTTGAACAGATTTTATACTTTTAATTCTTCTGTGCAGAGACATTCTGGGAAATGTATTGGTCTTTGAAATTTGTTACCAACTAACAGACCAAAATTTTCCAAGGTATATCCAGCCAATATATAATTAATTGGCCATGTCAGTAAGTTTTAAAAATATGAAAGATGTTCACATATTCTCTAACATAATGGAACTTCTAATAGGACAGTTTCTGAATTATCTTCCTATTAGTAGTCTAAGATGAGTAAGCAAAGAAGTCTTTACCTTTACATCTCTATTACAGAATGGCTATGAGATTTCAATTCTTCCTTCACAATGAAACAAATGTAGTATAAAATTATACATTCTGTAATAACTTAGGGAAAAAGTACATACATGTTTAAGGCCTTTAAATATTTGTGAGACTTTCCTGTAGAACTGAAACACAGAAATGTTAAAATGACTACGAAAATGTGGACAGAAACTGACCTAAGAAATTGTTTGAATGGGACAACTATAAGCAAATATTTATAAAGGAAAATGAATAATTCTATTAACAGACTGAACAAACAAATATATAAGCATTCAAACAGTCACTGGGAGCGAGCAAGGGACAGTCTATTAAAATGATAGAAAGGATAGATTAAAAAAATTACTAGGAGAAATCTAAGTGAGTAACACTCAAGCTAAGAAATCAGAAACCCACATGCATCCCTGGCAATTTTTTGAAACTGAACGCTACCTACATACTTGACTGCTCACTGCTGATTTCTGTGAAGGAAAAAAGTAAACACAAACATGAAAGTAAAAGCCCAGTTAAAAGAAAACTGAGAGGGAGAGTACTCTAGAAGTACAAAATAGTATATAATAAAAATGGAAATTCAGTTCTAACTACTACCTACTTGACCGACAGAGAGCTGCAGTAGAATGTTAGCCTTGGGGAAACATGTCAGCTTGTCTATACATTCTTATATGATTGATGTATTCAGATAACTATTACTTGCCAACAATAATTATTATCAATGGATATATATTTCCATTCCATTAACAAAAGCAACTTTAAGATGTTAAAACATGTAGGCTTTCAGAGCTCCAAGATTAAGATACAAATAAAATTGTCTCAGTCTACACCATGCCAGAGGAGAAGTTCGCAAAGGAAATATCAGTAAAGCCGGGTGCAGTGCCACTAGCCAATGAACACAGGACCGGACCCAGGAACACATCCATGGCAGAAGGCCGGTGCACTTGGCAGACTTTCAGAAACAAGAAAAGCAGTCACAATTGAAGCGAGGAACCCAAAAGGTGAGTGTCTCTGACATCACCTGGAAACACCAACTCTTCAGATGGCATCTTCAAATTATTTTAGCAAGTGCAATTTTACAAGTTGAACACAGTTCAAATCTGACAGTATCTTCATGGCATAGAAGTTCATGTCAGGATTTTTTAAAGTCTTGGTTTGAAGAAGAGGCTGATTATGAGCCATGAAATCCCTTGGAATTAAGGCTCTGGAGTGCCTCTTGTGAGTGGTATAAAAATCTCCCTTCAAGATCACCTCAGGAATTAAGTTTCTGTGCATATGTTGAATGTAATCAGGCTTGAGGATCACTTGATTTATCCTTGGTTAGTGGGTTACCTACAAAGGAAGAAGAAAATATAATCATTTGATAGCAAGGCTATAATCTTAAGACTCCAAACACAATTTAGTATTAGAAATTAATAGAGAACTCAAAATGATGGGATTTGCTTTATCAAATAAACTGTTAAATTTTTAAAGTCTACCATATTCAGGTGTCACCACCTTATAAAAACACATCATTTCTTTCTATTTATCATCTCACAATATTTTTAGAGCCACTGGCACAACTATTCAAATAACTGCAACTGTGACCAAGAAGATCTTAACTGGTGATGTTATCCATCTCAAACACAAAGAATGATTCTGGAATCTTTGTTTTTTGTACAGGCTTGGAAGACATAATCCAGAGATCATAAACACATTATGCCAGGCATCAGTAAAGAAAGACCTTTGTTCACAGGAGTACAATCAGACCACATCTTCTAGAAAGTCCTTGGGACTTGGCTCCATAAAATCTATTCTTGAAATAGTTTAAAGCATGACTGCTTATTTGACACAATTATGTTTCAGAAAAATTAACTCTTTCATGAGGAGAAAAGGAATATCCAGGGAGAAAAACAATGCTTGTACAATGTTTTACCAAGTTTTAAAGGTGTCAGAAATTCTCAAAAATTTGATTAGAGTCATATTAATGCTATATAAATATTACTGAGGGAGATCCACATTGGCTTTTCACAACATAATAAACATCTAGAATACTTGATACTTCTTTCTATAGATGCATGCATGTGGATGATAGATGGATATAGAGAGACAGATTTCTGCTGTGTCAATGAATTTCTAGGTATACTCTAATATCAAGGTAGTTTTTGTATAATTTTTCTTTTCAAGCAATGGTTATAACAAAAAGTGAATCCTTGAAAGTTACTGTGGATACTTTGGTTTTATTCCATTAAATTACAGAATTACTCATTTTTTCATAAGACATTTACAGAAATGTTTTTTTTTTGTTTTTTGTTTTGTTTTCTTGATCAACCATGGAAAAGAGAAACAGTAAGCAAAATAATCTAGCTCTATGTCTAACATGGCTAGTCTCAAATTATTCTACAAAAGGAAGATATAAAATTCAAAAAAGTATTTTCAGCATGGAGGCAGCCATCTTATTTGTGTCTCTTTGGTCAACTGCCCTTGCCAAGGAAGGAGCTTCTGCTTCCATATTTAAAACTTCATGCTCCCATGTACAGAGGAACTATAGAAGGAACTGAACTAAGGATGGAAGGATACAAACACAGAAAGGGCCTGCTGATATCTAGAGATGCTGGGAGCAGGAACTGTCTTAGGTAGAACAGCAATTTCATTATCAGTTTGTCTTCCACTTAGTGGTCACTTTACACTAACCCTCAAATTGGGAGCTATTCACACTGTAAAGAACAACATGGAAAGTAAATATGAATGTCTCTGTAGACATTAATGGAATGATAGCTGATAATCGTGAAAAACACAGAAACTTCATGACAGACTTTCTTGATAAACACTGATTTAACAGAGTCTTTGATTGCCATTGCCTGAGTAAGATTGCCACTTGCCTTTTCTGAAGATTCTCCTCTTAGTAGGAAGAATTATAAAGCTTAATAAGGGATTATATTTCCAAATTAGTGCCAGGAAAAGAAGAATTGAGAAGGAGAGGGACTGAGAGGGAACAAAAGTGTTAGCCTCAGCAGAGATTCAGCACAGGCATCTGGAGGGACATGGTGTGGTGACTCCATGAGAGCAAGTGGCCTGTCCTCCTACATCATGTCAAGCCCTAGTTATAAGTTATCTCTTCATGGGTATGGTAGATGCATTCTTCTACTTCATTGCAGGTTAAGCATTTCATCCTACTAGGTTATATAAAGCTGGGGAGTGATTCTCTCACTATTTATGTATTAAAGCTTTGTTTTCACATTCTTTAAAAATAGACACTCAAGTTTACAGCACAATACCAAAGGCTTATGTACCTAGAACAAATTTTTCCTCCATCTCAGCAAACATATATGTGTACACATAGACACATATATATAATTCATATCCTAAGAATATCGTAAATGTACATTATTACATTTCTATCACCTGAAATAATTGCTAGAAAATGAATATTTAAACATGACAAAGAATTATCTAAATAAGCATGGACTGAAACCTGATTAAAATGACTTTTTCTCACCCCCGTTTTACACAATACTATTTTATTAATCCTAAAAATATACTGGCACATTTTATGAGATGAAGATAGGGCTTAAGTGAACTATCTGTTTTAGATTTAGTTTTTGTAGGGGTGCCTGGGTGGCTCAGTTGGTTAAGCATCCAACTTTGGCTCAGGTCATGATCTCACAGCTCATGGTTTCGAGCCCCATGTCAGGCTCTATGCTGACAGCTTAGAGCATGGAGCCTGCTTAAGATTCTGTGTCTCCCTCTCTCTCTGCCCCTCCCCTGCTCACACTCTGCCTCTTTCACTCTCAAAAGTAAATATCAAAAAAAAATTATAGATTTAATTTCTGTACATTACTGTGATCTAATAATTATGGTTTGGCATGTGGAGTTCTGCAATAAGGTTAGTTGGGCAGTAATAGCAGTCACAGTGGATGTGTCATGCTACCGCTGGGCTCCTCAATTTTTCCCATATGTAAAACGGTTGCTGTGAAGGTCAAATAGTATAATGTCTATGAAAACACCTAGCTTTGGCCACTTGGTGGTTCAATCAGTTGAGCATTCAACTCTTGATCTCAGTTCAGGTCATAGTCTCATGGTTGTGAGATCGAGCCTCACATCAGCTCCATGATGGGCATGGAGCCTGCTTGGGATTCTCTTTCTCTCCACCACCTCTCCACTCCCTCCCCCACCCCCAAGAAAAAGAAAGAGAGAGAGAGAGAGAGAAAGGAAGAAAACATCTAGGTTTGCCAACTCTGAAGTAGTATAATAAAAGTTTTTTTTAATGCACTAAAAGCACAATGAGAGGATCACATTAATAGTCAAATTAGAGGACCACTCTTACAGAATTCAAACAAAGGCTAATTACTTGTCCTTTTCAATGTAATATAAATATGAACCTGTGTGAGCACATATCAGCACCCTCCTTGACACCCTCCACATTTGTACCAAATGAAATGGCAAAACCAAAGATTTAAAAACATAAAGATGATTTTGAATGTAGGTGCATTATCACTAGTTTTAATTACCTAATACACAAGACACAATGATATTTAAAAATGAAATTGTCTAAAATGTAACACACAAGCAAGTCAACTCTTTTATGATTTAATGTGCTTCTTAAACAAGTCCAAGTTGCTCAAGTCAAAATTCTGGCAGGCTAGTTGGGAAACAAATGCCATTTTACCCTTTGTAGATGATAAACTAGAACTTCCTGATATGCAGGGGTTGTTTAAGCAACATTTATACATTTAAAAATGTCGCTCATTTAAAATTAATTTTTAATACACTACATTAAGCATTGCCTTATTTTCAGAACTCAAATATTGCTCTCTTTTCACTCAAGCTGTATCTTTTGGAAGAGGCCAATAGTAAAAAGTTTTAGCTGCTAAGGAGGATTTTCAGCAAGTTTCTAGTGAACTAAAAGCAGGAGGTTGCACTAAAACCATCCTTACAGGATAGGAAATAGCATTTGCTACCATGAATGTACTGTCTTTTGGTTCTGAGGGTAATAGATATAAAATACTGCATGAGGGAGAGAAATGGTCCTACAATCATTATAGTTGTGCCTTGAGCTTCATACGCTTTAATCACCACCTCAGTGAATTTGCCTTTCCAAAGGCACTGTTTCACACAGCTGTTCCTTTTACTGTAAATCTTACTTGTGGGTGCTGCACACCAGTCAGTTCAGCAAGAGAAACTACTTAGCAGCTGAACACATGCAAAAGGTAATAATAATAATAATAATAATGGCAGCTTTTCTAGTCACAAGCACAAAGCTTTCTTGATAATGATCCACTAGGATGAAACTCACGTAACACTAAACGAAAAGCACTAATTCTTTAAGAATTATCCCCCTTTTAAGCCTATTCATTTATTTCTCCCAGTCTAACAAAGCTATTTTAGGATCCCGTTTAGCTTTCTCACAAACTTTATGCTAAAATCACATCCTTTAAATCTGTTCACCAACTTAATTAGAGAAAACAAAACCAGGTAATGGCATATGTAACATTACTTAAGTTTGAAATTAAGTACAGTCAAGTATTTTATACTGTTTCTATTTTATATTCTGAACATTATGAAGTATCCTCTGCCTATCTTCAAGATAAATTAGAAAGGCTAAAAAGGAAATTCAATTCAAAAACAAAATCTATCCTGTCCCCAAGTGTAAAAGATGTTTTTATTTATAAAGTTCTTAAAATAATTATATACATGGAATCTGTAATTCCTTTTTTTCCCCACTCGAGTGTTGCTGCCTGCATTATCAGGAGGACACAACGCACTGTGATCAGAGGCATGACAAATAGTGTGGGCTCTGTGGGCACATAGCCTGGGTCCAGCTCTCTGCCTGAGCAATTTCTCACCCTTTGGGGCTGAAGAAGTTATTTGAACTCCCTGAGCCTTAGTCTCCCTGAATGTAATATGAGAATTGTATTATCATCAGGCCTCATACATTTGCTGTTGTGGTTAAATAAGATAATCCCTTAAAAGTCTCCAGGTAAATGCTTTTTAAATTATAACAGGTGGTAGTAGTAGTAATTGCCAAACACGACACAAAAGATGATACATAGGATAACTATTGGAAGGGGCATTACTGCTTACTTCTCTGTAAGTACTGATTTCAATTTAATTTTCCATGTCTTCTAGAAACTGATCTTGGAATTATTCATTTCATATTCTTGCTAATCATAAAAGTCATATAAAGAGGGAAACATGACCATTTAGTCTGCTTCGGAAGTGAGACTATCTTTTCAGATGAGGTGATACAGAGGAGCAGTTTAAAAGAATGTACCTGAGGCCAGGTTTCCTAGGTTCAGTGCTCAGTTCTGCTGATAACTCAGTGTGTGACCTTGAGTAAAACAGGGATGAGTTGAAGAGCAAATAAATTAATAGGTCAAGTGCTTAGAACAGTGCCAGGCATGTAATAAACACTATGTAAATGGTAACTATTATTCACACACACACACACACACACACACAAACACACACTTCTAGGTATCTGAATGCAATGAATTCCTAGTTTTTGTTCCTGTTTATTTCTGATCATACATCACTAGTCTTTATAGACTCGTAATTCCATTCTTTTTTATTCTTACTTTGTCTTTTGCATCAGACATTGCATACAGAATATTTAGTAAATAAGGAATAAATAAGTGGCGATACTTCCAAAAGGAGGCAGTAGGTTTAAATGGAGTGCATGTCCAGTCTTCATAATACAGCTACTTAATAACATCCCAACAGGCACCATGTCAAACTAACATTCTGATAAATAAGTTTAACTTATTTGATAAGAGTAAACGGAAAGCTAGAATACTTTTATAATCTTAAAAGCTGATTTGAATAAACTTCCCCTTGTGTGGAATATAATTGCTGCTTCACTGCAAATGTATTTTTTAATGTAGCTCTTACAAGTACATGAATTAAGCTCTTGCCTTACTTTTTGTGTACTGAATGTGCAATGAAAACATCATTACTCCGCAGTAGCAGGTTTTCTCATTTAAACTAGAGAAAAGCTACCATTGAGCTGGTCATAACTGTACACGAATGCACTTGTCCTATCTTAAAGCACCTGATACAATGAGGTATTACAAAATGAAAAACACCTGTCTGTCTAGGATAATTATTCAAGAGCAAGCTGACCAGACAGGTTTTAGGTATAGATAAGGCACCACAAGGCAATGACATAGGAATCATCTTTATAAATATACCCACCTATATTTAAAAAAACAACAACTAAGGCTGTATTTTACTTTCTTGGCAATGGATGTGATTCCTATAGCCATGAAAACTGTTGGATTGTCATGCCACAGTTTAATTTTCTCTCCTAAGAATGTCTGGTGCTGGCTTGACCTGAACATTTAACATTTGAGGCACCAAAAACCATCTGTATAATACTTCAGCTAGGGTCAGCATTTCTACTAAATGACTTTGTTATCTGCCCTATAAATTCTCGAAAAATCTAACAGCCTTGGATGGTTGAGAGGATAGTCATTTCAAACAACAGAGAGCATTGCCCTAGCTAGCTGGTTATATTTAGGTATAACATATGTGGGTACCAGTGTGGAAGCACAAAATGACATATAATCTAACCAGACTTCTGGAAAGAAGCAAAGCACCAAACATAACTCAGGAGAGGTGGCCTTATTCTAATAAGAGTTTTATACTAGTGTTACTACCTGCTAGTCTTAGAACATTGGACAAGCCACTTAAAAATCTATGAATCTCTGGGGCTTGTATCTGCCAAGTGAGTCTGTCAGACTAAGGGAGCTTCTAATTCCCTTCTAACCCAAAACTACTATGACTTTTCTTAAGAAGCACTAATTCCAAATGGGATAAAACTTTTACCTAAGTTCACTGGTCGTACAACCACTGTGTAGACTTCATTTTTCTAAGAAGCCTATTCATTATATTAGAATGCAGAACTCGTAAGCTTTTACCACAAACACAACATCTGTCACTGGCTTTCAGCTTCCTATACTGTGTAAATGAAGATCTTGACTGGAAATGAATCTTTTGAACAGATGGACCTGCCCTATTTCTTGGAACTTTGAAAGCTGTACAGTGCGCCTGCCATGAACTCTTATACGTGACTCATGAAAGCAGAAGACTGTTTATACTGCCATTTATGCACATTCATCTCCTCAGAAGCAGATCAACTGATTCTGCCTGGATGACATTCACTGCTAGCAAAACAAAACATTCTCTGATTTCTCTTTGGATAGTTAATAAATTCCTTTGAGACATCAAGGAAATTTAAGACTTTCCTTCTCCTGACCCCTGTACATAACTTGTATTTATTCCAGAACTATCCCCAAAATGAAGATAATTCTGAAAGACAACAATATAATGGGATCCAGTTATGTTTCTCTCAAAAACATTTGGAAGTCCTTAAAAGGGGAAAACAATTATTTTGAATACTTGGAGGAAATCTGAGTAGACGTAAAAAAAAATAGTCCATGTAAGGACAGTTCCCACATTTTTAGAAACAGTGGAGATTATGAATTCAATCGGAAGGTACTTTACCTGCTAAATTTGATACTGAGTTCATTTTTTAGACTCACCTCTAATTTATAAAGGAGTCATTTGAATTTTTTTAGTGTTTATCCACTTTCTGACATAAAGCCTTACTTTAAAAGTTTAAATCTGTTCAAGGATCGCACTTCTCAAGAATTTCAGCTTCACTGCATACGAAGGCTGGCAGAAGTATGCAGTACAAATTCAAAGGTGAATTTAAGATAAGTAGAGTTGGGGAGAAGGGCTGAAATTTGGTGGCCTAGAGATTACTAAGAAGAACATTTTCTCTGAGCTTCCTGGATGGTTTGAGTTATAAATACAAATGGCTCTTAGTAACAACCTTTCCTTGAGATACCTGTCTGAATAAAGAATGTGTTGTTATCACTTGGAGAAGAACTTGGAGTAACTTGTACCGAGCCAGTACCATGCCTGAACACATTTGCCCTCCTCCCAGTCCTGTCATTTTCCATAATATTACATTAGAAATTGTCCTTCCATATGTGGTAGATCTTGTGAAAAAAACTGCCTTCTGTAAGTTCCAAAACTAGAATGTATTTTCTGAAAAACAGGGTAATATAGTCAGTGATGTTTAATATATTGGGTCCTTTTGCTTCTTCCCTTCTTTTTCTCAGTTATATTCTTCCCTGGGTTTCTCTCTTTTTTAAAGAATAATAGTCACAATTCAGTAGTTTCAAATCCCAAAGTTGATCAAAATATGAATCTTTAGCTATTTTAATAGCTTAGATGAGTTTGACATAGCTGATTCAATTATAGGACAATTTAACTATATAAAGATTGGACCATTAAGTAAGAACATTATCTTCATTTGGGCTCAGTACTTTTCATGTTAACTTGTGCATTAATAGGCAGGTTGAACACTGACAGAGGTCCACTAATACACCCAAGTTTCATATTATCCATTTCCTATGCTTGGGAAAACAATGTGAACTGCAGGGCCACTGTAGGTGACAGTATTAGGTTCACCTCCTTGTGACAAAGTTGTTTAATTGGTGGCCCTCATATTAGTTCAAAGAGTGATAACCCCTCCTTATTTCTATAAAAGATAGTTCAATGCCTTTCTTTACTGAATACTGAGACATTTCTTTGCCTTCTGATTGCTAAAGTTGTACCAAGTTCATCTTTCCCCCTGAAATCAGGAGCATCTGGAATGCTAATGGTAACTATAAGAAAGAGTAGGTTACAGTTAATCCTGCAACACAATGTACACACCTGCTGCTCTGTGAGAAATAAACCAAGACGAGAGCTCATTTCAGGAGATGTTTTGAATCTTTACTCCTCAACGAAACTTCTGTCCCTTCCTTAGAATCCGACCAACACTAGGATTCGCCACACTAGTGCTCCAATGTGGAGCCAGAATTTTTTTGAGTGTGGAAAAATCAAAAATTGTCATCAGGCACAGCAGAAACCTTCTCTTTCTACTTCTCCATTCGAACTTGAAGAGTTTTACACGTTTGCCTAAGGAATAAACACATGTCAGGTACTCCACTGTTCAACATATTATTAGAGGAAGCAAACCTGGGAGAAAGGGAACATTTCAACAAACATAAAGGGACAGTGAGACAACTTCCTTTACGTCCATAAAAGTTCACAATGGAGATAGGCTTGAGGATTACAAACTCATAGAACATTTTTTTTATTTCAGAAAGACACATACTCATAAGTGAGACCTAAAATAAAAAAGTTTTTATGAGAAAATGATACAAAAATAGCCAGAATTTCTTGTGAATATTTTGAGAAGCATTCTGCACAAACTTAATTTAAAAGTCCATTAAAGTCAAGGGAGAAAGTATATAGAAATTAGTACACCATCATTTTAACATAAAAGGGTAAAAACTATGCAAACAGTATTATGTAGCAATATTCAATTACAATTCAAAGATTTAATATTCATAGTTTTTCCTGAACAGCCATGTCTACAGTAATTTGTGATTTTGCTAAAGTATGAACCTAAATAGTACACAGTTTAATGCTGATAAATGGGGCCAAGTCATTTAACCAATGTATAGGTCTAGCCACCCATAGGCATTCACAAGCCAGCTTTGTTATTCTCTGCTCATCAACAGTGTAATCCTCATTAACAGTCTGAATGGGATCCATGACATTTTATAGATACAGACTCACAAAGGTTTTTTTAATAATCGCTTTCCCAAAGTACTCCAGAGATATCAAACATGTACTATTTGAATTTCAAATATTTGAATAATATTTGAGAGTATAACATGAATAACAATAATAAATAATAAAAATCTTATGAAGGAGTGGCTAGCAATTTAGAATCAGACAATAAAAGGGTTTGGTAACATGAACGAGAAGAAAAATATTTCCTAAATAAATATGAGAGTTCAGGATAGTTAAAACCAATAGCGGGGGGGGGGGGATAATAATATTATAATATAAAAAAGTATCTCCCAATTTTGAAAAAAAAATGGAGTCTTTGAGTAATAAGAACTAACCCCTTGTCCTGGTCACACCTAGATCTCTCCCGACCTGACTGGAAAATGTAAGACTAAAATGACGGCCTGAGAAATAACAGAACTTTTGAGTCCCAGTCATCATGAGTACTTGATTTTGTCCAGACAGGTCAGAGCCAATGCAGTCAAAAAGTGGGTCAGTGTCATGACTTGCCATAGACACTTGTAACAAAGGATGAAGCTGGAGGAAATTTACAGGAGCTTCATATCAGTCCATCTACCTTCATCTCTCCTTCCCAATCCCTTCAAAGACAAATAGGCTCATCTCTAGTCATAACTAACTGTTTAATACTCGTAGGACTTGATATGCCCCTTCATATCTCCTTATCTATGTATACATTTTTTACCTTTGCCTGAAATCTCTTCTTTCAAAACTCAGAAGCAATGTTACCACTTCATAATTCATAAGCCTTTGTGATTCATCCAGTCAGCACTTTGTCCATACATCTATTGTAAGACATATCTCATATTATGATTATTTAGTAATTTCTGTTTCTCACACTAAACTACGATATATTGGAAAAGAAGATATTTAGCATACATTTTGTTTCCTCAGTGCTAAGCAGCATTCCAGGCACATAAATGATGCCTAATATTTATCAAATGAAAGACTTAAATGATGGATGGGTCGGTGGGTGGATGGATAAATGAACAAATGAATGAATGAATATAAAAGGAAAGTGATACATAATTTCAGGAGAAGGAAACCTAGAGTTACTATCTGGATTCTCTGCAAATAGCTAGGATAATGATGAAGTGACCCAAAGGTCAGTTCCTCCATTTTTAATTTTTTTAGGATTATTCCCATGATTCTGTAGTTTCAGAATTTGAAATTATAGAAATGCATGGGTCCTGACATCAGTTTCACATTTGCACCTTAGATATTTAAATTTATTCTCGTTTGGAAAAGGTCTGATTTTTAAACCAAAATTAATTCATGAAAATAATAATGCAAGAATATAATAGCAATGTGTGATGCTTTAATTGGTATTAGACTAACCACTTGGGATGTGGAAAATGTCCAAATAGATACATCAAGGTTGATTCTGGCATACTCATTACAGTTAACATTTCAGTTAGAAATTATCCTAATTTTTTTTAAATGCACTTCTCTGTTGAGTAATTTCCATACTGCTGCTTAACACTGTCAGGAAATTTTTCTCATGAAATATTCCGTGGTGACAATTATCCTACACCTAAGTATTACATGCTCACTTGACATCAGGTATGGTGGTACAAATGAAATACCATCAAATTTCTTATAATGGAGCAACATAAACAAATATCACAATGATTGATTCACTTCCAAAATAATATTGTGCATTCAATCTCTCTCTTTTATACACTGATTATATACTCTATTTAGTGCAGGATGCCTGACCCCTCCCCCCACTTTTTTTCAAATATAGAGGCTAGAAGTTTTTTTGTTTTTGCTTTTGAAAGAAAGAGAGAGCAAGTGTGTGCAAATGAAGAAGAGGGAGAGAGAGAGGAAGAGAGAGAGAGAGAGAGAGAGAGAATCTTAAGTAGTCTCCACTCCTAGCCATGGAGCCTGATGCAGGGCTCAATCTCATGACTAGGAGTCTAAATCATGAGTAACACACTTCACGGACTGAACCACCCAGGCACCCCTAGAGGCTAGTGTTTTAAAAGGCAAAGAGAAGTTGATTTTTGCTTAGTGAAATGCAGCAGACTCCACTTTCTGGTCTAGACTAGAATGCCAATGACAGCTGATCCTTCTCATGGTAACCTCATCCTTTTTTTGCCTCCACCTCTCAGATCATAATTGCTGGAATCAACAGACAACTTGGTGGACATTTATGTTCTCTTGTAACCCTCAGAATTATTCTTTGAGACTATCCCCATTTACTATTTACAGTTATTAGGATTTGTTATTAATTACTATTGTCTCCAATTTACAGTTGAAGAAACTGAAGTTCAGATAAATTAAGCAAAACTTCTAGAAGATGCATCTAAGCAGTAAGTGATAGTCTAGGGACTGAGATCCTCGTTATGGGGCTTCAAACCTACTGAAATAGGTCCTGTATATCTGGTTCTTCCATTCATTTATTTGACTAATATTGATTAAGCACGTACTAAGTAGCAGGGATACACTTGAGGTAACTATATTTTCCAGTTTGAGTAGTAGTCCTGATTTATATCTGTTGTCCTGACTTCCTGTTGGGTTTATCTTGGAAATATGTCCTATTATGGATAATAAATTATATCTTCATTCATATAGAGTACTCGTCTTTACTATGGAAATTTGAATTTTAGTAAACAACTACTGAATGTTGAAATCTTAAAGCTGCGAAAGAGTGATTCTCTAATACAGGAATTTCATCCGCTGTGATTGCAAAAAAGGGAACATTTCTTGAAGCATAAAACATTTCTGAAACCCATTAAATCATATCAAGTTGGCAATAAATTTTTAAGGCTGGCATTGAGGAAGGGTTCTTGGATGTAGCTCTGTACTAACTTCTTCAACTTTTCCATCATAAAAATGAGACATTGAGGTGGTAATATGAAAGACTGCCTATAATATTATCAGTTACTATTGCACTCCAAGGTCATGAACTCAGAATCAAATTAAAGCCATGGCACACACTATTACCTTTGAGATAGAAAATTCATTATAACAAAGAGGTTAAAAGAAGCTTCTTAGAAAATCTAGATCTATTTAAAAAACACTGATACTTTCTTAAGTATGGGGTTCACTTACTGGATGTTTTTTGTTTTTTCTATTGCACCATAATGAAAAATATTTTAATGGCTTCTTCCTAATTTTGAGTAAAATTGAAAAGTGATCATTGCAAATTTCAATTTCCCTATTTGTTTTCCTTTTCTTTACCATGAATAATTAAAAGTTGGCTAAGAGGTAGTGTGTCCTACATATAGTGAAAGTGTGCCTACTGATGATGATGATAAAAAATAATAAATTTAAGATTTTCAGAGAATCAGGCAAGCAGTAATTACAAGTAATGGTTAAGAGCATCATGCAGCCATGGATTATTCTGGCTAGAGTACCTTAAGTGTGTGGCCCTGTTATTTCACTGCAAAAAACCTGCTTGCTTTCCTATACATGGAGATTGTCCCTATCTCATCATACTACTATGAAGATTAAATTCAATAATGCCTGTAATGAGAATACAATAAATACTAACTTTTGGGCAAAAACAGTACTTTT
Source organism: Cryptoprocta ferox (assembly GCA_028646485.1). Classification (NCBI taxonomy): domain Eukaryota; kingdom Metazoa; phylum Chordata; class Mammalia; order Carnivora; family Eupleridae; genus Cryptoprocta; species Cryptoprocta ferox. Next base: position 51,693,144 of record CM053571.1, on the reverse strand, counting down.
AAATAAATATTTTCAAAAACATAACTTTGTATACTTAAGAACATTCTGAGTATTCCACTGTCATTATAAATTATGAAATCTAATTCTATAATAAGACATTAAGTATGGATGTATTTCTGGCTCTCTGATACAATGTCCTTTCCAAAGCTATAAATTTCCTCTGCAAAGTCTGCTTTATTTTCAAAGGTTATACTAGAGTCAGGATAAATTATAAATAGGGCATATTATGCACATAAGGTCTAACACAACTTTTGTTATTTCCTAAAAGCAAAAACTTATATATAACACATTTGGTTTGAAATGTACTAAGGTTAAAAAAAATCACTTAGGTTTTATTTGTTATTCCATAAGTAGGAATTATTAGCTTCTGCTAATTGCTGAATATCTATAAACACTTTCAGCATCAGCTTCTACTTGCTGTTTTTGTGATTTAGTAAGAACATTAATGTTGTATTAGTAACAGCAAAATGGGCAAGAGTGGCTCAGTATTCAATAAAACAGTCCTTTACTGCTGTACCAAGTACTCCAAGCTAACTTCATCTTAAATTGCCACAGGCAAACAAGTACAAAAACCTTAACATGAAAAAGGAAAAAGCATAACCCACAAACCTAGCACATAAACCCTAGAATAACATTTCTTTCTCTCAAGTTAAGAAAACATTTTAACTATAAAGGGAAACTTTTTTTGGTGAGACAGTCTTTTAATTGTACAAATGGATATAGAAATACCAGTTGAGTAAATGACAATAATTGCAATGTTCAGGGGGGAAAAACTGCCTTCTTCACTTGGTAGCTTCTGATAAGTCCCTCAAGATATGTTGCTGAAAAGCCACTGTCTAGTGGCTGTAAAGGGAAAGCTGTTTCTGCTCCTGCAGCATGAGCCTAGGACAGGTGCCTTTACAATTGATAAATACAGCAGGTTGCATCAAGCCCATCTGTGATGGGTAACTGGAATGGCCCAGATCCTGTTACCATTACAGACACTAGAATCCACATATTTCCTCTTTGTGGTTCCTTACTAGCATGATCTTTCTGTAGCTAATCCAAAAGGGAATAGGTGCACAGAACAACCTTTGAAGAATTTTTGCTTTTTAAAGCCCACATATAATATCAATGGAGGTGGTAAGGGAAATCTTGAGATATCTCTACATTAGTGCTTATTTCATAAGATTGACTACTTGGAATATAATGTTCATGTTTGAGTTCTGAAAAGCTGGCTCATTTTATACACCTATTAATTTTGATTGATGTATTTTACTTAACAAGTAAATATAGCCCCTACCCTTGAATAGGAACTGTGTTAAGTGCTTTACAAATATTAACATTTATTCCATATAGGGACCCTGTGTGGTGGGTATACTATGGTCCCAATCTCACAGATGTGAAAACTGAGGAACACAGCTGTTAAGTAATTTGCTCAAGGCCACCAGCTAATAAGTGGCAGATCTGGGTTATGAACCCAAGTAATCTGACTCCAGAGACTGGTTTCTTAATCGTTACACCATCCTTGAAGACATTCTCAACAGAACAGAGCACCCATTTCTCACTGAGGCAAATAGGACCCGTCTTAAAAATAGACAAACAGCTCCTGGCAATGCATCCATTGTGAGTGATTAAGGCAAAGCTAATACAGCTCTTAGAAACATTCTGGAGTCTTAGAGCAATTTTTTTCATGCAAAAGTCTTGTTAAATTGAAAACAGATTATTACTCCCTTGCCAGGGAACAACACTTTCTTGCTTATATATTAGACTAAATCACTAGGCATACTAGCTCTAGAATATGTTTCTGACTATGTTTCTTAGCTCTCTATGTGGTATGACTATAGAATGAGGTCATATTCTTTAGTGTAAAAACTGCATCCCGGGGCGCCTGGGCGGCTCAGTCAGTTAAGCGTCCGACTTCGGCTCAGGTCATGGTCTCGCAGTTCTTGGGTTTGAGCCCCGTGTCGGGCTCTGTGCTGACAGCTTGGAGCCTGGAGCCTGCTTCAGATTCTGTGTCTCCCTCTCTCTCTCTGCCCCTCCCCTGCTCACACTCTGTCTCTCTTTCTCTCAAAAATAAACACTAAAAATATTTTTTAAAATGCATCCTTCAGGCATGGATGATTTAGAATGACAACTTTATAATTTACTTGCTTGCCTTTTTGTAATTTATGAAAAGTCTGGTCTTTCCTAACTAATCCGGTGTCTCATAATACGAGGTATATAATCTGAAGAGGTAGGTCAGAAAAAAAATGTCAAACTTCCACTGTAGATGGGGCAAGACATAATGCAGAAGAACTGGGATCTCCATTCAACAGAAATATTGACTATATCTGTCTTTTGATACCTAGTTTCAAATATGACTGGCACTAAATAGGTGTTCAATAAATGCTTAGCAAATTCAGATTCGGGTATGATTTTCTTCTATTTCCATTGATGGGTACAACACACAGCATTAAAAAAAAAAACCCTCAAAATTTATACAGAGAGTGCCAAAACATCCCATAGGCATATAAATATTCTACTTTTTAAAACATTTTTAATTCTTTTTTGAGATATAATTGACATTTGTTTCAGGTGTACAACATGATTCATTATTTGTATACATTGCAAAATAATTACAACAAGGATCTACTTAACATCCATCACCATACAGTTAAAAAAAATTTGTGTAAGAATTTTTAAGATTTATTCAGTTTGCAACTTTCAAATATGCAATACAATAGTGTAAATAATAGTCACTATGCTATATTTAACATCCCAATGAGTTAATTATTTTATAACTGGAAGGTTGTGTTTTGTGACATCCTTCACCCATTTGGCCCACCACCAACCTCCACCTTTGGTGACCACCAATCCATTCTCTGTAGCTTGGTGCTCTGTGGTTTTTTTGTTTTGTTTACTTTTATTTAGATTCCACAAATAAGAGATATCATATGGCACTTGTCTATGTCTGACTTATTTCACTTAAAATAATGCCCTCTAGGTCCATCCATATTGCTGCAGATGACAAGATTTCCTTCTTTTTTATGGCTGACATTATTCCATTGTGTATCACACACACACAAACACGCACACACAGAAAGACACACACACATATACATATATAACATTTTCTTTTTCTAAGTTTTTATTTTAATTCCAATTAGTTAACATACAGTGTTATATTAGTTTGAGGGGTACAATGTAGTAATTCAACAATTCCATACATCACCTGGTGCTGATTACAACATGTGAACTCCTTAATCCTCATTACCTATTTCACCTATCCACCCCACTCACCCACTTCCCCTCTGGTACCATACAGTTTTTTCTTTATAGTTAAGAGTCTGTTTCGTGGTTTGTCTCTCTCTCATTTTTTCCCTTTGCTCATTTATTTTGTTTCTTAGATTCTACATGAGTGAAATCATATATTTGTCTTTCTCTGACTTATTTCACTTAGGATAATAAACTCTAGCTCCATACGTGTCATTGAACATGGCAAGATTTCATTTTTATGGCTACATAAAATTATATAGTTTATACACATCTTCTTTATCCATTCATCAATCGATGGATACTTGAGCTGCTTCCATATCTTAGCTATTGTAAATAATGCTGCTATAAACAGGTGTGCATGTATCCCTTTGAATTAGCATTTTTATATTCTTTGGATAAATACCCAGTAGTGCAATTGCTGGAGTGTAGAGAAGTTCTATTTTTAACTTTTTGAGGAAATTCCATACTATTTTGCACAGTGGCTACACCAGTTTGCATTCCCACCAATAGTGCAAAAGGGTTCCCCTTTCTCCATATCCTTGCCAACACCTACTGGTTCTTATGTTGTTGACTTTAGCCATTCTGACAGGTGTGAGGTGATACATCCTTATAATTTTGATTTGCATTTCCCTAATGATGAGTAATGATGAACATCATTTCATGTGTCTGTTGGTCGTCTGGATGTCTTCTTTGGAAAAATGTCCACGTCTTCTGTGTATTTTTAAATTGTATTATTTGTTTTATTTTTTGGTGTTGAGTTTTATAAATTCTTTATATATTTGGATACTAACCCTTTACAAGATATGTCATTTGCAAATATCTTCTCCCAGGGTAGGTTGTCTTTTAGTTCTGTTCATTGTTTCCTTCACTATGCAGAAGCTTTTTATTTTGATGTAGTCCTAATAGTTTATTTTTGCTTTTTTCCCCATTGCCTCAGGAGACATATCTAAAAAAATGTTGCTGTGGCTCATGTCAGAGAAGTTGCTGCCTGGGTTATCATCTAAGATATTTATGGCTTCAGGTCTTGTATTTAGGTCTTTAGTCCATTGTGAATTTATTTTTGTGAATGGTGTAATAAAGTGGTCCAGTTTCATTCTTTGCATGTAGCTGTCCAGTTTTCCCAACACCATTTGTTGAAGAGACTTTTTTCCATTGGATATTCTTTCTTGCTTTGTTGAAGATTAGTTGACCGTATAGTTGTGGGTTTATTTCTGGGTTTTCCATTCTGTTCTCTTGATCTATGTATCTGTTTTAGTGCCAGTTTCATACTTTTTTGATTACTATAGCTTTGAAATATAACTTGAAGTCTAAAATTGTGATGCCTCCAGCATTGCTTTTCTTTTTAAAGGTAGTTTTGGCTATTCAGGGCCTTTTGTAGTTCCATACAAATTCTAGTATTGCTTGTTCTAGTTCTTCAGAAAGTGCTGCTGGTGTTCTAATAGGGATTTCATTAAATGTATAGGTTGACTTGGGTAGTATAGACAGTTTAGCAATACTTGCTCTTCCAGTTCATGAGCATGGAATGTCTTTCCATTTCTTAGTGTCACCTTCAATTTATTTCATCAATGTTTTATAGTTTTCAGAGTCTTCCACTTCTTTTTTTAATGTTTATTTTTGAGAGAGAGACAGAGCACAAATGGGGGAGGGGCAGAGAGAGAGGGAGACAGAGAATCCAAAGCAGGCTCCAGGCTCTGAGCTGTCAGCACAGAGCCTGACGTGGGGCTTGAGCCCACGAGTCATTAGATCATGACCTGAGCTGAAGTTGGACAGTTTACCAACTGAGCCACTCAGGCTCCCCACAAGTCTTTGACTTCTTTGGTTAGGTTTATTCCTAAATATCTTATTATCTTTGGTTCAATTTTAAATGGGATGATTTTCTTAATTTCTCTTTCTGCTGCTTCATTATTGGTGTATAAGAATGCAACCAATTTCTATGCACTCATTTTGTATCCTGAAAAATTACTGAATTAATCTATCAGTTCCAGCAGTGTTTTGCATTTTCTATGTATAATATCATATCATCTACAAGTAGTAAAATTTTACTTCTTCCCCTCCTTACAATTTGGATGATTTTTATTTCTTTTCATTTTGTGGTTACTGTGCTTAGGACTTGCAGTACTATGTTGAATAAAAGTGATAAGAGTGGATATCCTGGTCTTGTTCCTGACCTTAGAAAAACAGGGTTTTTCTCCCATTAAGGATATTACCTATGGCCTTTACAATGTTGAGGTACATTTCCTATAATCCCACTTTGTTGAGGGTTTTTATAATTAATGGATGTCGTACTTTGTCAAATGCTTTGTGCCTATTGAAATGATCATATAATTTGTATCCTTTCTCCTGAAATGATGGTATCACATTGATTTGCAAATACTGAACCACGCTTGCATTCCAGGAATAAATCCCACTTGATTGTGGTGAATGGTTTTTCAATGTATTTTTGAGTTTGGTTTATTAGTATCTTGTTGAGGATTTTTACATCCATGTTGATCAGGGATATTGGCCTGTAGTTCCCTTTTTTAAGGCTGTCTTAATCTGGTTTCGGTATCAGGGTAAATTCATAGAATGAACCCAGAAGTTTTCTTTCCTTTCTATTTTTTGGAATAATTTTAGAAGAATTGGTATTAAATCTTCTTTAAATGCTCTGTACAATTCACCTATGAATTCTTTTTTTTTTTTTCAGGAGATTTTTGATTACTGAGTCAGTTTCTTTGCTGGTCATCTATTTAAATTTTCTATTTCTTCCTGTTTTAGTTTTAGTAGTTTATAGATTTCTATGAATTTATCCATTTCTTCCAGGTTGTCTAGTTTGTTGGCATAATGTTTTGCATACTATATTCTTATAATCGTTTGTATGTCTGTGCTATTGATTGTTATTTCTCCTCTGTCATTTGTGATTTTATTTGAGTCCTTTCTCTTTTTTTCTTGATAAGTCTAGTCTGGCTAGCAGTTTATCAGTTTTATGGATTTTTTTCAAAGAACCAGTTCTGGGTTTCATTGATCTGTTTTTTTGTTTGTTTCTATATCATTTACTTCTGCTATAATCTTTATAGCCCTCCTTTCACTGATTTTAGGTTTTGTTTGTTTTTTTTCTAGTTCATTTAGGTGTAAGGTTGTTTATTTGAGATTTTGCTTCTCCAGGCAGATTTGTATGGCTATAAACTTCCCTCCTAGAACTGCTTTTGCTGCATCCCACAGGTTTTGGACCATTATGTTTTCATTTTTATTTCTTTCCATGTACTTTTTTATTTCTTCTTTTATTTCCTGGTTGATTATTGTTTAGTATCATGTTATTTAACCTCTGTGTATTTGTGGTCTTTCCAGATTTTTTCTTGTGGTTGACTTCTAGTTTCACAGCCTTGTGGTCAGAAAAGATGCATGGTATGACATTGATCTTTTTGAATTTTGAGCCTTATTTTGTGGGCTACTGTGTGATCTATGCTGGAGACTCTTCTATGTACACTTGGAAAGAATGTATTCTGCTGTTTTAGGATGGAAAGTTCTGAATGTATCTGTTAAATCCATCTGTTCCAGGCTGCCATTCATAGCCATTGTCTCCTTGTTTATTTTCTGTTTGGATGATGTAAGTGGGGGTCTCAAAGTCCCCTACTATTATTGTATTATTAGTGATTATTTCCTTTATGTTTGTTATTAACTGTTTTATGTATTTGGGTGCTATTATGTTGGGTGCATTAAGTATTTATAATCATTATATCTTCTTGTTGATTGTCCCAGTTATTATTATATAGTGTATTTCTTTGTCTCTTGTCACAGTCTTTGTTTTAATGCCTGTTTTGTCAGGGCACCTGGGTGCCTCAGTTAGTTAAGTGGCCAACTTCAGCTCAGATCATGATCCATGCTTCATGAGTTTGAGCCCCACATCGGGCTCTGTGCTGACAGCTCAGAACTGCTTCCGATTCTGTGTGTGTGTCTCTCTCTCTGCCCTTCCCCTGCTTGCACTCTCTCTGTCCCTCTCAAAAATAAACATTTGAAAAATTAAAAAACATTTTAAAAAATAGTCTATTTTGTTCAATATAAGTGTTGCTATTCTTGATTTCTTTTGACATCCACTTGCATCATAAATTTTTTTCCATCCCCTTCACTTTCAATCTGTAGGTGTCTTTAGGTCTAAAATGTGTCTCTTGTAGGCATCAGAGAGATGGGTCTTATTTTTTATCCATGCTGTCATACTATATCTTTTGATTGGAGCATTTAGTCCATTTACATTCAAAGTAATTATTGATATATATGTATTTATTGCCATTTTGTTACTTGTTTTGTGGTTGTTTCTGGAGCTTACCTCTGATCCTTTCTTGTCTTTCTCTCATGTTTTGTTGATTTTCTTTAGTGATATATTTTGATTTCTTTCTATTTACACTTTGCATACTTACTAGGATCTTTTATTGTTTTTATTTAATTTTTTTAAATATTTATTTGTGAGACAGAGACAGATTTGTGAGTGTGAGCAGGGGAGGGGCAGAGAGAGAGGGAGACACAGAATCCCAAGCAGGCTCCAGGCTCTGAGCTGTCAGCACAGAGCCTGGCATGGGTCTGGAACTCACCACGAGATCATGACCTGAGCCGAAGTCAGATGTTTAATCGACTGAGCCACCCAGGTGTCCCTTAGGGTTTTTTTTTTTTTTTAATATGGTTACCATTAGGATTGTATATAACCTCTTCTGCCTACAGCAGTCTATATTAAGTTGATGGCCGTTTAAGTTTGAACCCATCTTTACTCCTCTTTTAGGTATATGTTATATTTTATATCCTTTTTTGTGAGTTCCTTGAATGAATTTTTATAGAAATATTCATTTTTACTACTTTTGTGTTTACTACCTTTTTGCTGTCACTTTTGGTCTCTATTTTCCACTCTAAGAGTCCCCTTTAAAATTTCTAGCCAGGCTGATTTACTGCTTACAAACTCCTTTAGTTTCTATTAAACTCCTTTAGTTTCTATTTGTCTGGGAAACTCTTTATATCTCTTTTTATTCTTAATGATAGCCTTCCTAAACAGAATATTCTTCGCTGCAGATTTTTCCTATTCAGTACTTTTAATATATCATGCTACTCTCTTCTGGATTGGAAAGTTTCTTATGAAAATTCCTTGCTAGCCTTATGGGGATTCTCTTGTATGTAACTGTCTTCTTTTATCTTGTTGCTTTTAAAACTTTTTCTTTATCACTATATTTTGCCAATTTAATTACAATATGTCTTGGTGTGGATGTGCTTTTGTTGATTTTTTTGGGGGGGTTCTCTGTGCCTCCTGGATTTGGAAATCTGTTTCCTTCTCCACATTTGGGAGGTTTTCAGTCATTGTCTCTTCAAGTAAATGTTTTCTTTCTCTTTCTCTTTCTCTTCTGTAACTCCTATGATACGAATGTTATCACATTTAATGACATCACTGAGTTCCCTAAGTCTATTCTCATTTTGCATAATTCTTTTTCTTTGTTTCAGCTTGATTACTTTCTGTTACTCTGTTTTTCTAGGTCACCAGTTCGTTCCTATGCTTTTCCATCAGACATGTTCATTCCATCACACATGTGTCTCATTTTGTTTATTGAGCCCTTTAACTATGTTATTCCTTATGTCTGTGTGAAGGGTCTCATTCATGTATTCCACTCTTTTCTCAAGTTCCATTAGTATTCTTATGATCATTGTTTAAAATACTCCATCATGCATGTGACTTATATCTGCTTTAGATCTCTGACCTTGGCCTTGTTCTGTTTTTTCATATGGAATAAATTTTTCCATCTTTTCATTTAGGCCAAGTCTCTGTGCCTCTTTCTGTGTATTAGGAGAGTCAGCTATGTCTCCTCTTCTTAAGAGTAATGACATTATGAAGAAGAGGTCCTGTAGTGCCCTGCCATGTAGTGTCTCCTGTTCCTCAGGGCCTGTTGCTTCTGGGAATGTCTCCAATGTGTAATGTATGTGCGCTGCTGTTTTGTCTTGGGTGCTTTATCCTTTAGGCCAGTCATCTGCAGAGGCTCTCTTTGCCTATTGTGAGCAGTGACTGGTCCCTATCCTGAAGGTGGCTCATTTTAACTAGGTGTGCTCTGGTCTGCTTGTGAAATGAGGCCTGTTGCCACCACCACCACTGGAACTGAGGCTCCATAAAACTCCTCCCACATTGGGAGAAGTGTTGTGAGCAGGCGTTTGGGGCAGTTTTCTGGGGGAGGAGGCCTATGAAGCTGGGACTGAGGAAAACGTGACTGTGAAGGGTGGTCCCACTGGACTGGAGAAGCAGGGCTTAGTGTAAGCTAGTTAGTTAGCAAGAATTGGCTCTGCATTTGTTCTCACAGGTGGCCCTGTGCTTATGCTGAAGGGCGGGGAAAGAAAATAGCAATAGCCAATTCCTTTGTTCCCAGAGGGGTCTCTCTGTGAACACTGCTCTCTGATACATGCTCTGGGAAGAGCAAATAGCACCCCACTGTGTGCCCCAGGTTCGCTTCAGATTGCTATTTCCACACTGTGGATTGGTTGCTTGCCTTCTCTGCAAGATCAGTACAATGGCCTCCAGGCTCAATCTGAGTCAAACCTGCTGACCTTTAAAACTCCAAGCTTTAAGCACCACAGTTGCCAGAAGTTACAAAATTCAGGCCTTCTCCCATTCCAAACCAATTGATATGGGGATCCATTTACCCTGCACATTCCCCTGTGTTAGTCTGCTTCTCACCCTTTTCTGTGTCCGTGGCTCCCTCCCCATTGCAGTGTCCATGATCTGTTTCTCTTCCAAACCACATCTCCACCCTTGCCACCTTCCTTTATATGGCCTCTTCTCTACCTTTAGTTGTAGAGTTTGTTCTCTTGGTCTTCAGGTCAATTTCTGGGGTATTTAAGATGATTTTATAGTTATCTAGTTATACTCGTAGGATGAGGCAAGCCTAATGTCCTCCTATACCACCACCATATTCCTACACCTTAACACATCTTCTTTGTTCATTTATCAATTGATACACAGGTTGCTGTCAATGTCTTGGCTACCATAAATAATGCCGCAGTGAACATGGGGGTACATATATCTTTTAAAGTTAGTATTTTTGTTCAGATAAATACCTAGAAGTAGATTACTGGGTCATATGGTACTTTTATTTTTGATTTTTTGAGGAAACTCCATACTGTTTCTATGGTGACTATACCAGTGTCTCTTCCTTCCAAGAGTACACAAGGTTCCCTTTACTTCATATCCTTACCAACACTTGTTATTTCTTTTTTTGATAATAGCTATCCTAATGTGTGTAAAGTGATATCTCATTGTGCTTTTGATGTGAATTTTCCTGATGATTAATGATAGTGAGCATATTTTCACATATCTATTGGCCATCTATATGTCTTCTTTGGAAAAATGTCTATTCAGATCTTCTGCACATGTTTTAATCAGATGTTTTTTGGCTATTGTTTATATTCTTTATATATTTTGGATATTATTCCCTTATCAGATATATGATTTGCAAATATTTTCTCCCATTCTGTAGGTTACCTTTTCATTTTGTTCACAGTTTACTTTGCCGTGCAGAAGCTTTTTAATTTGTGGTAGTTGCAGTTGTTCCTTTTTCTTTTTGCTTTGGGTGCCAGATTAAAACAATCATCTCCAAGACCAATGTCAAGGAGATGACCACTTATGTTTTCTTCTAGGAGTTGGATTATTTCGGGTTTACATTCAAGTCTTTAATTTGTTTTGAATTTATGGTGTAGGATAGTGGCCCAGTTTCACTCTTGGGCTTGTAGCTATCCAGTTTTTCCAATACAACCTATTAAAGAGATGATCCCCTCCCCATTATATATTCTCAGCTCCTCTGTTGTAAATTAATTAAGCATTTATGCATGTTTTTATTTCTGGACTCTCTATTCTCTTCAATTGATCTATGTGTCTGTTTTTATTCCAACACCATATTATTTTAATTACTATAGTTTTCTAATGTAGTTTGAAATCAGGAAGCATGATGTCTTCAGTTTTATTCTTCTCTCTAAAGATTGCTTGGCTATTTAGAGTCATTTGTGGTTCCATATAAGTCATTGTGGTTCAGAATTGGTTGTTCTAAAACTGTGAGAACTGCCATTGGAATTTTGATAGGGATTATACTGAATCTATAAAATGCTTTAGATAGTATGGACATTTTAACAATATTAATTCTTCCAGTCCATGATCACAGTATATCTTTCCATTTATTTGTGTCTTCTTCAGTTTCTTTCATCAATGTCATAGTTTTGAGGGTGCAGCTCTTTCACTTCCTTGGTTAAATTCATTCCTATGTATCTTATTCTTTTATAAATGGGATATTTTTCTTAATTCCTCTTCCTGAAGGTTTATTAGTGTATAGAAACAACAGATTTTTGTATATTCATTTTGTATCCTGCAACTTTACTGTGTTCATTTATTCTAGGAGCTTTAGTGAGGTCTCTAGAGTTTCTAAATATAATATCATGTCATCTGTCAATAGTGACCGTTTTCCTCCTCCTCCTGTCCAATTTTGATTTGCTTTTGCCTACTTACTCTGCCTAGGATTTCCAAATATTATGTTGAATATAAGTGGCAAGAGTGGAGATCCTTTTATTATTTCTAATCTTAGGGAAAAAGCATTCAGCTTTTCACCATTGAGTATGATGTTAGCTGTGGGTTTGTCATATGTGGCCTTTACTATGTTGAGAGTTTCTATCATAAATGGTTGTTGATTCTGTCAAATCATTCTGTCAAATGATTTCTGCCTCAATTGAGATAGTCATATAATCTTATTCATCATTTATTGATCTGATTCAAAGGTGAATCATCTTTGCCTCCCTAGAATAAATCCCTTTTGATCCTAGGATATGATCCTTTTAATGTACTCTTGAATGATAATGCCTGACATTTTATTGAGAATTTTGAATCTATGATTATCAGGGATGTTAGCCTATAATTTTACTTGCTTGTGGCCTTTGGTCTTGGTTTCAGAGTAATGTTAGCCTCAGAAAATGAGTTTGGGAGCATTCCTTTCTCTTCAACTTTTGGAAGAGTTTGAGAATAACTGGTATTTAATGCTTCTCTGAATGTTTAGTAAAATTCACCAGTAAAGCTGTCTGGTCCCGGACTTGTTTATTGGAAAGTTTTTGATTACTGATTCAATCTCCTTACTAGTAACCAGTCTGTTCAGGTTTTCCATTTTTTCATGATTCAGTCTTGGTAGGTTGTATTTTTTTAAAAGCTCATCTATTCTAGGTTATCCAATTTATTGGTGTATAATTGTTCATAGTAGTATATTATTAATCTTGGTGTTTCTGGGGTTTCAATTGTAATTTCTCTTTCATTTCTGTTTTTATTTGGGTCCTCTCTCTTCTTGGCGATACTAGCTAAAGGCTTATTAATTTTGTTTGTCTTTTGAAAGAACTATCTTTTCTATTCTTTGTCACTACTTTTCTTCTAACTTTGGGCTTCATTTGATATTTTTCCTCTATTTCTTAAGGTGCACAGTTAGGTTGCTTATTTGAGATCTTCCTTGTTTCTTAATGTAGGCATTAATTGCTATGAACTTCCCTCCTACAAGTGTTGCATAGGTTTTGCTCTTGCTGTGTTTCATAGTTTTTGTTATGCTATATTTCCATTTTCATTTGTCTCAAGTTATGTCTTTTTCTTTTGATTTTTTTGACCCATTGGTTGTTCAAGAGCATGTTGTTTAATCTCTACATATTGTTGAATTTCCAGTTTTATTTTTATAACTTCTAGTTGCATTCCACTGTAGTCAGAAAAGATAGTTGATAGGATTTCTCCTTAAATTTATTAAGATTTGTTTTGTAGTCTAACATATGATCCTAGAAAATGTTCCATGTGCACTTAAGAAAATGTGTATTCTGTTGTTTTTGGATAGAATGTTCTATAAATATGTGTTATGTCCATCTGGTCTAGCATGTAGGTTAAGTTTGATTCTTTATTGATTTTCTATGGATGACCTATCTATTGGTAAAAGTGGGGTATTAAAACCCCATACTTATTGTATTGCTCTTGAATTCTCTCTTTAGGTCTATTAATTTTTCCTTTATATATTTAGTTTCCTCTCTGTTGGGTGCATAAATATTGCCAAATGTTAGATCGTTTCATTGGATTAACCCCTTCATCCGTATATAATGCCCTTCTTTGTTTATTATTACAGTCTTTGTTTTAAGGTCATTTTGTTTGATGTAAGTATAGCTATCTCAGCTTTTTTTGGTTTCCATTTGCATGGAATATATTTTTCCATCTATCCACTTTAAGTCTGTTTTAGGACATATACAGATGGGTCTTATTTTTCATTTCATTCAGCTATTCTATATTCTGATTTTAGAATTAGTCCATTTACAATTAAACTAGTTATTGGTAGGTATGGACTTATTGCCATTTTGTTACTTGTTTTCTGGCTGATTTTTAGCTCTTGCTCTCTTCCTTAATGATTTGGTGACTTTATTGAGTGGTATGTTTAAGTTTTTTCTGTTTCCCAAAGATTTTTATTTTGTGGTTACTTATGAGACTTATGTATTTGTAACAGCCTATTTTATGTTTGTACTGAAATTATTATGTTTACTTACATATTTTAAGAGAGAGAGAGAGACAGAGTGCACATGTGTGTGCATGAATGAGGAAAGGGCAGAGAGTGAGAGGGACAGAGAGAGGATCCCAAGCAGCCTCCACGCTATTGACACAGAGCCCAATGTGGGGCTCATTTCATGAACTGTGAGATCACTGAGCCAAACAAAAAAGTCAGATGCTTAACCACCTGAGCTACCCAGGCACCCCTAAAACTCTACATTTTTACTCCCCCATCCCACTTTCTATGTTTTTGATGTCATACTTCACATATTGTTTATTCCTCAACTAATTATTGTACTTATTTTTATTACTTTGTCTTTTACCCTTCATACTAGCTTTGTAAATGATTAATGCACTACTTTTTCTTTATATTTACCTTTACCAGTAAAATCTATATTTTCATATGTTTTCCTGTTCCTGATTAGAGTCCTTTCTTTTCAACTTAAAGAAAGCCCTTTAACATTTTTTTGAAAAGCCAGTTTAATTATGATGAACACTTTTAGCTTTTTCTTGCCTGGAAAACTCTATTATTTCTTCAGTTCTGAATGGTAACTTTTGCTGGGTACAGTTTTCTTGGTTGGCAGGTTTTTGTTTTTTCCTTTTAGCACTTTGATTATATCATGCTGCTCCCTCTGGCTTGTCATTTCTGCTGAAAAATTGATAATTTTATGGGGGATTCTCTGTACATAACAGGTTATTTTCCTCTTGCTGCTTTTAAGATTCTCTCCTTGCCTTTAACTTTTTAAATTTTAATTATAATGTTTTTGGGTGAAGTCTTTTTGAGTTCATCTTATTAGGAATTTTCTGGATCAAAATTATGTTTCCTTCCCCAAGTTAGTAAAGTTTTCAGGCATTATTTCTTCAAATAGGCTTTCTTCTCCTTTCTCCTTTCTACCTGTCTTTTCCTTCTGGGACCCCTATAATGTGAATGTTAGTCCACTTCACATTGTTCCACCAATCTCTTAAGCTATCTTCAGTTATTTAATTATTTTTTTCTTGTTGCTCCTCTGATTGGATGTGTCCCACTGCTCTGTTTTTTAATTTACTGATTTCTGTCTTCTGCTTCCTCTAGTCTGCTGTTGAATCACAACAGTGTATTTTTCACTTCATTATTGTATTCTCCAGTTCTGTGACTTCTGTTTTATACTTTCTTATATTTCCTATTTATGTATTGAAGTTCTCAATGTGTTCCTCTATTCTCTTGATTTTGGTATCTCTATACCAAATAGTATTTTTATACTATCACTTTGAACTTTCTATTATAGAACATCTCCATTTCATTAAAGTTTTTCTGAAGCTTTATCATATTCTTTTATTTGGAACACGCTCCTCTGTTTCTTCATTTTGCTTAACTCTCTGTGTTGGTCTGTATGCATTAGATGAAACAATCACTTCTCAGACTCTTGAAGGAGTGGCCTTATATAGGAGACGTACCTTACTGCTCACCACTGCCATAGCTCTTGGCTGTCTCTCAGACCTTCATAATTGTCCAAGCAACTTATTTTATTTTTATTAGCTCCCAGTGTTTAAGGATGTGCTACAACCTATCAGTGTCCCAAAGGGGGTGGGATCTAGATTCAGCACCTATATTCAGGCTGATTGTAAGCCATATCCTTAGACAGTGGATTTTAGAGTATGCAAATACATACAATCCTATGTACCACAAGTGTAAGCCTTGTTGGCAACCAGAGCCAGGCAATCTGGAGGTGGCCATTGGGTGGCAGTCACAAAACTTAGTACTCCCAACAAACGTATACGCTCCTTTCTGGGAGACATTGGTGCTCTAGAGCACAGCAGTGAGGGAGCATAAAGATGGTATCTGCCAGGAAAAAAAAAAAGTTGGCACCTGAGTGCTAGAGCAAAACATACGGAAGATGTGAAAATGGTGCCAGCCAGTCTTCATCCCCAGAAAACATTCCAGCACTGTCCTAGATATGTATATTAAAGGAAATGCTTGCCCCTCAGGCCAACACTTTAATACAAGCAAATGAGACTCCCATAGTCTGCGCATGATCTGCTACTTCTGAGCAGGGCCTGGGGGCAGGTGACTCCAAGTGCACAAGCCCTTTAGGAGACATTTCCCAATTCATTACAGCCTTGTGGGACTTATGAACAACAGTTCCATTGTTTTTTAAAGCTAGATGTCTCGGCAGTTTTTTCTCAGGTGTGTCTCTCTTAAAAGTTAGTGTGTCCAATGTGAGGTTCAAACCCTTTTCTCCTCAGGAAGAAGCTCCAGGCTTGGCGTTCTCTCCTAATGGTGGGTTGCTGGGCCAGGGGTAAGGTTTATAGTGAGATTGTGTCTCAGTATCTCCTACCCACTTTAATGTGGGTTTTTTTTTTCTTGTTTATCCAATGTGTAGGAGTTATTTAGCCAGCCTTGATGTTTTGTTTGAAAATCTGTTTCATATACAGAGACTTAGTGTATCCATGGAAGGATCTTCCTATGTTGCCATCTTGAACCAGAACCCCTAAAGAAAAACTCCACTTTTTGAACCTGCTGCAGTTGGGTGTATCCATAATAGTTTCACCAAGAATTGTGGTCAGATATGTTGCTTCAGGGATGATGATATAATTGCTAGTACAAACCCCTCCAGATTTATCTTTCCTTCTACCATGGCAACCAACAACATATCAGACCATGTCTGCACTTTAGTTTTGGAAAGAGGAAGACCCCAAATGATGAGGATATAGCCTGAGTAAGACATAAAACTTTGTTTTAAATTACTGATGTTTGAAGCTCATTTTTTCCCTTTTAGCCTAGTCTGACTAATACAGAGTGCATCCCATCAGATCATGTGTTGGAACATCTCCTAGGCAAAAACTATGTTATATATCCATATCTATATCTATCTATTGATATAGATCAATCCATATAGAAGTATATAGGTATGATATAGATAGATAGATATAGATATGGATATCTCTCCCCAGGGTTTAGTATAGACCCTGACATATAGTAGGTATTCAATATTATTTTAATAACTGAAGAAAATATCAGTTTAATCTTTATTAGCAAAACATCAAAATGAAGTACAATACCTAAAATATTAGGAAACAGAGTTTATAAACAGCACTGGAAATCTGTAATTCACAAAAATCAAGTCAGGCTGTGCTGGCAACTCAGAGCCAGATTCCGTGTCTCCCTCTCATCTCTCTCTCTCAAAAATAAATATTAAAAAAATTTAATAAAAAAAATCAGGTCAGAAGCCTGATCATAAGGAGTTATCTTTTTTTAATTTTTTTATGTTTATTATTGATACAGAGAGAGACAGAGCACGAGTGGGGGAGGGGCAGAGAGAGAGGGAGACACAGAATCTGAAGCAAGCTCCAGGCTCTGAGCTTTCAGCACAGAGCCCGACATGGGGCTTGAACCCACAAACCGTGAAATCATGACCTGAGCTGAAGTTGGATGCTTAACCAACTGAGCCACCCAGGCACCCCTATAATGGGTTATTATATGGATGCCTAAAACAAAGTCACTGACTTACAATTATAAATATTGTATAAACCTTCCATTAAGCAAAAACAACTGTTGGCAATTAAAAGTCCTAGAGAAAAGGTTACTTAAGTGATTTACAATGCTCCAAAGATTCTCACTTCAATATTGGTGCATTGGTTATAATTCTGCATGCCCATGGCTACTTCAAGAGGTCTTTGCTTCATTAGATACTAAGACTTTTTTCCTTGTTTTCATCTTAGTACAAAAGTTCTTCCCTATGGATGTGTATAATGCATGCATCTTGATGATGGTGGCATTTCCCTCATGAAAGCTTCCAATTCCTCACATTATACCCTGTGAGAACTACTACCAGCATTTTATCTGATTTCTAACTATAGAAATGTCTTAACTTTTATTGGTGGATCTAGTTCTTTAGCCCTTGTAATTGTATATAGATTATACACACACTCAGCGTTGAACATTCACAATATTTCTTCTAAGAATACCAACTATGCAGTCATAACATTTGAAGAACAAATGATAGTCATGTCAATATTAGTCAAAACTGAGAAAATATTGTAGAAAATATATTTACATTATAATGGTTACATGGCATCTAGAGCTTTTATACTTCTTGTGAAACAATATATTTAATTGGAGAGAGCATAAACTTTGGAATCAGATTTGTGTTTGACCTTTATCACTTACTAATTATATAATAACTTCATAGAACTATATATTTATTATATATTTATTACATATAACTAATTATATATATATATATATAGTAACTTTAAGAAAGTTAATTTTTCTGGGCCTCTTTCTCATCTGTACTAAGGAATAAGAAGACTTATAATGGCAATGTGGTAAATACTAGAATTATTTTGTTTAGAGGATATAGCATAGTACCTGGCAAAAGTTATAACTCATCAAAAACAGGTATTATTACCAATGTAACTGCTATTTCATATCTTCTATCCATATTTTAATACTGTTGCAAATAAAATACCCAAGTGTATTAGGACATAGGAGGTCAGCCTTTTGTTCTAGTCAGGATTTTGAATGGATAGGGTCCACCCACATTATGGAGGATAATTGGCTTTACACAAAATTCACAGACTTAAATGTAAATCACATCTAAAAACACCGTCACAGAAGTATCTAGAATAATGGTTGACCAAATATCAGGGTACTGTGAACCAGAAAATTTGACACACAAGATTAACTGTCACAAAAACTAATTCATTGCCTTTGACTTTCTGAACATACAATTCCTATACTTTACCATCTTGTAAATAAATAAGATTGATGACTAAACAAAAACTACAATACTTGTTGAACTTCTCATTAGTGGAAATTGAAAGAGACTCTCCTAATGGGATCATTCGTCTTTTATAAAATCTATTAAGAGGTAGTTGATAACTGCATTTTGAACAGGGATTAGTCCATTTTCATGATTGGTTTACAGAGCTCCTATTTTGCACTAGATAAGAAGAGGAAAGAAGGCAAGTGCTCTGGAGAATACAGTATTTCTATTCCAAAGCAAAAGATAGGTGAAATCATCAGCACAACTCAACAGGAGTGACATATACCTAATTATGCGTAAGCACTGAATGGTATCATTAATACCCTATCCTCATGTTAGCAAAATTCACCTAGTAGCACTCTGGAAGAGCAGAGCATACTCTGTATGCATTCACTATGACACAGAGTTGGTGTGGATGTGTGAGGATGTGGCTGAGAGAACCACAGTGAATAAAAATATAAGGATGACATGAGGTTTATAAGGCTTGGGGTACCTTGACTCACTGCACAACAACCAGCGCGGCTCTCCAGGGGCAAGTAGTGAATTAAAAATCACCTGATCCATCCTGACGTCTTCATCTTTCTGTAATCTCAGTAACTTCAGAAAGGCTGAACGCTTAGTGAGAGGTTACTGGTACTACCAAAAATAATTCTACCCTAGATTTTTTTAGTCCACTGATAGGAACACCTTCCTTTCATGTTATGATACCTTTAGTATCATATAGCAAAGTGATATAGTTTCACTGAATAGGGTCTCCTTAAACTACCACATAGGTGAAAGGTCAATTTGTCACAAGTTAACATTAACAGCCTTTATTCTAAACCTGTTCATAAGGAATCCCCTTAGATATCCTATAAGAAATCCTCAAAGTTAAATGTGGAGGCAGATAGTTCACATTTATATTACATATGCAAGGGTACTCTCAACAAGTTGATTTCATTTGTGAAATTTAATCTCAAACAGTGGTTGAGTGTCTGCCAGACATTTCCCTTCAGTAATCTCACAAACTGATCATATATTGTAATTGAAACTGGAGGTTGAGATTTCTAATCATGATACCTGTTTAAATTTTTCTGTCAGCCAAAGTGTCCGTGGAGAATATTCAATTTTATTTCTTTCAAGATAGTATAAAAGCATCTCAGTATCTGAATCCTAGAAAGTCTGACCAAATCAACTCTCCCCACATTTATTCCAACACCTCTTTCAAGAAGAGGTTATTTTGAAGTTGCAAAGAAGAGACTGTATCCAATTATTTTCAAACAACCTTTGAAAATGAATTTATACTACCTGGTATGACCTATTCTCTCTCTCTCTCTCTCTCTCTCTCTCTCTCTCTCTCTCTCTCACAGTCCTATTCTCTCCCCAGTCCTGTAAAAGAAAACTAGGAGATATAAGGTAAAGTTAAAATATGTTTGGCACCAGAGAGTAAGCAATAAAAGGTAAAGTAGTCAAGAGTAAGCAAACCCCTACAGAATAGCCCTTTATTGACTTTGGGCTAATCCTGCCATAAATCATGGAAGCCCAACATTTCTACTTAATGTAAGAGAAAAACCCAATAATACTAAACTACAAGAGCTAAAGGTAAATTCAACAGCTAAATAACTCATCTTTATTAAGTTCAGTATTAACCATTTACATGAAGTAGAATTCCTGGCTTAATATTAATGATAAAAACACTTATTTCTTTATTTTAATTTGGCAATTTGAGTTTTAGATCTTTTCAACTGAATGGCTGATTTTGCTTTAAATATATTGTTTATGGTGTAAGAAAGTGGTCTAGATTCATTCTTCTGCATGTTGCTGTCCAGTTCTCCCAGCACCACCTATTAAAGAGGCTGTCTTTTTTCCATTGGATACTGTTTCCTCCTTTGTCAAAGATTAATTGGCCGTACATTTGTGGGTCCAGTTCTGGGCTCTCTAATCTATTCCATTGGTCTATGTGTCTGTTTTTGTGCCAGTACCATACTGAATCTAGACCACTTTCTTACACCATACACAAAAATAAACTCAAAATGGATGAAGGACCTGAACGTGAGACAGGAAACCATCAAAACCCTAGAGGAGAAAGCAGGAAACAACCTCTATGACCTCAATCGCAGCAATTTCCTGTGCGACACATCCCCAAAGGCAAGGGAATCAAAAACCAAAATAAACTATTAGAACCTCATCAAGATAAAAAGCTTCTGGACTGCAAAGGAAACAATCAAAAAAACTAATAGGCAACCAATGGAATGGGAAAAGATAGTGGCAAATGACATATCGGATAAAGGAAATCTACAAAGTACTCACCAAACTCCACACCCGAAAAACAAACAATCCAGTGAAGAAATGGGCAGAAGACATGAAGAGACACTTCTCCAAACAGGACATCCAGATGGCCAACAAACACATGAAACGATGCTCAGCATCACTTATAATCAGGGAAACACAAATCAAAACCACACTGAGATACCACCTCATGCCAGTCAGAGTGGTCTACAGATGCTGGTGAGGATGTGGAGGAACGGGCACCCTCCTACACTGTTGGTGGGAATGTAAACTGGTACAGCCCTTCTGGAAAACAGTGTGGAGGTTCCTCAAAAAACTATCAGTAGAACTCCCCTATGACCCAGCCATAGCACTGCTGGGGATTTACCAAAGGGATACAGAAATGCTGATGCAAAGGGGCACATGTACCCCAATGTTCGTAGCAGCACTTTCAACAATAGCCAAATCATGGAAAGAGCCTAAATGTCCATCAACAGATGAATGGATTAAGAAGATGTGGTTTGACTGGATAGAGGAGGGCGGGCAAGATGGCGGAGAAGCAGGGAGCTCTGTAATCTGCGCCCGCCCGCATGGATTGAACTGAGAAGGACTGAAGTGATAAAACTCGGATTTGCAGGTGGGGGAAAGAAGAAACAGATGCCAGAAAGAAGACAACCTCAAAGATGCCTAAGTGAGTGACTGTGATCTGAGAAATTAGGGGACGGGCGGGTCCCGGTGGTGCAGGGGAAGGAGCCCCCGAGCCCAACACAGTGAGAGTGCGCTGTGCCCCGGAGAGACCAGGGGAAGAGAAAGAGAGACGGAAAACGCACCTAGAACCATCTCTAAGGGAGGAAAAACTCGCCCGTCTCCCCATATATAACTGCCGGGCGCCGGGAGAGAAATCCGTCCCATCTGGCCGGCGAGTTCTTCCTTGGGCGCAGTGGCATCCACTCCAAGCCACACCGGGAGCGGCAGCAGTGCGAAAAGCGGCGGCGGCGGCACAGAGAAAGGCGCCTTGAAAAGCGGCAACGGCGGCTCTGCGAAAAGGGTGGCGCAAGCCGGCTGGGAGGCCGGCCGCCAGCGGGAACGCATCTCATCCCCGGTGACGGTGTTGAGCTGCACAGACTGGGATTTGGAAGTGAGGCGGAGCTTGGAGAATACAGTTTGGCTCGCCCGCAGAACAGGGAGATCGGACTCAGAAGGGCGGTTGCAACGCTTGGTTCCGGCAAAACTTTGAGGCGGCGCCATACTTCTCCCCGCAACCACCAACGCGGGTCCTCGGAGAGAGCAGGCCCCGAGACCTGACGGGACGCCAGACCACGCCCATCCGCACAGGGGAGTTGTCTTTTTTCTTTCTTTTTTTTTCTTTCCTGTTTTCTTTGCTTCTCCTTCTTTTCTGCTGCCATCCAGATATATTTCCCATAGCATATTCTTATCTCTCCTCTTGCCTGGTTATATGCTTTTAGACTGCCCACAGACTTTTGCTGTCTCTGTCCCCACCTTGCTTTTCTTTTTGTTTTTGTTTCTTTTTCTTCTCTCTTTTCTTCTCTTTCTTTCCTTTCGTTTCCTTTCCTTTCCTTTACTTCTTTCCCCTTTTGGCTTGCTTCTTTGATTTTTCTGTGTGTTTGCGTGCCTTTGTTCCCTGTATGCTAGTCTGCTTCCTTTTCAGGGATACCTCAAAAAACAAGCCAAAGTGCACATGGTGGAGAGTCCCAAATATCACTGACCAGGGAAATAAAATAATCAGAGGCACGATAAGAGAAACCGAGGGACACCATTAAAAGAACACTTTCTGAAACGACAGGTCCTGGACAGTCAATGAGCCTCCTTTAACAGAGTAATACTAACAGGTGCCCAGTACATAACGAGCTTTTAAAACTGACAAGAGACAGAAAGCTAGCCAAAATGCCGAAGCGAAAGAACTCTCCTCTAAAGCCAAAATGCCGAAGCGAAAGAACTCTCCTCTA
>CM053571.1:51640764-51669914 GCA_028646485.1 Cryptoprocta ferox | reverse complement strand
CTAACAGGAGAAACCTAACAGAAGACCATGGGGAGGGGAAGGAGGAAAAAGAGGGAGAGAGAAAAAGCACGAGAGACTCTTGAATACTGAAAACAAACTGAGGGCGGAAGGGGGAGGGGGAAAGGGGAAGCGGGGTGATGGTCATAGTGGAGGTCACTTGTGGGGAATAGCACTGGGTGTTATATGGAAACCAACCTGATAATTAACTATAAAGTTAAAAATATATATTGTTTTTAAAGCGTTCTTGAAAAAAAATTTTTTTTAATGTTTATTTATTTTGAGAGAGAGAGACAGAGACAGAGTATGAGCAGGGGAGTGGCAGAGAGAGTGGGAGATAGAGTATCAGAAGCAGGCTCCAGGCTCTGAGCTGGCAGCACAGAGACCGAAGCAGGGCTCAAACTCACAAACTGCGAGATCATGACCTGAGCCAAAGTTGGAGGCTTAACCTATTGAGCCACCCAAGTGCCCCATGTTTTTAAAGTGTTCTATAAACATAAAGCATTAATAATTGTGTACACTGTTATGAGGTTCCAATATATTTTATGGCCACAATTTTAAAGTATTTTTTTTAATGTTTCTTATTTATTTTTGAGAACGAGAAAGCAGCGTGAGCAGGGGAGGGTCAGAGAGAGAGGGAGACACAGAATCTGCAGCAGGCTCCAGGCTCTGAGCTGTCAGCACAGAGCCCGACGTGGGACTCAAACCCACGAAGCTTGAGATCATGCCCTGAGCCGAAGTTGGACGCTTAACCAACTGAGCCACTCAGGCGCCCCTAAAGTATTTTTTATTTAATTAGTTATTATGAATGCCCTCCCATACATAAAAATCCTTCTTTCCCCCTCTCCTCTCTTCCATATTTTATAACTTTTAGGGAACTTTAAAGTGATTTAAAAGTCTAATTTGAAAAGTTTTACTTTCTTATGATAGTATACTGCCAAATATAAAGGTGAAGAACAATTCAGTTCAATCTTGAGATCATAGAATACCATATTTTGATTATGCTTTGACACTATATTAAGGAGACAAACTGAATAAATTGCCTTTCAGTGGCATCAAAAATTGTTACCTGTAAGTTTTAGGAGGGCTATGGACAATGCAGTATTAAACTGCCAATATACTCCTGTGGCACCAGTGGAAACCTCTCCGTTCTACCACTTAGGTACATGACAGTGATTTACTTACTTAGTCTCCAACTACCTGAACTCTTGGACAGCAACAGGCCATAATATTTTAAAATTTGCATCCCCAAAGTCTACCACAATATCAAGCACATAGCCACATATCAGACATTCCATTTATCTTTACAAAGTGAATGAACAAATGAATGGACAAGCTCCCCTTGAATAGGGTTTGTTAATTCTGCTATATTCTTTTTTTCTCGTAAATTTTTATTTAAATTCTAGTTAGTTAACATATAGTATAAAACTGTTTTCAGGAGTAGAATGTAGTGATTCATCACTTATGTATAACACCCAGTGCTCATCATAACAAGTGCCCTCCTTAATACCTATCACCGATTAAGTCCATCCCTCATTTCATTAACTCTCAGTTTGTTCTCTATTGTTAAGTCTCATGGTTTGCATCCCCTATTTTTTTCTCCTTATTGTATGTTCATCATTTTGTTTCCTAAATTCCACATGTGGATGAAATCATATGGTATTTGTTTTTAGCTTACTTATATCACTTAGCATAATACACTCTAGCTCCATCTACATCATTACAAATGGCAAGATTTCATTCTATTTATGGCAGAGTAATACTCTATTGTGTGTGCGTATATATATAGATCTTCTTTATCCATTTATCAGTTGATGCAGACTTGGATTCTTTCCATAGTTTGGCTATTGCTGATGATGCTGTTAATAAACATTGGGGTGTGAATACACCCCCTTTGAACCTGTATTTTTGTATCCTTTGGGTAAATACCTAGTAGTGCGGTTGCTGTTAGTTCTGTTTTTAACTTTTTGAGGAAGCTTCATACTGTTTTCCACAATGGCTGCACCAGTTTGCATTCCTACCAATAGTATTAGAGGGTTCTACTTTATCCACATCCTCGCCAACATCTGTTGTGTCCTGTGTTAATTTCAGCCATTCTGACAAGTGTGAAGTGACATCTCATTTTGGTTTTGATTTGTGTTTCCTGATGATTAGTGATTTTGAGCATCTTTCATGTGTCTCTTGGCCATCTGGTTATCTTTGCAAAAGTGTCTATCCATGTCTTCTGCCCATTTCTTAACTGAATTATTCAGTTTTGGGGTGTTGGGTTTAGTATGTTCTTTATAGATTTTTGATACTAACCATTTATCAGACATGTCATTTGCAAATATCTTCTCTCATTCTGTAGGCTGCCTTTTAGTTTTGTTAATTGTTTCCTTCTCTGTGCAGAAACTTTTTATCTTGATGAAGTCCCAATAGCCCATTTTTGCTTTTGTTTCCCTTGCCTCCAGATAACTGTCTAGTAAGAAGTTACCATGGCCAAGGTCAAAAAAATTTCTGCCTGTGTTCTCTGGGATTTTGATTGTTTCCTGTTTCACATTTAGTTCTTTCATCTATTTTGAATTTATTTTTGTGTATAGTATAAGAAAGAAGTCCAGGTTCATTCTTCTCCATGTTGCTGTCCAGTTTTCCCAATACTATTTGTTGAAGAGACTGTCTTTTTCCATCACATAATCTTTCTTGCTTTGTTGAAGACTGGTTCAGTGTTTGACAATGGTCAATCCATTTCTGGGTTTTCTATTCTGTTCCATTGATCTATGTGTCTGTTTTTGTGCCAGTACTATACTGTCTTGATGACTACAGCATTGTAATATAGCTAGAAACCCAGAAGTGTGATGCTTCCAACTTTGCTTTTCTTTTTCAGGATTGCTTTGGCTATTTGGGGTTTTTTGTGGCTTATGCAAATTTTAGGATTGTTTGTTCCAGCTCTGTGAGAAATACTGGTGGTATTTTGATAGGGATTGTATTAAATGTGTAGATTGCTTTGGGTAGTATCAACATTTTAACAATGATTGTTGAAATCCATGAGCATGGAATTTTTTCCCATTTCTTTCTGTCCTCTTCAATTTCTTTCATAAGTGTTCTATAGTTTTCATAGTACAGATCTTGTGCCTCTTTTTCTTATTGCTTTTGGTGTAATTGTAAATGGCATTGATTCCTTGATTTCTTTTTCTGCTGTTTCATTATTGGTGTATAGAAATGCAACAGATTTCTGTACATTGATTTTATGTCCTGTGGCTCTGCTGAATTCTGCTAAATTGCTATTAGTTCTAGCAATGTTTTGGTGGAGTCTTTCAGGTTTTCTACAAAAAGTAGCATGTCATCTGCAAATAGTGAAAGTTTGACTTCTTCCTTGCCAATTTGAATGCCTTTTATTTCTTTTTGTTGTCTTATTGTTGAGGCCAAGACTTCCAGTACTATGTTAAATAGTAATGGTGGGAGTGGATATCCCTGTCTTATTCCTGACCATAGAGGAAAAGCTGTTTTACTTGTTGAGGGTGATAATAGCTGTGGGTCTTCATTAATAACTTTTCTGATGTTGAGGTATACTCCATGTATCCCTACTTTGTTGAGGGCTTTTGTCAAGAAAGGATGTTGTATTTTGTCAAATGCTTTTTCTGCATCTATTGACAGGATCATATGGCTCTTATCCTTTCTTTTATCAATGTGGTGTATGATGTTGATTGATTTGTGAATACTGAAACACCCCTAAACCCCAAGAATAAATCCCACTTGATTCAGGTGAATAATTCTTTTAATGTACTTGTACTATTAGATTCTATTTGCTAGTATCTTGTTGAGAATTTTTGCATCCATGTTCATCAGGGATATTGGCCTGTAATTATCCTTTTTAGTGAGGTCTTTGATTTTGGAATCAAGGTAATGCTGCCCTTGTAGAATTAATTTGGAAGTTTTCCTTCCATTTCAATTTTTTGGAACAGTTTGAGAAGAATAGGTAGTAACTCTTCTTTGTAATCTGGTAGAATTTCCCTGGGAAGCCATCT
Source organism: Cryptoprocta ferox (assembly GCA_028646485.1). Classification (NCBI taxonomy): domain Eukaryota; kingdom Metazoa; phylum Chordata; class Mammalia; order Carnivora; family Eupleridae; genus Cryptoprocta; species Cryptoprocta ferox. Next base: position 51,665,913 of record CM053571.1, on the reverse strand, counting down.
TGCCTTGAACTTTAGTTTGGTGGTAGAGTTTTGATACTGATTCAATTTCTTTGCTGGTTATGGGTCTATTCCAATTACCTATTTCTTCTTGTTTCAGTTTTGGTAGTTTTTAGGTTTCTAGGAATTTGTACATTTCTTCCAGATTTCCCAGTTTGTTGGCATATAATTTTTCATATTATTTTCTTATAATTGTATTCCTGTGGTGTTGGTTGTGATCTCTTTCATTTGTGACTTTATCTATTTGGGTCATTTCTTTCCTTTTGGTAAGGCTGGCTAGGGGGGTTATCAATTTTATTCTTTCAAAGAATCAGCTCTTCGATCTGTTTTTTGTTTCTATATCATTTATTTCTGCTCTAATCTCTATTATTTCCCTTCTGATAGCTTTTGGATTTTGGCTTTATTTGCCATTCCTTTTCTAGCTCCTTAAGGTATACGGTTAGGTTGCATATTTGAGACTTTTCTTGCTTCTTGAGGTAGGCCTATATTGCAATATACTTCCCTCTTAAGACTGCCTTTTCTCCATCCTAAAGGTTTTGGACTGTTGTGTTTTCATTTGTTTCCCTGTATTTTTTAATTTCTTCTTTAATTTCCTCATTAGCCATTCCTTCTTTAGTAGGATATTTTAATCTCCATATATTTGTGATCTTTCTAAATTTTTTCTTGTGTTGACTTCAAGTTTCATAGTATTGTGTTCTGAAAGTATGCTGGCATGATCTCAGTCTTTCTGTAGTTTTTGAGGGCTGTTTTGTGAGCCAGTATGTGATCTACCTTGGAGAATGTTCCACGTTAACTCAAAAAGAATGTGTATTCCACTGTTTTAGGATCAAATGTTCTGAATATATCTGTTAAGTCCATCAGTCCAGATTGTCATTCAAATTGTTTCCTTGTTTTTATTTTCTGCTTAGACCACCTGTCCATTGCTGTAAGAGTAAGGTGTTCAAGTCCCCCACTATTATTTTATTATTATTATCAATGAGTTTCTTTACATTTGTTATTGATTGATTTATCTTTTTGGATTTTTCAAGTTAGGGGCATAAATATTTATAATTGTTAGATTTTGATGGATAGACCCCTTAAGTATGTTATAATGCCCTTCTTCATCTCTTATTATAGTCTGTTTTAAAATCTAGTTTTTCTAATGCAAGTATGGCTACTCCAGCTTTATTTCTACATCCATTAACATGATGGATGGTTCTCTACCCTTTCACTTTCAATCTGCAGATGTCTTTAGCTTTAAAATGAGTCTCTTATGGGCAGCATATAGATGGGTCTTGTTTTTTTTTTTTCTTTTTTTTTGGTTTCTTTTTACCCATTCTGTTACCCTATGTCTTTTGATTGGAGCATTTAGTCCATTTATATTCATAACAATTATTGAAAGATAAGAATTTAGTGCCATTGTGTTACCTATAAAGTTGGTGCTTCTGGTGATGTTCTCTGTTCCTTTCTAGTCTTCATTTCTTTTGGTCTTTTATTTCCCCCCTCAAAGAGGCCCCTTTTCTTGCACGGCTAGTTTAGTCATCACAAACTCCTTCAGTTTTTGTTTGTCTGGAAAACTCTTTATCTCTCCTATTCTGAATGACAGCCTTGCTGGATATTCTTAGCTGCATATTTTTCCCATCCATAATGTTGAACACATCATGCCACTCCCTTCAAACCTGCCACGTTTCTGTGGACAGATCTGCTGTGAATCTGGTATGTCTTCCCTTGTAGGTTAAGGACTTGTTTCCCCTTTCTACTCTCAGGATTCTTTCCTTGTTTGTGTATTTGTGAGTTTGACTATGATATGTCTTGGTTATGACTGGCTTTTCTTTAATGGGAGTTCTTTGTGCTTCTTGGATTTCAATGTCTGTTTCCTTCTCCAGATTAGAGAAGTTTTCATCTATAATTTGCTCGAATCTCCTTTTTCTTTCTCTTCTTCTATACCAATGTTATCATACTTTAAAGAGTCATTAAATTCTCTAAGTCTATATTTGTGATCTAACACGAATTAGATCTTTCCCTATTTTTTCAGCTTCATTATTTTCTATAATTTAATCTTCTATATCACTCATCCATTCCTCTGCTCTGTCCATCCTCATTGTCACTGCATGCATTTGCATTTGCAGCTCAGTTATAGCATTTTTTATTTTGGCCTGACTAGTTTTTAGTTCTTTTATCTCTGCAGTAAGGGATTTTCTAGTGTCTTTTATGCTTTTCTCAAGCCCAGCTAGTACCCTTATGATTATTGTTTTAAATTCTGGTTCAGACATCTTCTTTATATCTGTATTTATTAAATCCTTGGCCATGACTTCTTCCTCCATCTTGTCATTTTGTGTGGGTGATGGTTTTTTGTATGTGTTAAGAAAGCCTATTGTATTTGGCTCCTGAGAGTACTGGCTATATTAAGAAGAGGTCAAAAAACAAACAAGTTCTTTTTGTCCACAGAGAGGCCATGTCAGTACTAGCAAATGCACTCCAAGCAGGGGAACCATTTTTTCCCAGGGGGCCCAGGAGATCCTCACACCACACTGTTGGCTTCCAGGTCTTTGCCAACCCCACCAGGAATGACCCTGGTGATGGTATGGACTTCTAAAACTTCAGGCTTTCAGTTCTGCTACTTATAACTTGTGGTATTCAGCCCCTCTCCTTTTTCCAGTCAATGGTTTTGGGGAAAAGTTTTTCTTGTGCAATCTCCAACACATGCTTTCACTCTTTCTTTCCCTCTCTCTGTGATAAGGGCTCCCTTCCCTTCACAGCACTCTCAGTTCTTTTCTCCTCCAAATTAACTCTCCATAGCTCCTACATTCCACGATATGCCATTATTTTCTATTTCTAGTTGTGCAATTTTGCTCTCAGTCCTTGGATTCCTTTCTTGGGTGTTCAAAATGATTTGATATTTATGTAGGTGTTTGAGGGATGAGGTAAGCCTAAGGTCCCCTACTCCTCTCCCATCTTACTCCTCTAATTCGGCTATATTCTTATTTTAAAAATGTTTCTTATACCACATTCTACTTTAAATAGATGCATTTTCTACAGTATTTTTAATGGTTTGCCAATGGCACCAACCAATGAGGAAGAAAATTTTAAGATTATGAAAGTAAATCATATTCAACTAATGGATTGTGAACTTCTAATATTTCTTTCAATTGTCATGTTCAGAAAGAAATTTAAAGTCTACATTATCTGGTAGGTTCTGTATGTTTGTTGTATCAATTGAGAGCCCTGGCTCCCTGGAACTCTCTCTTTTTGCATTTTCTCAGATTCTAGGGTCTTTTCATTTTCTAATCACTCTGTCCACATTTCATGTTCCTAAGCAGGTACCTTCTTGTGAATTACCTGCTAAAATGTCTTTGATCCTCTTCTCTCTCACACATTTCTTCTGAATCATTTCCTCATCATCTAAGGGATAACTGTTCTCAAACTTCTATCTTCATTTCAAAGGCTGTATATCAAACTGTCCACTTGGTATCTCCATCTCATTGTATCTTTGTCAATTAATATCATCAAATAGGTTAGGTCAAAAATTGGGGTCTTTCTGAAATTTGCCTTTCACTAAATTCTTATATAAAATTAATTACCAAACTCTATTGATTCTAGTTTTTAGGCTACAACACCCTCAATGTGTCACTTTCCTATCTTAGTTCAGGCCCATCATCTCATACTCCTAATTCCTTGCAGGTGACACATTGCCAAAAAATAGATTTTCTAAAGTGTAAACCACATCTCTTCTCTTCTCCTTAAGGTTCTTCAGTGGTTTATCATTTCTTAGAGATTAACATCCAATCATTTATCATGGCATTTAAAAAAAAACTATAAACTCTGCCTGCCATGATTCCCCTCACACACACATGAACTGATTTCTATTCCATGAGCAAAGAAAGACATGATCTTCTATATCTCCTTGCCTTTGCATAAGCTATTTTGTTGTTGTTGTTGTGCTGGTGGTATAGTAAAGTAGTCCACTCTGAATTTCTGCACAAATTGATGACTTTCAGAAATGTGGAATTTACTTTTTCCCAAAGCAGCCCATTCAACATCATCTAAAGCTGACACCATTAGAGTTATTCCTTGCCCTTAATTGTATTCCTTATGGTCACACAGAACAAGTCTAATTCTCTTCTTTTATGTGATCTTCAAATAATTTAAAACATATTACTCTTAGTGCTTCTGTTTTCTGAGGTAAATATCCACAAAGTCCTTTAGATAAGCCTTTTTCCCCCTAGCCTGCTACAAGTTGGCATCTGAAACTTTACTGGGTACCCCAGATAAGGTCTGACCATGAGAGAGTGAAGCTTGACTCTGCTCTTTGTATTATACACACCTCATATTATTCAGAGATGGATTGCCTAGCAGGAAGCTGGGATTCACGCTCATCCTAGAGAGAATTGGGAATTAGGCCATAGTTTTGTTTTCTAATGCAATCTTGGAACCAGTCATAAAGCATTTGCAATTCTGAGCTTGTGGGAAATTTACCTTTTATTTCTCAGCTGTATTTTCATCCTGTTGCCCAAAGCAAGAAAATAAAATTGGATCTGAAAGCATTGATTAAGAGTTTTAGATTCTGTGGAAATTGTATGAAGAGTAGAGGAAACAAAGAGATATGGGGGATGGATACAGTGAAGATTATCTGTGGTTTTTCATAGAGCTGTCACCCACCATAGGAAAAGGAGAAGGCATAGAACCCCCACCAGCTAGGTTTCCTTGAAAATTCCATTCTCCTCTCCAAGTCCTATGAGGTACTGTTCTTCATTTATTAAGGCACTACAGATAACCAAAAACAGATGACAGGATTGCCTCTCTCAGGGATAGTTACCTCTGAACAAACATCAAGATCTTCAGTATTAAAAATATATCATTCACAAAAGTTTAATCTTCAGACAAGAGAGAGGGATGTTGTCCTCACCACTTAAGCAAGAGCCTAAGGATGTACCTCATAGTTGCAAACGAAGTTCTATCATGTCCCAACTCGATTCTATCACCATGTGTGAACATTTACAATGAATTAGAAGATTATACTAACAATATTCAGAGTAACACCTATAGAAGTATTTAAATCTTAAAGGAATTTCAAAGCGCTCATATGTTGCCCATTTTTCATTTTAATTGTAAAACTATAGGCCAGGTTTTGGAAATATAGCCCTGATGATACATATTTTTAAGTCTTTGCATTAATTTCCAATAACTCTCTAAAGAAATACCAAGAGAGACACTCCTGGTCCTATTAAATTATTGTTAATTAAGTAAGCATCTCTTAAATTTAAAATACCATGTTTAAATGTTACTTTTACAAGTGCTGCTACATGGACACTAGCTTGTTTTCCTACCTACCTTTTTTGACTCATTATCTAATTGAGGGGGGAAAAAATCCTTCAGTATATTAATCCATTTCTTTCCACATCTTTTTTTTTAAAAATTGACATTAATTATATAGTTCCTTAAATACTTTTCCAAATATCCCTACTATTTGAGATTTTAAATCTTTTGTAATATCAAGATCACTCAATGTGTGCATTTGTTACTACAGTAAGACCTTTTTACCTACTCTTAATGCATATCAAGTTCAAGATGTTCTATTTTTTTCCATTAATTAAAGGACCTAGACTTAGTGGCTATTAATGCAAAACATAAACCATGCTCTTCCCACAGTTGTCTCCATCTCCCCTACCGGCAACTTTGTCATTCTGCGCACTCAGGACAAAAATTTCAGTCAGTCATGATTGCCTCTGTTACCCTTCTAATCCTAAACTTATCCAGTTGCACTTGCTCACTACACTCCAGCCACACAAGCACCATTGCTGTCCCTTGAATATGATATTCCTACAGCAGGTACCAGGGCAGGTCCTTTGTACGTTTTCTTCCCTTTACCTGGAAAGCCTGTCCTCTAGGTAGCCATGTGCCCCATTCCCTCATCTCCTTCAGGACCTCAATGAAATATGCAAACTTCCTCCTCTGCCCTCTCCATTTTTTGTTTTCCTTTCTTCCATTGAACCTAATACCATCTACCTTACTATCTACCTCACGTACTTATTTATTGTCTCTCTCTGCATGATAGGTAGAATTCTAAAGATGGACACCCAAGATTAGTGTTTATTTCAGTAACTACGGGACAGTAATCTAAATACTGTTGCGAAGGGACTTTCTAAGGTCCTTAAAGTTGCTAAACAGCTCACCTTAACATAGGAAGATCATCTGGGTTATCTGTGTAGAGCTAATGTAATTATACCTGGCCCTCAGAAGAAGAGAAAGGCAGAAGAGATGTGGAGGTCAGAGAGATTCAAGGTGTGAGAAAGACTCCATATGCAGTGGCTGGTTTGAAAATGAACGAGTGTGATGAGGAAAGCAGGCATTCTGACTGAGGTGAAGGAGGCTCCCTGATGACAACTACTAGAAGAATAGAAACCTTATTCCTGCTTGTACAAGAAACCGAATTCTGTCAACAACCTAAACAAGCTTAGGAGCAGAGTCTCCTTAGAACCTCCAGACAGAAACACAGCCCTGCTGTGAAAAGATGAAACACACCCCATGATTTTAGCCATGTGAAACCCAGAGCAGATAAACAGATGAGTCATGCTGCGCCCAGAGTCTTACCAATGGAGAATAAATGAGCATTATGGTAAGTCACTAAATATGCTAAGGGTGGAAACTAGTACACCCTATTATAAGATAGGCTTTATGAGGACAGGGATTCCCATCTGGGATTTTTTTTCCATGCTGTGTGGCAGAGCCTAGAATAGCACTTCACAACAAAGACAATAAATACTTGTTGAATGAATGAATATACACAGTATATGCATTCTTTCCCATGAAATCTGTATTTTACAAGATGATATTTTTAATCTCAAAACATTGAATAAAAATATTTAAAATTAAAATGTAAAAGAATTGATTTGAAAACTGTTTAGTCAGTATCTCTGCAGATCAGTGGTGGCTGGTTGCCATTTCCTAAAGTACTGGTTTTCTAAATGCATGTTATAAAATCAAGTTATGGGGTTGATTGAGATAGGTAGGAAGGAAGAAAATAAAACCAAAAAATTAGAACTGTAATTTTAGTATGGGATATATGGGTGTGTGTATGTTGGATCACACTGTAAAATGTATTTCTTACTGTAGAAATGTACCATCAAAATAATTGGAAAACAACAGCCCTAAAGGTCACCACACTCCATGCTGTGGACCAGAATGCAATTTAGGGCCTGACCAGAGGTGAGATGAAGACAAATGAATGGTGAATGTGTCTGTTACGAAAGAGCTGATCAGGAAAGAATTACACTATCCTAAGTCTGTGATTAAATTTGCAAGGCAAGAGAGCACTATGGTTTAAGAATTCACACAAATTGCACCGTGTTAAAGTGAAGAAATGAACCCTTTTCCTCTTGCGATGTTGTTTTTTCTTTGCCTTGGGGCTGGAATAGTGTCCCAGCCCCCCAACAAAGAACAGTCACTGTTCTTGGTATAAAATCCAGCAGCATCTAGAGAGGATGACTTGAGGGTTTCTTTTTTCCCTTACAGGGAAAAGGATTAAAAACCTAATACTTATTTATCTTCTGAGATTAGCCAGTTATTAGTGTCATATAAACTTAGCTGGAAAGGAAGTTAGAAATGTCCTTGGCACATAGAACCAAGAAATAAATACTGGTTAGAGGAACTGGAAATTGAATCTAACTCAATATTCTCATTTATTTTGCAGATGAGGGAGCTGACCTAAAGACTTACACTATCGCCATTATTATAATAATGTTACTCTTATATTTATCCATGATTCCAGTGTTTACTGTACATGGAATGCATATGGATAACAAATATAAGGATAATTCAACTGTACACTATTCATTCCCTCTCTCAAGGGCATACTTCTGGCTGGTAAGGATCACACCACATATCTTTGTACCCTTGTTAGTGCCTACTGTGGTTGGGGAAATTAAGTTAATACCTGCAGTAAACTTAGCGGAGTGCCTAGTACTATAAAAGCTAAGTAAACACCATCATATATGCTTTTGTGGCATTGACTGTAGTAAGAGATTATTATTATAGAATGTTTATGCATGGGAAATTCTTAACACCTATTGATTTTCATTGCATTATACAAAAAAAAATCATACTTTATGCACGTAAAATCCCCTTATATTTGAAGAGACATTAGAAAGCTAGAGTTCTTATGTGCTTAAGGCACTTTAAGTAAATTAGTAAAGATGAAAGAATTCCAATTAGTTAAATATCACCCAGAAAATTTCTTAAGTATATGAAAAGTAAATAGACCTAGGATTTGTGATTCATAAGGATAATATTTCTGGGGTGCCTGGGTAGCTCAGGTCACGATCTCATGGTTCGTGGGTTCGAGCCCCGCATCAGGCACTGTGCTGACAGCTCAGAGCCTGGAGCCTCCTTCGGATTCTGTGTCTCCCTCTCTCTCTGACCCTCCCCCGCTCATGCTCTGTTTCTCTCTGTCTCAATAATAAATAAAACATTTAAAAAAGATAATATTTCTAATGAAAATATAAAATCTTGCATATTATGAAGTTCATCCTTCTTTAGGTAAGAATCAGACAATGCTGCACGACCATTGGCATTGAAAGTTTGGAGCCCATACCCATGGCCATGGGCTCTGAATTCTAAAAGCAAAATGTGACCTCCTTTAGGAGATGTTCCACAAAGTAAGAATATCAAAACATTAAAATAAGTGAATCACAGTCTATTTTTTCTGAGGATCCAACAATGTTATCAAAGATTTTTTTTTCTCAAATCTTACAAGCTCTACAGCACCTTTCCCCCCTGCTACTTTTGTATGATATAATTAGTGTATAATTATGTGCTCTTTCACACTGGAAAGACTATTCTTTTATTAATGACTCTTTGAAAAGTTCTTTGTTATTTATCTTTGAAAGTAAGTTTGAAATCAAAAGGCTCTCATGACTTTTCCTTTCTTTCTTTTGAGCTTAGGAGTTCTTAAAAGTAATACAATAGGTGGTTATGGATGTCACAGGCAGTCCTAAGTTTCCATTTTTAAGATGAGAAATAGGATTCAGGAAACAAATGTTGCATCCTCCTTTCCCTCCAGATTAAATGTTTGGGGAATTGAAGAACATGTATGCAAAATATTGATGTTCCAACAAGAGCTCTCTATTCTTTCCCTTTTCTCTCTTGTCGGGACAAACAGAAAATGGGTCAGAACAATAAGCTTCTTGAGTCTAGTACAAAGAGAGAAGAGGGATAGAATTCGCATTTATAGTAGGTAAATTCCAAATTAGTCTTAAATGAGAGATTCACCCAGCCCATAATCTGTAGTCAATTCTGGAAGGTACCACCATATCTCTGTGGAGGCTAAACAAGCCTCATTGCTGTTTTTGGCTGACTGCTTTTTTTCTAACATTAGGCTTACCAGAGTACTCCAGATTGAATATGGGCAATTAAAAGCGAGGGTGTACATTATTGCAAATTTTAATCATTTCTCGAGCCATTTTGCTTGCAGTGATAATCCCACATGAACAACATATCTTGCATAAGAAACTCAAATGGCTTTTGGCTGCAAGCAGCTCTTCAGTTACTTTGTAACCTGTTCTTGCTTAACTTCCGGACTTACCCATTTGTGGCCAGGACCTGCCAAATCAGAGCTTCAGTGGCTGCTTGGCTCCCCACAGCCATGGCTAACTTATCTATGACTGGCCCATGAACAATAATACCAGTGACTCAAATAATGATCAGAATCCTTCTCAATTACACTGCTACTATTTATGTATGGCGGAAACTTCCTCTGTCCAACACTTCCACTGTGTGCAAAGTAATACTGTGCCAGAACTATTTCAAAAATTTGTAGCTCCTAGTTTTTGGTACTATCTCAGTGGAGATAGAATAATAATAACCTGATGACCTTGGAAACTTTGTTTTAGAGGCCTCAGGGAAATTTACCCAAATTGTTTTGTGAGCCAAAAAACATTCAAAATTGCACATCTTTTTGCCTAGCCATTTGGAATGCCATGATGTCCCTTTAGTTGGAAATGTCTACATAGCTGCATTCTCACCATCTTTTTCTTTTGAAGAAAAAAATACTAATTTATTTTGTACTCAAGAAATTCCATCTTTCAAGATTACTAGTCTTATATATGATGATTTTTCATTTTTAAATGAGAATCACAGTCTGTGAGTTGGAAGGAATCTTAAAAGTGATGAATTAACACCTACAGTTGCATGAGTCCTCTCTCAAATATCTTCAATGAGGTCCTCCTTTAACAGCTGTTCTTCAGGGTAAAAAAGATAAAATATAAATACAAAGTACAAGCCACTCTACGTGGCATCACACCTTATAATTAAAACAAAATGGAGGATCTAGATATGGTCTTCCTCACTCACAAGTTCTTAGCCTGCCATCCAACTTGTTTAATTACATTATGAAAACCAGTTAAATTTGAAGAATTTCAGAGACAGGATTTTACGTTTGGACCACTGAGAATAGGGCCCAGCAGGGAGTGAAGCAGTCACTTGTAAAACAATTTACCATGAAAATTTCGATCCTATGGTCTTGACCTTTTCATTTCAATGATCCAGAAAGGTAATGATAATTTTAAAGGTCTACCTGATATGAATAGAACGATAGGAAGCTTTCCTCACTATTACTTAAGAATAAGTTAAATTATCTAGTTTAAACTACAGGTTAAAAGATTAGGTTGTGGAATGAGACTACTTGGTTTGAACCCTGGCTTCCCTGTTAATTAGCTGGCTGACCTTGGGAAGTCACTGAAGATTCTGAAACTTTGGTTTACTCATCTGTAAAAAGGAGATAATATTATCTTCCTCACTGGGCTGTTAAGAGGATTAAATGAGCTCCTTCACGTGAAGTACTTTGTTCGGTTTATGGCATATGTTTTAAGTATCCAATAAATGTTAGCTTCCTCATGTCCACTGAAGTAATAAAAAAAACAGAGTTTAGTTGTAGGGTAGTATTTTTTTTAAATTTGCTTCAGAATCTCAAATCTTCAGTGAATTTCCATGAGTGCTATTTTGGACTGAGAATTAATAGTGTTAGAAAGGAAATATTTTCACACTATAAATAACTTATAAGAATATTTTATACTGCCAGGATGTTTTTAACAAATCAATATAGTGTATATCATGTGCTAACTGACTGGATAATACAATTATTCTAATTAACTGATCATGTACTCTGTGGGTTTTGGAAAAGTGTGTCACCATTTAGCCAACAAATACAGTCATGAATAATTTGACAAAATATAAAGTTACTATTTATGCTATTGGAAACTTAGTTTTGTGTATGTCTGAACAGTCAATGCACTACACATGTTATTCAACAGACTGAATTATATACCTGAAGGGATTTGAAAAATAATCCTCTTGAATATGTCCAGACAAGGCTTTTAAAAAAAACTGCTATTATTAAGCAATATGGTAAATTAACCAGTCTCTGGTTTTATGTTACTTTTTATAAAGTATCACCTTATATCATTATTCTGTTCTGTTCCCAGTTATCCAATTCTAATCAATAGTCTGCTTTCCCCTCAGAGCAAAAAGCAAAACAAGACAGAACATTCATTTGCTGATTCTACAAAGAATTTAAATTCTGCTAGTCCAGAATATCCATGGACTAATTAGGAAATCAAAGACTTAATCTAGCCATTTTTCACTTCCCTACCATGTCCCAGAAGTCAATCATTGCAAAATGAAATACATCATTGCCTGAAGAGTATTCCTTTCATATTGACCCTGAGATTTAGAAACTGCTAAAGGTAACTCATTACAATGATTACAGAGCTAACCATTAGAAAACTATTTATTGACCCAGAAATCAGGGAGATCAAAATAAATACTTTCATAAAAATGAAAGGATCTTAGTTAGGAAATTATATTGAGTCATATATAAAATAAGTTCCTTTTTTCCAGAATTATTCAAATTACTGTCCATTAGAAGGATAGGGATTGGGGTTACCTTCCCAGCATTTAACATGCATCCTCAGGGGGTTTCGCATTACTAGAAGTATCTCATGAAGGAACAAATAACATTAATTTATTAAATAACATGACATTTTATGGCAATCTAAAGAAGATGTTAGTGAAATAACTGTGCTATGAGTGAGTGAAATAAAAATGTTCTATGAGAAAATGAAGTAGGAAGAAAATGGGGGGTGTGGGAAATGTAGTATGGAAAACTACTCTTCATTCTACAACCATCACTTAATGATGTTACTACACATGCCCATGTTCTATAAATTCTGAGTGAAATAAAAATGTGCTATGAGAAAATGAAGTAGGAAGAAAATGGGGGGCGTGGGAAATGTAGTATGGAAAACTACTCTTCATTCTACAACCATCACTTAATGATGTTACTACACATGCCCATGTTCTATAAATTCAGAGACATTTTGCTTTCCCAAGCTGGCTGTCCACTTACCCTCGTTGTTTTCACTTTATTCCCAGAGGAACAGCTCCATCCTTTCCGATCCGGAAGAACTTTACATTCCTCTCCCTCAAGACATGGTTGCATATGGCACCACCATTTCTGTTCCACTATTGAAGCTACAGGAGATAGAAAAATCAATTCAGTGTTTTCTGTTTGGGCCAGTTAATTCTCTGGGTGCACATTCAAAGAGGAAAAAAGGGCACCAATTTTTCCCATCACTAGGTAGACTGGGTTTTGAAACATGCTTCTTCTCTCTTTGTCCAAAGAGGCTGAATCTTTCTAGATTTTCTGACTAAAAGAATTTTTATTTTATATTTTAGTTTCTGGTGGTAAAAACACTTCACATGAGATCTACCCTCTTAATAGTATTGTTAATTATAGGCACATTGTTGAAGGATTTTTCATGTGAACATATAAGCTTCGTGAAACCTAATACATTGGAAAGAAACTTATGTAGGCATATGCATGCACTGATTTACCTAAACATATTTTTAAAAAATGAACCTATAACCAGTTCAGAGTCAGTATTATAGAATCGATGTAATATTTCCCACAAGTAGGCTCAAATTAGGATATTAATGTAGTTTTTTTTAATGTGGGCAGTAACCATCATCACAAGGAATGAACCATGCTAATATGAGTACTTAAATTATTATTTATAATAATATCAATTAAATAGACCCATACAAAGATTTATGTCCTATTATAATTAGGTGAACCCTCTAACAAATTAATATTTTGGTGGATCTCCATAAAAATCAATATTTCATGTGAATTCAATCTACAATTACAACTTTGCTCATTTGTATGGTGCTTATTTTTTCATTCTTAAGAACCATCCATGGGTTTAGGCAACCATACTGTTTAATCCTCTATTTTCATCTTTCCTTTCCCAATTAATTTAGACACACAAGCCCTTCACTGGCAAATAAGTATTTCATGGTATCAAAGTCACATGGACTTGTTGGAACCTCATTATAATGCCTTATTACAAAACTGGGTAAGGTCTTAGACCTCCTTCCAAAGGATTTCAGAATGCCTCCCAAATAATCTCTCTACAACCGCATGATTTATGGTATGGTCCCTCAGGACTGACCACAGCCAACAGCATTATAGTGGGGTTCTAGTTCTAACCAGTCACCAGCTACATAACTACAAAAAGCAATGGAAGAAGTCGCACCATCCACACAAGATGGAGCAGCTCGCGTGGTGCCTGCCACCTGCCCAGGGAAGCAGGAACACTTGACCGTCTGTGATCGCTCTTCTATCTTGTTCTTATTACAGCATCTGTGGAGTGCCACCACCTCGCAAGTGCCCGTTTTAACATGGTGAGCTGCATAAACAAAAACAAGAGATAAGACAACATTGAGAAAGCTTTGGATAACCACCCCCTCTTTTTAATTAGAAGTGCATTAAATATTGCTCTATAAGAGATCCACCATGCATGAAACTAGAAATACAATGATGCTGACTCTATAATGCAGATTTGATTTTTTCTAAAGGTGGTAGGACCATTTCTGTCAGTAAATGCTTCATGAAGCAAGAACAATTAGTGACCAGATTAGGATGAGCTGTTAGAACAGTCTGAAATATATAGACAATATGTGTTGCCATCAAAAACATACTTATTTGCATATGACTTTCTGTCCAACAAAGAAAGGTAAGGCCATAGACAAGGTGCCCTGCAGTGGGGCTAAGGGCAGACCTGTCCTCAAAGTAGGGAAAGTGGGGTTAAGGTTTTGTTGTCCTTCTAGGGATGAGGGCAACAGCCAGACAGGGAACCTCTCTTCAGGAAGCAAGTACAGGGTTGAACTCATCTTCTCAGTATTCTTCTGCCCAGTTTTCCTGGGAATGAATTAGTTAGGAGCTCTTCAAATAGCTGCCATTTTCCTGAAAGTCCCAGCCAGTTTCAGACTGGAAAGTTATTTCTTTCAGTTCTTCCTGAGGGAACAACTGCCACCAGTAGCAACAACTGTGGCCAGAATGTGGATGGATTTATATCTAGCCTGGGAGCCCCATCCAATCAGCTTTGAGGTTCCCTGACCCATTCCGTTAACATGGCAGTAAGGCTATTGAATGGTTTGGGTGCTTGAGATTTTTGGACCTCAACTTATCACATTACGATAGGGTTCTAGTTTGTCCTCACTATTTTTTGCAGCATTTCATCTTCAAAGTATTAACCCTACTGTGAAATGATAAAGCAGAAGTTTTGTCCGCTAAAAATAACAAATTTAAAATCAAACATCTGTTGCAGCACTGTGTTTTCAGAAATATTTTGTAAATGAGATCAGTACATCATATATTTATATTAATCTTCCCATTGGGGATGAGTATCACTGTGTAGTAACTCAGTTAGATACCTTGCTTAGATTTTTCTTGTGAGAGTATTGTCAACACCATCCCTCTGTGTGAGACTAAGGAACTTGGGGGTGACATATGGCTTTGACATGTGATCCTCAAAAGAACTTTCCAGAAGCAGATACCATTTCCAATGTCACAAAGATCTTCTTGCCACCACAGATTCAAATGGGGATTTCTCAGTGTTTGATTCAAACAGAAGGCTATCTGTGTGACAGTTAAAAACTTGAGAGCCAGAATTCTTTCCTCTTAGGCTCTAGAAAATATTTTCTTAGCTAAGGATGATTCAGTTTGTTTTAATTTATTGAATGCTTCTCATTGTCATACAAGTCAATAAACTGTTTTCTATACTGCACTTCACTTAATCACATTTTATTTGAGTTAATACCACACCTGAGGTATGGTTCTGAGTACTGGGGCTACAACAATGAAAAGGCAGAACATAGAGCCTGCCCTCAGCAAGCTCATATTCCTGTAGAGAAGACAAATTATAAGTATCTATTAACGATTATGACACTACTAGATTTTTAAGCTCTTGGAAGGAATTTCTGTAGAATAAGGTGAGAGTAGGGATGGAAACTATAATTTTGTGAGTCTCAGAGAAGACCTCTGTGAGTTAATATAATGATGACCTGAGTGAGAGGGAAGCATCTATTATGAAGATCTAGAAAAGGAAGAGCATTCCAAAGAAAAGGAGCAGCAAGTGACAGGGAACTGAAATGGGGAAATGTGTGCTGTGTTCCCAGGCTACTGTATGGCTGAACAATTGGGAGGTCTATGGAACTGTGGCAGAAATGTAGGAAGATCAAGTGGGGGCTGGGATGCTACAGTAAGGGGGCTGGATTTCACAAGGGAAATACTCTGGGTGGATATGGTATCATCTCATAAATGCTTTAGAAGTTTGCTCAGCCTGTTTTTTAAAGTATGGACTGAAGAAGGCAAGAGTGGAATCAGGGAGACCAGTTACAAGAGTCTCAAGGATAAAGGATAGGACTTGGGCTATACTAATAGCAGCAGAGTTGGGGAGAAGTAGAAGATTAGGAATACTTCCCTGTAGAGCTGTCTGACTTGCTAGTGGATTGAATGTGAGCAGGAGGGAAGGGGGATTTAGGATTACTCCTCAGCTTGTCCTGAGCATTAAAAGTTGGTAAATTGGTAGTTCTGCAAACTGATGTATGCCAGATGGGAGATTGGAGGGGGGGATGAAATAGGTGAAGAGTACATTCATCATGATGAGCACTGAGCAATGTGTAGAACTGTTCAATCATTATATTGTATAACTGAAACTAATATAGCACTATATGTTAATTATACACGAACCATATACATATATAGGGGTGGTTCTGGCAGATATAGAAAGCCTGGGGACAGGGGTCTGGCAAAGGCTGGGTTGGCTTAAAATATCTATAGTTCTGTGTTGTCAGTGTTAAATTTGAGATTATTACAAGGCACCCAAGTAGCTATGTAAATCAGGCAGTGGCATTTAAGAAGCGGAGCTTAGGGAAGAGATCTGGGCTGCAGATACACACTTCAGAAATCTAGGCTCAAAGGTCATATTTAAAGCCACAGAGTAAACCAAATTACCATGGAAGAGTTGCCATTAGAGAAGAAGGAAAGAATAGTCCAAAATACCTCAATCTGAAATGGGGGAAACTGGAATAAAGACTGACAAGGAGCAGCACATGAGGTAAGAGAAAAAGACCATGGGATGAAAGCATGAAAAACCAAAAAACAAAATGTTTCAAGAAGAAGAGGACTAATCAGCTTTGTCAAGTGCTGCGGGAAGGTTCAATAAACAAAGAGAAATCACTGTCTGTTAAAAAAGTAGTATCATGTACTAATTAAGAGCATAGCCTTGAAAACCGGAGTAGCTGGGTTCAAACATAAGCTCCTCTGAAAAGCTGTGTGACCTTGGGCAAATTATTCAGTATCTCTGATTAGCATTTTTTTCATATCTAAAAGAGGGACACTAATAGCACCATCTTTATAGGGTTGGTTTAAGGCTGACATGAATTAATGGATATAAAGTACTTAGAGCACTGCCTGCCTTATAGTAGGCACTCTGTGTTAGCTATTGTTAGCATTTGATCACAGTAAAAATCATTTTAGAGGCATGATGAAAATAAACGCATGATTAAAGTAAGTTTATTGGAGAATGGGATGTAAAACTGTGCAATTATACAAATTTCTTCCAAGAAGCTTTTCTGTTAAGGGAAGAAGGAAGTGAGCAATAGCTGGAATGAAGCATGGTGTCAAGGGAATATTTTTTTTAATGGATGCCATAAAGGCATGCTTACTTGCTGGAATGATCTGGTACAGAAATGCACAACATAGGAGAGAAAATGGGTAATTACAAAATGTTCTTGAGAAGGCAAAAGGAATGGAGACTCAGGGCACTTGGGGGGTTAACAATAAATTTATATGGAAACAATCCATTTTAACAAGAGTGAAGGTCGGATGTGTAGCTACTAAAGCAGGTAGGTGTGAATGGATTAGGTGGTGAGGACATGAGGCAGTTTCTTATCCAATTTCACTTAATTTTGCTATGAAATATGAGAGGTGTTTGAAAAGAATAAAGAGGAGATAAAATAGGTATCTGAGAAAGAGGAAAAGTAGGTATACTGGGAAGAAGTAAGAGGATCGCCTGAGAGAGCTGGCTGGCACACACTGTAAACTGCAGAGGACATGGCTTGATGCAACAAGGGCTGGGATTTCAGAGGGGGATGGAGATGACCCTAGACTTCTGATAGTGATTCAGGAAGATGGAGATGTAGGTCATGAGATCAGTCCTACAAGCTCTACAAGTCATTGAATGAAAGCCAGGCTGGAGACAAGAGATTATTGGGGCTTCAGATTGTGATTCTGTTCAGCACTGAGCTGAGACAGCTGGGACAGCCTGAGGCCACTGGAGTTCGGTTCCCTTCCACGATACAATGGCAACGTGGAGCACAGAGCAGCAGGCCACTGACCTGGGAGAAGAGAGCCTATTTTAGCACCCGCAAAGGCCATCTTACTATCTTTGTCATAGGAGATTTTATCATACATTGGAAAGGGATGGACAGGCAAAAACTCTGCATCTGGTTTCCCCTTCCCAATGCCAATATCAAAATTCATTTCTACTTTGCCTGATAAGAACCATAAAAGGATAAAGTAGTAGTGGTAGTCACTAGTAAACATTAGTGCTGTCTGCCAAATATTTCTGGTTCTCTGTCTTCTGGACACATGGTAATATTGTACTTCTCCACCTCATTATGTTTAGATGTAGTGATGTGACTTGCTCTGGCCAATGAAATGAAAGCTAAAGTAATGGGAATCACTTATGAGCAAAAGCAAAGGATATCAGTCTGTGTGGCTACATTAAAAGCTAGTGTAAAATTCACTACATTCTTCCCTACCAGCTCGAGCAACCAGATATATTAACAGTGGGAACTATATCAACCTGAGTCTCCAAGTGAAGAGACATGAAGCAGAGGCCCCCACCAACCATGATGGACCTGAGTGAGAAATAAGCCTTAACTTGTTACAAGGCTCTAAAATTTTGAGGTTGTTTTTGTTACTGCTTCAAGACTTAGCCCACCCTGAGGACATAGTAGTACTTTCTACCGCATCCTAGATTGTTTAGTAGGATATATTTTTCCAAATGTATTAGTTGGAGAATAAGCCAGTGAAGCATGAGATCTCAAAACATATCATTCTAGCTTATTTGAGTCAAAGAAAAATGCAGATTTAAAGGAAAATATTTATTTATCATATAATTTAGAGGACTGCAAAGAATTATTCCACAATTGGATGATTACATTGGCTACATTTGATTTGTGAGGACTCCAGGGAAGAAGGTTATGCTTTCTTGTCTGAGGAGAAAGGAGGTAAAATGATGCTCATATGGCATAATGAAGAGGACAGACTTGTCCTCCCCTTCAGAGAACATGGTACTAAATGTGAAGAGATTAATAATAAAGCAGACCAGGAAGAGCAACCTTAACAGACACGGGCTTTGCTGCCTTGACCTTTCTTTTCACTGAAGAAAGAAAAAAATGTACAGACATACAGGTTGAGTTTTCTGGTGAGAAATGAGACTGAGTAAAAAAATCTCTCTCAGGCTTTTTTCTTCTTATTAAAACTGAAGTTGTAAAGCTTCTTTTGTGGAGAAATGAGAGAGGGATAATTAACCTTTTTAAAATAGAATAGATGATAGGTAAGTGGATGGATGGATGGGTATTATACTCACAGTGTTTGAAGGCATCGGTAGGAAGAATATGGTTCAGTATGTTTTTATACATGCTGGTAAATATACAAGGTGAAACAAGATACCTCAAAATGGGGAAATGAAACTTCTAGCAGAATTTAGTTCATCTAAGCACGGCCTATATATATATGTATAGTTTTTATTTTTATGTCTTAACTTCTTATGATAACCAGATTCTTATAGACAAAGACTAATTTTTCATGTAAACTGCCCAGCATGTGATACATGTTTAATAAATGGTAAACAAGCAATTTAAGAAGATAAAACCAATTCCCATGGTTTTCCTTTAAAAGGTTAATGACACTGTAGGAAATTCCAGCAGTTACTAGAATGCTCTACACAGATTCAGACAGAGCTCATGATAAACTAACCTAATCAAATATTAGGGCTTTCCAAATTAACAAAATAGGCTTCACAGACAGTTAGCATCATATTAAAATGATGCAAGACCCCCTGGAGAAGATTTAAATGAAAAAAGAACAAACAAACAATTTTCTTCATGTCACAACTCCCAAGTCACGCACAAACAAATAAAAACCCTTTTCTTCTATTCTGCTATTTTTCCTCCCTGGATGTGATACATAAACACCAAGTGTTGCCTCCTACATTTTTGTGAAAGAATGCTAGAGACACATAACTCTTATGAAAACAGGGATATCAAGTTTTACCCAGCTCTAATTGTTGTGTTCCAAGGTTATTACCCTATGTCTCATTTCAACAATAGGATCATTAGCCCTAGAGTGCCCCCAGAATATGACCTTAAGATACCACCCCTTATGGGGCACCTGGGTGGCTCAGTCAGTTAAGTGTCTGACTTCAGCTCAGGTCATGATCTCATGTTCATGAGTTCAAGACCCACATCGGGGTCTGTACTGACAGTGCAGAAGCCTACCTGGGATTCTCTTCCTCTCTGTTCTTCCCCCACTTGCTTGTACTCTTTCTCTCTCTCAAAAAAATAAACTTAAAAAAAAAAAGATACTGCCTCTTAAATCATGTCTCAAGGCTCCTTAAAGTTTTCTAAAGCTATTGGGACTACTGTATTCTGGCATGAAGTCATATAAGGCATTTAGCAAAACCTTTGTTGTTTTCAACTGCTTTTTCACCTATTGAAAGGAATTTCTCCAGTGGGGAAAAAAAACTGGAATAACATTTGCTCTGTATGCATGCATAGCTTTTTAAAAATTATATGCCTATACACATAATTATATGTATATATATATATATATTCATACACACGTATGTTTATGTTAATATGGTCACATTTTATTCATCACCCGTGAACCAACTATAAATGTATAGGTATGAAAAATTGGTACACCACAGAATAATATTTATGCAAATCATTTCACCTTGAGTAGTGTTTGCTGGCCTTAGGTTAATAAGAGTACAAAGTACACATACCACATTCTCTATAGAATCATTTGTTCACTCTGGAAATAAGGTATAAAATAATGATAACTGCTATCCTTTATTGAATATTCATGGTAGGCCAAGCATTATTCCATTTTACCATTATGACAACCATTGGATAGAAGATATAATTATTCCGAATTTACAGATGAAGAAACTGAGCCACAGTAATGTTAAGTAAAATAGCTAGTAGAGATGAGAATCCAGGCCTTCTGCTTTCAGAAACCATTATCGTAAACACTAT
Source organism: Cryptoprocta ferox (assembly GCA_028646485.1). Classification (NCBI taxonomy): domain Eukaryota; kingdom Metazoa; phylum Chordata; class Mammalia; order Carnivora; family Eupleridae; genus Cryptoprocta; species Cryptoprocta ferox. Next base: position 51,645,270 of record CM053571.1, on the reverse strand, counting down.
CCTACAGTGCCTCTTTTATAGTGCTCCACATGCATCAACAAACTACAGCTCCAGATAATGTGGAGGAATACAGGGTGTGTGCCCCCACATGCAATGCTTGGTAGCTTCCAAGGGACACAGGCTCTGGAACTCAAATATCCCAGTCCAAGCCTTGCTACACTTACACTGTACTTGAATAAAGTCTTAAGCAAATCCATTCACCAAAAAACTGCTTTGTTCATCTCTCAAATGGCTCCACAGAGTCCTTATGAAGACTGCTTGAGAAAATGTATATGAAACTGCTTTTAAATTGTATAGCATTACTGAAATATTAATTAAATTTGTTTTTATTATTGTAATTAATACAAAATGATGGAACATATATAAATTACAAAGACACAGCAGCTAGGGAAAATTTTCTATATTTTCTAAAAGTTCTACTTTGAGATCTCAAAAAATAAATCTATCTATACTAAATTGTGTTGACATAAGATGCATGTAAAAACATATTTAATTTGACGCTTAAGCTACAGAAGAGAGTAAATTTAGCACCAAGTTGTGAATTTGTTCCTAGTTGGTTTCCTTTCCATTAGATTTCAGTTCTTATTTGTATTCTGATTTGTCTCATTGATTCTAAAATTTTGTCTCCGTAAACTCGTATTTAATAGTTTTACCCAGCTTGACTAGCTCCCCAGAGAGTCTGCATTACACCTTCTAAGCAGAAATAAAGCATCACCTACATGCGCCAATAGATATCTGAAATGCAAGCTAGTTAGTGAATTTAGGTTGCTGTAAATCACTTTGAATGGAAAAAATGTGCTGAAACAAAAACTTCTTAAGACAGCTAATTTCTCACTTTAATTCATTAGAAGGAGAAAATAGGGCACATTTTTAGACTTTCATGCTGAAGCAATCTAATTAGAAGAAATGGTTATTTAAAGAGCTCAATGAAATTTCAAAAGTTCACATAATTTATGAAGTCAAAATGATCAGGGAGGAAATAGCCAAGTGCTGGTGACATTTTTACAAAGCCTGTTTTCTAAAACTGCTCCATTTTAATATGAAAAAATATTGGGAGAAAAAAGATTGCCACTAAAGGATAATAACCCTACTAATGGTACCATCTCTATTAAGAGCAAGTTCTCAACCAGTGGATATCCACCAGTCTATTTTAAGAGAAAAAGACAGAAGAAGATCCACTCGAGAGAATTTTAGACATGTTGCCCTCAGCTCAATCATGAACATCTTCTACATCCACATTCTTTTAATGTTTATTTTTGAGACAGAGAATGTGCGTGCGTGAGCAATTGTGCATGAGCAGGGGAGGGGCAGAGAGAGAGAGAGAGAAAGAGAGAATCCTAAGCAGCCTACACACTGTCAGCATGGAGCTCTACATGGGGCTCCATCCCACAAACTGTGAGATCATGACCTGAGCCAAAACCAAGAGGATGCTTAACTGACTGAGCCATCCAGGCACCCCTACATCCACATTTTAAATGAGAATTGATGTTGAAGGAGACAAACCTCACAGAATAGTGGTCTCTTTATAAACTGTCCAGAACTTCTGCTTGTAATGCCTGCTCTGAAAAACAGGAACTAGACAAATCAAATCCATCTGGCTGGAAATTTGAAATGAAAGCCACCAAACTGCCACATGGAAATGGGCACTTGAGCCAAAGGTCATCTGGCATTAGGAATCAGGTGACCCATGGAGAGATGTGTGTATATGTCACAGTGATGGGACTCAGAGGAAGCAGACAAGAAAGGGAAGTAAGCACAGATACAAAGAGAGGTCAGAGATAAGAGAATAAGTAGTCCCACAAGATGCCTTGGTGTTTGCCCTTCCTCAGATCTTCCTGAAAATTTTCCTGAATTCCTGAAGTACTATATAGAATAGGTTTCATTGAACCTCTTTTTTCCTGAGGTAATTTGATGATGTCTGTGTTCTTTGACTCAAAAAATGTGCTAACAAGGGTACTTCTCTCTTTTTTTCTAACTGAAGTTATTATTAACAAAATCTAATTATCAGCCAGAAGTATCTCTGTCCTCACTTTTAAGAGCAGGAGATAAGTTTCTACCTTCAAAGTCGGATCCAGGAAATGCCCAATCCACTTTCTTCATTTCCCTCCTCATAGTGAAAATTCAACATTTCAAATGATGACCCTGAGGCCATCTTGAATTACTCAGACAGGAAAATGGTCTGTTGTGCTTTTTAAAATGTTTCTAATGTCAAAGGTTTAAGAGCAGATTTTCTGCTTAATCCTAAATTACATATACATAAAAAAATGTGAAGAATCAGAACATCCCCAATTCCAATAAACTTTAAGAGGCATGCTGTTCTTTTGTGATTAACAATATTCCTGTGAGTGTCCCTGGGAGGGAGGGCAGCACAGCCCAAGTACTTCTTGATGAAAATGACACGAGGAGTAGAAAAAGCAGGCAAAAGAAAGAAGGGATATCTGGGCTCTAATGTATAGTTCTCTGCCCCTGAAGAGTGTAATGTGGAGTAGGTCACTTAGGTCTCTGGGTATCTTTCCGCTTCTGCGAAATGAAGAAATCAGACTAGTTTTAGTCTGATGAAATCAGACTAGTTTTAGCAGTAATTTAGAGTTGAAAGTTCCTTCCAATTCTAAAATTCTAGGAGTTTATGAAATGATTAAGTTTCATTATAATGGGTACAATATATTAGACCTATCAGAAAATGAAAGACAAAGTAAAAGATTTTTTTAACTGCTTCAAACTAACATAAATTAAGTCCATTAAGTCACTGAACTTAGTGAGAAACTGAGAAGGAAGTTTATGAAATTTATATTTTGAGTATATTTCTTATCTGTGTGAAGTCACAAATCTTAACTACATAGAATAATATGCACTATAAAGTCAACCTGCATCCTTATATTGCTTTATATACAAAACAGTTTGATTCCTGTCAATTCCATGAAAGTAATCAAATCTGAAAGGTAATATAACACAGTGGTTTGGGTGATGATTTTTTTTAGATGTTTAATTATTTATTTTAAGAGACAGAGAGTGTGAGCAGGGGAGAGGCAGAGAGAGAGAATCCCAAGCAGGCTCCATGCTGCCAGCACAGAACCCAATGCAGGGCTTGATCCCAAGAGCTATGAGATCATAACTTGAGCCAAAATCAAGAATCAGATGCTTAACCAACTGAGCCACCCAGGAGTCCTGGGTGAGGATTCTGATGCCAAATGGTCTTGACACAAGTTCCAGCTTCAAAAGAGAGTGCCTAACTGTTCACCAAGCCTTTTTCTTTCCTTCTGGGCTTACAACTAGACTGACTGCATTTTCTATTCTTTCTTTCATGTGATACATGGAATATAGGCAGGAGTTATAGGTCTTCAAGAGCAGGTCTATAAAAACCTATTTTGTCAGCCACTCTCCATCTTCCTCTTTCATATAGATGTCAGTGCCAAAGATGACCTTGAAGAGCCACCGTTGGCCTGTGACCCTGAATGACCATATCAAGGAGCGATCCAGGCCCTGACACTAACTGGTTTCACATACACAAGAAAAAAGCTGTGTTAAGTCAATGATATTTAGAAGTGTATCTGTTACAGGAGCAAGTATTAACTAATATGCAATAATATTCCTATTAATGGACATAGGAAAGAGTCAGGTATAGCACAAATGCTTCTTAAGAGAGCTTATACAGTGAATTAAAAGAACAGTGCTGTGGTCTGAATATTTGTGTTCCTGCGAAAGTCAAATGTTGAAAACTGTATGCCCAAGGTGATGGCATTAAGAGGTAGCATCTTTGGAAGTTGATTAAGTTTACTGCTTATACAAAAGAGGTCCCTGAGAGCTAGCTCACCCCTTCTGCAATGTGAGGGTACAAGGTGAAATCAACATCCCAGAGGAGGATCCTCACTACACCATGGAGGCACACTGATCTTGGACTTCTAGTCTCCAGAACTATGAGAAATAAATTTCTCTCGTTTATAGGCCAGTCTCTGGTATTTTGCCATAGGAGCCTGAATGGACTGACAGAGAACAAAAAGATATGATCTAAAAGAATTTATTTCAACTCTCTATGCTTCAGCTACTCATCTGTAAAATGGTAATTATAATATCATCTACCATAAAGGGTCATAATGAGGATCCACTGAGTCAACATTCATAATGATGCTTATATTTTGATGAAGAATAAATGTTACCTATAATTATTATAGAGGCTAAGATGACCTTACTTAGACCTCTGAATCGATTTATATAATATAGGTATCTAAGAGAGAACCATCACTTTGTAGAGACTTAAAGAATAATGCAGATATATCAGATAAAGGGCTAGTATCCAAAATCTACAAGGAACTCACCAAACTCCACACCCAAAAAACAAACAATCCAGTGAAGAAATGGGCAGAAGACATGAAGAGACACTTCTCCAAAGAGGACATCCAGATGGCCAACAAACACATGAAACGATGCTCAGCATCACTCATCATCAGGGAAATACAAATCAAAACCACACTGAGATACCACCTCACGCCAGTCAGAGTGGCTAAAATG
>CM053571.1:51511141-51640264 GCA_028646485.1 Cryptoprocta ferox | reverse complement strand
TGAAATCTGGCCATTCGTAGCAAAGTGGATGGACCTCAAGGGTGTCATGCTAAGTGAAGTAAGTCAGGCAGAGAAGGAGAGATACCATATGTTTTTACTTATAAGTGGAACAGGAGAAACTTAACAGAGGACCATGGGGGAGGGGAAGGGGGAAAGAATTAGGGAGAGAGAGGGAGGCAAATCATGAGAGACTCTTGAATACTGAAAACAAACAGGGCTGAAGGGGAAGGGGGATGATGCTCATGGAGGGGGGCACTTGTGGGGAAGAGCACTGGGTGTTATATGGAAACCACCTTGACAATAAACTATTAAAAAAATAATGCAGATAAAATCCTACCTTGCCATTTTACAAAAAGGAAATTGATGGTTAGAAAATATCTACAATATTCACTAATGCAAGATCACAGAGCTAGAGAGTGAAAGATCCACAATTAGAACTCAGCTCTCTCTCAGAGCTCAGTCGGTTAAGCATCCAACTTCAGCTCTGGTCATGATCTCACTGTTTATGGGTTCAAGCCCTGCATTGGGATCTGTGCTGACATCTCAGAGCCTGGAGCCTGATCAAATTCTGTGTCTCCCTCTCTCTCTGCCCCTCCTCTGCTCATGCTCTGACACTTTCTGTCTCTCAAAAATATATGTGTTAAAAAAAACTCAGCTCTCTTAATTTTCCATTCAATGTCACTTCCATTACCTAACCCCCACCTCTCTTTTCACCACATTCCTCTCATTCTGCCTCTGTACTCCTTAATTTCCACCCCCTCCACAACTTCACTTCTACTGAGTTGGGTTAAGCATCTTTAGCATCTTTTCCTTGCATAACCATGAGGGGCTTGGACTGGGCTCCCTATTTGCTAACCTGTTCCCTTACACACACATGAAGATATGCATTATTTTATGGTGGATCTCCTTAAAACTAAGCCCAGAGTGTAAACTGTTCCCGGCTCTTCATTTTTTGTAGGATACATTCATACTTTTGGCACAGCCCAAGCATTTTTCCACTGGTCCATCCCTGACTTCTCCAGCCTCAATTTCATAGGCACTCTTGTTGCACACCCCACTAAAAGCCTATAAACTATTTTTAGAATATCATATCTTTGCTCAGGCTACCTGTCACTCTTGAATCCTTGCCCTACTTTTTATCTCCAGGAAACATCTACCCCATCTTTCAAATTCAGAACATCACAACATCTACTCTTTGAAGCTGTTAATCAACTCCTCAGGTAGAATGAACCACTCTGTCCTCTGATTAACATTTTCTTACTTTTTCTTCAATACCTGTAATAGTGTTCTATATTCACTTTTTATATCTCTCTTTTTCTCTAGTAAATTGTGAGACCCAAATTCATGATTATTCATCTCTGAATCCCTAGTTTGAGGCTCAGTTTGAGATCCATAATAGAAAAATATGCTTGATGAATAAATGAATAAATGGTTTACTATAAGAGTTCTCAAAAGAGAAAAAAAAATGGTAAATTTAATCATTTTCCAAATCCAGGCTTAGATAAACTTATTAGAAATTGTAAAAACATTTGACCTTGCCATGTTGTGGCTGTGTGTGTATGTGTGCTTAATTTAGAGAGCGAAGTAGGGTTTCAGGAGGAGAGATACACTCAGTGACCCCTGGATTGGGAGATGGAATGTCCTAGTTTCTATTTATAGTACTACCATGAACTATTTAATCTTTGGTAAATCAGTTATCTCCCTAAGTCACAATTTATCTGTAAAATAAGGAAGTTGGCCATATATATGACAGAAGATTTAATATAATAAAGAAAAAAATGTGAAGTCAGCTAAATGTATCTCAACCAGTAGTATTGGTACATAACAGAAGAAACTTCCAACATAGTCAGTGAAAGCTTATTCATCTGAGGATTATGACTTTCTATTCTGCCCCCCAAAACTTTGATTTTGGTCCCAAATTGGTGAGGACAGTTCTTTGAAAAATCACTTACTTGGATTTCAGTTTCCTCAACTACAAAATTAGAAGGATCTTTCAGTATCTTCTCCTAAAACTGTATTCTATGGTGTGCTATATGTATGAATCAGAGGGATAGAGGCACTAAAGTCTTTTAATTTTAGGAAATGATTATCACCTAAGAGAAGGACAACTTTTACTGTTTTACTCTTTCCTTTATCTAATTTTGCAGATTCATAATTCTATACCTTTCAGTATACTAAGAGGTTTTCTGCATCTGGGGTATTCTTTGAAGCCAGCAAGACACCTATAAGCAGAAGAAATCAGTATCATTCAAGATTGAACAAAATCTTTGCCTTCCAACAAAATCTCTTCACACACACAGAAGACTTGCTTTGTTCCCAGTGATTGACATGAAAAGCAAATTTAGATTATCTTTCTTCTACACTTCAGCAATTTCAATATGGAACATCCAGATTCTGAGTGTCACTCTAGATCAAAAACATATAAATCTTAAGTCAAATTATTAAGGAAGACTCAATGAGGCTTTTTTCAGTTTTTAGAAGAATGATGCTAGGAACTTTTTGAGAAATTACAAGCCATACTACCCATTCACTGGATAAGATTTTACACTGTCCTATCAACTAAGCTTTTTGTTGTTGTTGATAGCTTCCAAAAAATGTCCTCTTAAAAAAATGACTTTAGAATTCATTAATTATGTAAAATTCAAATTAGAATAGAGAAGTAACAAAGTATAGTGAGAGGCTCACTGGTTGGTGAGTTGGGAAATCCAGATCCTCCTTTGTACTCCATTACTAACTAACCAACTCATTCACACACTGAAGATGCATCCAACCCTGACTCAGTGTCAGGCATTGTGCTATCTCCCCAGAATACAGACCAAAGGAGAAACTCTACCTTCTTTCAAGGAGCTCAGCAGGCGGTAGAGGGAGGGCACCATGTACACAAAAAGAAAATAAAGTGATAAAGATACCATGATGCAAAGACCCACAGAATGTAGTAAGAGTTTTTAAGTCATTTTCACCCAATGAGGGGCAGGCATGAGAAACAAGATAGGAAATCATTTATAAAGAAGACTAGGGAATTTTTTTTTAATTTTTTAATGTTTACTTTTGAGAGAGAGAGCGAACATGCATGCATGAGTGGGGTGGGGCAGAGAGAGGGGAACACAGAAACAAAAGTAGGCTCCAGGCTTCTGTCAGCACAGAGACCGACACAGAAGGTCAAACCCATGAACCATAAGATAATGACCTGAGCTGAAGTCAGATGCTTGACCAACTGAGCCACCCAGGCACTGTGAGGGAATAATTTTTAAAGAAGGTGATGCTTAATCTGAATTTTGTAAGATGCTTGAAAGTTGACCCATCAAATCAGCAACATTGGCCACACTCAGTTTCCTGATCTAGACTAGATGATCTCTGTTACCTCTGATTTTAAATTTCTATAACTTTATGTACATTCTTTTTTTATTCCATTTATTTTTTTTTTAATTTACATCCAAGTTAGCATATAGTGCATCAATGATTTCAGGAATAGATTCCTTAATACCCCTTACCCGTTTAGCCCATCCCCCCTCCCTCAACCCCTCTAGTAACCCTCTGTTTTCCATATTTAAGAGTCTCTTTTGTTTTTGTCCCCCTCCATATTTTTATATTATTCTTGCTTCCCTTCCCTTATATGTTCAACTGTTTTGTATCTTAAAGTCCTCATATGAGTGAAGTCATATGATAATTGTCTTTCTCTGACTAATTTCACTTAGTATAATACCCTCTAGTTCCATCCACGTAGTTGCAAATGGCAAGATTTCATTTTTTTGATTACTGAGTAATACTCTATTGTATATACATACATCTTCTTTATCCATTCATACATCAATGGACATTTGGGCTCTTTCCATACTTTGGCTATTGTTGATAGTGCTGCTATAAACATTGGGGTGCATGTGTCCCTTCAAAACAGCATATCTTTAACCCTTGGATAAATACCTAGTAGTGTAATTGCTGGGTCATAGGGTAGTTCTATTTTTAACTTTTTGAGGAACCTCCCTACTGTTTTCCAGAATGGCTTCACCAGTTTGCATTCCCACCATCAGTGCAAAAGAGATTCTCTTTATCTGCATCATTGCCAACATCTGTTGTTGCCTGAGTTGTAAATGTTAGCCATTCTGACAGGTGTGAGGTGGTATCTCATTGAGGTTTTGATTTGTATATCCTTGATGATGAGTGATGTTGAGCATCATTTCATATGTTTGTTGGCCATCTGGATCTCTTTGGAGAAGTGTCTGTTCATGTCTTTAGCCCAGTTCTTCACTGGATTATTTGTTTTTTGGGTGTTGAGTTTGATAAGTTCTTTATAGATTTTGTATAATAACCCTTTATCTGATATGTCATTTGCAATGATCTCCCATTCCATCAGTTGGCTTTTAGTTTTGCTGATTATTTTCTTCGCTATGCAGAAGATTTTTATTTTGATGAGGTCCCAGGAGTTCACTTTTGCTTTTGTTTCCCTTGCCTTTGGAGATGTGTTGAGTAAGAAATTGCTGGGGACAATGTCAAAGAGGTTCTTGCCTGCTTTCTCCTTCAGGATTTTGATGGCTTTCTGTCTTATATTTAGGTGTTTCATCCATTTTGAGTTTATTTTTGTGTGTGGTGTAAGAAAGTGGTCCAGGTTGATTTTTCTGCATGTTGCTGTCCAGTTTTCCCAGCACCACTTGCGGAAAAGACTGTCTTTATTCCATTGGATATTCTTTCCTGCTTTGTCAAAGATTAGTTGGCCATACGTTTGTGGGTCTATTTCTGGGTTCCCTCTTCTGTTCCATTGATCTGAGTGTCTATTCTTGTGCCACTACCATACTGTCTTGATGATTACAGCTTTGTAGTACACCTTAAAGTCTGGATTGTGCTGCCTCCTGCTTTGGTTTTCTTTTTCAAGATTGCTTTGGCTACTCAGGGTATGTACATTCTTAATACAGAAAGGTATATATTTGTATTCTGTTTACATACGTACATTTAGCCATAGTACACATACTATCCAGAACCCTATATTGAAATATTTCTAATATAAAACTTCCTTTTAATGTTTATTTTTGAGAGAGAGTGAGACAGAGGACCGAAAGCAGGCAGACAGCCCAATGCAAGGCTCAAACTCATGAACCCTGAGATCATGACCTGAGCTGAAGTCGGATGCCTAACCAACTGAGCCACCCAGGCACCCTCTAATATAAAATTTCTAAAGCACTTACCTTGTTTATTTATTTTTTTATTTTTGAATGTTTACTTATTTTTGAAAGAAAGAGCAAAAGTGGGGCAGGGGCAGAGAAGGGGGACAGAGGATCTAAAGCAGGCTCTGTGCTGACAAAAGTCCAATGTGGGGCTCAAACTCACAAACTGCAAGATCATGACCTGATCTGAAGTCAGTCGGTCAGCCGACTGAGCCACCCAGGTACCCCCCCCGCCCACTTATCTTGCTGTTTTAAACAGTATCTCTTAAATATCATTTATATTAATCTTGGACATGATTATAAGCATCCAGTCCTCAGGTGTGTTGGAGTATAGCTTTATACAGATACAAAAAAAAAAAAAAAACCCAAACAAACAAAAAACAAACACCAAGACATAGTGTGAAATATGCACAAGGGATACTGACTGGCATCCCAGGAATTCTTGAAAAGGTCTCTGGTATTTGTTCTTTTGGTAATTTGCCTTTTTCTCCTGAGGGTGAAGTGAGCACATACAATAACATGCCCTCCTGGACTGCTTAAAAGGACACCACCTAGCAAAAGTAATTACTGAATCAAAAGCTAAAGCACCCCTCTGTGGGAGGCAGCTGAGCTATGGTGTGTTCAAGGGAAAAATCAGACAGAGCCAGCTTTTCCACAGCCGTTACCAGCTGTGTAACTGAGTAAATTAACATTCAAGTTTCAGTTTCCTCATCTGTAAACCAGGAATAATAAAACCTACTTCACATTGCTGTTGAGAAGATTAAATAAGGAAGAGCAGGGAAGGCTCTTAGCACCAGGTCCAGCACAGAGACAGTGCTCAGTCAGTGATCATTGACTATTATTATTATCATCGTTATTACTAATCCAGAGACTCCTTTATCCTTGTGAGAACATTCTTCAGGAGGAGAGGTACACAGGTGGTAATGGTTTTAAGTGAAGCTAACTTAAGGATCTAGTCCTCAGCAAGTTACCTTTTCATCTAAGAGTCTAGATAACATAGTTGCGTAGTAATTATGAAAACACAAATTCTGGAGCCAAGCTATATGGATTCTGATTCCAGCTCCACCATCTACTTCCTGCGTAACCTTTGACAAGTTGAGTAACCTCATCTCAGTTTCCTCTTCTGTAAAATAAGGCACAACCATAGTGTCTGCCTCATAGCACTATTTTAAGGACTTAATGTATCTAAAGTGCTTGCAACAGCATCTGGCCACAGCAAGTATTGTGTAAATGTTTGCCACTGATAGAAATGACATTTTGCTTAACATCTGTGGAGAAAGAGGAGGTAGTGACATCTATGGGGAGGGAGAGGGACACTGGTGTTCATGGTAACTTCTTGCCTTAGTGGTTACAGCATTCTCATGAAGCACCCTGCTCCTTGCCCCCAAGAGCTCATTCTCTAGCATTGACAGACCCTAATTGGAAAGGTGACCTATTGTGCATGACTTTGCTCAAGTTATTTCACTCCAAAGTCTCAAGGGACTCAATGATAACATAGGAATAGCAGTATCTACCACATAAAACTGTTGTGAGGATGAAATATGGTTCTGAATGTAAAATGGTTAACTCTATACTGGACTTTTGGAGATATTTTAAAGGGCTCAGCCTTAGGGTTAACTGAATTTGAAGCTCATACCTTGACCGCTGCCCTCACTGTCTTTAAGGGGCAAGGAAGCTACTCAGAAAAACTGTCAAACTGTTCTACTGCCAAACTCCCTCTCTTGAACCCTATTACCTCATTATATCTGTCCCCGGTGATGAACTGGTTCTCACCCAGGACTCTTAGTGAGTGTCCTGATGATGACTGGTGAACATACACTGAGGAATACCTGCCACCATCCTTGACTTTGTCTTTCACATCCAACATTGTGCCTCCCTCAGATGCCATCTTTCATTCTTATTCCCTCTCCCTCTCATGTGTGACTTCAGTCATTCATATATTTACAAACACCTGTGGTTTGCTAAACTCAGGGAAGCCAAAGTCCCTGCCTTCATGGAGAAGATAACATTGAACTATGATGGGGAAAGGCAATATAGGGGCTGGTTCAAGACAACAGGCTGTGAAATTAGCTCAACCTGGATTTGAGCCCCAGTCCTCTTGCTCATTAGCTGTGTGTTTAACAAATTAGGTAATTGCTCTAAGCTTCAATTTCTGCTTTTGGGAAATGTGAATTGCAAAGTCCACTTGTAACTAGAAGAATAACCCTTTTATTTGACCATCCACCCCCTATCTGCCTCTTAGAATTAGCTGCAGACCAAGAAAGTAAAATAAATCATCTTACTGGTTCCCTTTTGCTTGCAGAGTCTGACGCGAGAGGGTAACTTGTTTTAAAATGTGATTAGTTAAAAAGTGGGGGGGGGGGGTTGTGTTTTCAAAGCTTTGGCCAATTGTTCTGTAATAAAAGGTCACTACCACATTTCTGTTTTTTGAAAACACAAAGCAGTGAGTCCCACTGAAGAATGAATTGTGCCTTGCATCATAATGTAAAGCTGTTTGTTCACTGTGAGCAGGTATCTTTGCATATCATGTTGCATTTAAGACATTTTTTTCTTAAATTATGCTTAAAATGTAGTCAGTCTAAAAGGCACATTTTTTCCCCTTAGAGTAGTGGTGTCCCTTTGGGGGTATGTATGTATGTGGGAGAGACAGACAGAAACACAATGAGAAAATTTAATCCAATAATTGCACATCTTAAAGCTCGATTGAATAAGGAGGCACACCTTCAGTACACACTGGTAGAGGACCCTCAGAAGGGATCAGTACTTGGAGTGAACAAGCTCAAGTGACCATATAATTTATTATCCAAATCAGGATCCATTTGAAAGCAAATGGTTCTGCTATTAATTATTATAGTGGAATAATAGGTGTTAACTGGAGCTGTCTGGATGCAAACTGGAACATATAATCACTGCCAACGCCCATCCTGAACTGTTCTGCTAAAGTCTGCCCTTGCTAACTATGGTGTTATTCTAGTCTAAATACCCAGGAATGTGCTGTTCTGGATCATTATGTCCTATTAAGTCTCCCATTGGGGATGGGGGGGGATTAAAATCCTAGTGATGAAGTTTTGTGGTGATGGTGGGGGGTTTGGAGCTGATGGCCAAGAAAGAATTCTTGAAGACATCTTTGGTGCATAAAGGTAATTTAATTAAAGTACAGGGACAGGACCCATGGGCAGAAGGAGCTGCACTGGGGTTATGATGTAACTGATTACATACCCTCAGTTTGGGAGGGGGTTAGAGATAGAGTAAGTCTCTAAGGAATTTTGGAAGCAAGGTTTCCAGGACCTTGAGGGGGTAGCTATTGTAAGGAAAACATTTATTACCATTTAGTAAAACCTTAGTCATGAGACCCTTCAGATGTGTATCAGGGGCCCATAAGCTTGAAGTATGATTGCCAACATATATCTTAGGGGAGGTGAGCTAAAGCAAGTTTCCGAAGGAATTTTTATATGTTAAAGTAGACTTACAGGATCCTGGGGGTTGGGATAATGTTAAGCTAAGATTCTCTTTTGCCCCTAGCAAAGTGTCATCATTGAGGCTGCTGAGCTCCTAGAGGGAGGTCACTCTGCCAGTCTCAAGGACTTGTCAATGGTTGTAGGCAGGAAGGGAATTTAATTTTTCATTTACCTTAGTTTCCCACATCACCATGGCAAGCACTTAGACCCCTTTCCTTTGTTCTTGGGGAGCCAGGAGTATCCTAGGAATATCACACATATTCCACCTGGAGGTGGGGTAGGGGGTGCCATTAGCCTGTACTTTGCCCTCAGCTTGCCCCACACTCCCTCATTACTAGAAGAGACTAAAGTCAATTGGTAGGGAACAGGTTTTCCTACATTTGCATAGGGATTTTGTACTCTGAAAAATCAGCCACATGTTTTCTCTGAAAAGCTTAGATTATATTGGCTGGGCTGAAGCGTCCCTATCCAACACAGGTGGTTTCCTCTTGCTCTGCATCTATGACATCTTCTTTTCCTTTGTTTTGTGTCTATAGATATTAATCCCCAATATGATAACATCTCTATTCATGAAGGGAATGCAGCCTAGTACTATGTCAATTTTAGACAAAACCTTATAACCAGAGGTATAAATAACATTGTGCTCAGAGGTGTGTTTGAGGACATCAAATATGGCAAGTTACGATATGTAAAATCATTAAATGCAAATGAAAACAATGTCAAGTATCCCAGAACATAATGTATGTGATTCCAAGCCAGAGGGCATATGGAACAGATGGCAGAAATTAGATTACAATCAGGAGAGAAGGCACATAGGTTCTGAGGTAGGATAAATGCTAACAGGCATACCTCTACAAGGGCAGGGCATGTATCACAAATGCAAGAAGCTAATAATGCAGGAATATCAGGTCAACTACAGTCAGCTCAGTAAGAACCAAACATTTTATAATGTTCTTCAGCAGGCTGGAAAGCTTGGAAGTGGGGTTAGAAAGGGGAAGAGTGTGGAAAGTGGATGACCATGATGGCCTTAGGGTTCTCCTCCTTTAGCTTGACTAAACTTGAGACAGGCTTTGCTCAGACTGTATGCCTCTGACTTCCCTTTTCTTATAGCACTTACTTTAGAAAATATGCACTTGTAGATTATTTCTCTGTCCAGTTGAAATGTAAATCTTTTCCCAGACTCTAGCCCATTTTATAACCCAAGAACATCTTTCTCAAGGACCCTGGAGCCATTCCTTTGAAATGTAACCACTGAGGAAGATAGAGCTTTTTCTCCCAGTCTCTGTGAGAGGTTAGGAGCCTAACTTTGATATTCACCAATTAGCAGACACAGATGGCCCCAGATAATCACACTGACCAATCTCCCAAGATGTTCTGGAATACTCTTCCACTGGTTCACCTCAGTGTTTAAAAATCCCCCTGTCTTGGGGTACCTGGGTGGCTCAGTTGGTTAGGTGTCCAACTTTGGCCCAGGTCATGATCTCACGGTTTGTGAATTCAAGCCCCGCATCAGGCTCTGTTCAGAGCCTGGAGCCTGCGTTGGATTCTGGGTCTCCCTCTCTCTGCTCCTCCTCTGCTCACATCTCGCTCTCAAAAAAAAAAAAAAAAGAAAAAAAAAGTCGAGGATTTTTTTGAGTTCATTCTTTCCATCCTTTTGCCACAGTCTTGAATAAAGTCATCCTTGCCATTTTTAAACAAGTGTCCAGTACAATCTTTCTTCTATGTGGATTACTGTAGAGCATCTGCTTGGACAGCTGAAAACATCATAAACTCTAAATTAAATTTGCTTGACTAGAACAACTGTGATTTCAGGTGCTCCAAAGGGCCTCCTTCTACCTTACTCTCCAAAAACAATCTCCTCACCAGTTTGCAGAGGAAAACAAAATTTTTCTAACAAAGAATCAGCCTCTCCTACAATCAGAGATAAAAGGCTGGTTGAGGTAATGCTTCACTGTGAAGGAATTTCAGTAGTGGTGTAATCAGCCAATCAATAGGTGTAAATGGGTCATTATAAGAGCCTTTCCTGTTTGGATTAAGGAGCAGAAAGCCTGAGAAGAATAGGAAGACAAGTGGCTGGTGGTGCAGAGGAGGAAAAAAGGCAAAAAAAAAAAATGAGGGCAAAGAAATTTCACAGGATTTACAGCTTTGCCTAGAGTCTGCCTCATCTACCTCCAACTGGGTTAGGATAAAAAGAAGTTGGGGGCTGAGATATTCTTGCCATGCAGCTGCACACACAGGCAGCCACACTTGGTTTGATTAATGAAGATGTTCAGGGTTTGTTTTATTAAACACTTCTGACTTCTTGTAAAGTAGCTCAGATTTTAGAATATCACTGTACTTGAAATCTGACATTGTTTCTCCACTTTTCTATGGCGTGCGTCAAATTTGTGTGTGCGCACACACACACACACACACACAGGCACACACTACAGCCTCAGGCAAGGCAAAAATTACAAATCTCCCTCCATTTCATTTATTGCTATATTGAAAAAATCCCTCAGCAATAAGAATGTTAGACATAAACCATAAATATACATTTTAAAGTCATTAATAAAACTTTTAGGAAAAAATATTGTAACATAATTATATATTGATACAAAAAACCTCAATCGATTCTATGAAATAACCTATGATTGACAAAATAATTGAGGTAAGATAACAATAATTACAATTAAAAATCAGGAAGACCAGCAATTTTTACCTTTGTGTGGATATAGTTGCCAATAAAAGAAGTAAAAAATGGAAATTTATGGGATTTCATCCCATCACCAACCAATAAAGCCCATAAAATTCTTCTGGATGTTTGGATTTTTTTCTCATACCTACTGAACTGGGATATCCCTTCGGAAACAGGGAATTTGAGTCCAAGAGGAATCCTGTGTTAGACATAAGTGGTGTAAATGACTGCTGAAAACTTCTACATTTCCATGTAAACATTTGAGCCCAAAGTATAAGCTTAAATTCTGGGCCTAAAAAAAATAAAATAGAATAAAATAAAATGAGCTTGCAAAAACTTCTCCATCTTTTGTTATTTAATCATGTTTTAAACTCCTCTGTAATTCAGAGAATCTTTAGAAGAGGTTTTAACTAAAGTATGTGATGCAGTATTTATGAGCTTAGGTGAAGGAAATCTATTTATTTCCTATTTATTTAAGATATTTAGCAAAGACCTGAAACCTACTTCCCCTAAGAACATTCCAAAGAGTTCTTTCATTGTCTCATATGAAGAGCACAGCTGACATACAATTTTTGTCCAGGAAGTTTCAGAATTTAATCTTAAAGCTTGAGGAAAACATTTATTTGTGGAGAATTTAGGTTAAATTACTTTACTTATGTATTTAGTTTTCAACATATTATCACACCAAAGGGTCAATAAGTTGTTTGAAAACTACTTACATAAAATACTGCTTACAGATCATTAACTACCTGATGGACAGCCCCAGGCAACGAAGTCTGAAGTGCTTGGAGCCCAGGAAAGATCAATCAGAAATGTGAAAACAAACCCAGGAAAGGATATTGTAAGGAATACAGAAATTAGTATTCATTTTAGAGAGAGTTGTTGAATAATGCCTCCCTATTTTGATTAAGACAAGTTCCTGTGAATAAGCTTTGATTTCACATGCCTAATTATACATGACAGGATCAAGTTTATTTCTGGTAATAAAATTAAGAACTTGTGACAACTCCTCTTGTGTCCCACACCAATGTGCTGAGGCAGTTATCAGATTCTATTGTAAGAACTGGCTTCCTCTAAGAGATTTCTTGAGTTTGGCACAGAGTAGGTACTCAATAAACACGTACTGAATTAAAATTAATGAACAATAAGCATATGCCAGACGACAAGTGAACCAAAGTTCTCTACTTTCTGCCCCAAACATGATATTAATTACTTCACGGACAGAAAGCAACTTCAGTGAAGGGAAGTGGGCAAGAGGATCTGCTCTTTAAACTAGTAATGGAATAGGCAAATATTTTAAATTATTTTAAATCTAACTCACTGGGGCTTAAGTCCCAAGACAAAATCAACAAGACCTTACTAAAAACTGCAAAATTCAACACCCTATATTTGCATTTTCTAAAGAAAACTCATTGCCATTAAGGAAGGTAAGGGGCATGCCTTTTAAATATTTATATAGCTTAATGTTCCATTTATTTTTTTAATTTTTTTAACATTTGTTTATTTTTGAGACAGAGACAGAGTGTGAGTGGGGGAGGGGCAGAGAGAGAGGGAGACACAGAATCTGATGCAGGCTCTGAGCTGTCAGCACAGAGCCTGACACAGGGCTTGAATTCATAAGCTGTGAGATCATGACCTGAGCTGAAGCTGGATGCTTAACCAACTGAGCTACCCAGGCACCCCTTAATGTTCCATTTCAAGGCTGGTACTAACAGTTCATTTAGTCAGAGGAGATTAATATACTGGTATTTTTATTAAAATAACTGAAGGCAACTTTAGATCACGTGTAAGTGGAAAACTAAATGGAAGACAAAGGCATAAAAACAGCATGGCTACTTTATGGAAACAACATACTTTTGTCATCAAGTTTTGTTTGGATAGTCTTGCTTTCTCCTGTGAGACTGAGACCTTTTCTGCAGAAGAAATGGAATGTAGGAGAGAAGAAAGGTCATAATCTAATTCTTTTAGATAATTTGGAAATAAGCCTACCCTATAGAGAAAAATATGAAAACTGGAGAGGGAAGAGGATACAGAGTAAGAGGTCCAGGAGGATGTCTTAGTTTGGTGTGCTATGGCAAAAGTATAATAGACTGGGTAGCTTAAACAACATATACTTGTTTTCTCACAGTTCTGGAGGGAGACCTAGTGTCTGGTGAGAGCTCACTTCCTTGCTTGTAGACAGCTGCCATCTCACTATGTACTCGCAAGGCTGAGAGAGAGAGGTCGTCTCTCTGCAGTGTCTTACAATATGAGCACTGATCCCATTCATCTGGGCCCTACACTTATGATCTAATTACCTCCCAAAGGCCCCATCTCTTAATACCATCACAGTGAGAGCTAGGAGCTTCAATCTGTGAATCATGGGGAGGAAGGGAGAGAGAGAGGGAGGGAGGACACAATCATTCAATGCACAACAGAGACTGCATCCTACTTTAAGTCCTGAAGCTTAGGTGACTGGGGAAGGCCTGAGAAGTAATTTTTCTTGCTCAAAGAGTGATCAGAATAACAAAGAACTGTCAAGTATATTAAGTGCTATAAAAGAAGTTCCCTTAGAAAGGGGTGAGACCAGACTCTTCTCTGGTCCTCATAGTGTCTCAGATTAATGAATGAGCCAAAGGCAAGCTGATGGCAAAGCACAAGCTAACACCAACTCATACCCTCTGTCTCCCAAGGTGGGATATGCATGATAATTCTCAGGCACTCCTGGCTGCCTAAGAACAAAGGAAAGAGAAAAACAAATGGTTAACGGATAGAGATCACAGTGATGCAGGACATGAATCTCCATCAGTTTGCAACTGTTTTAATAATTTACAAGAAAAAAAGAAACCTCCAGAAACCTATAGACTCAGTTTCCTGGAGCCCTAACATCACCCTCCCCTCTAGAGTGATGAGGGGAACAAAGGTAAGAAGAAAATGCAGATAAAACTAAATTTCTTTATAACCTGTAGCCCATTGACAAATACTGGAGACAGACAGGCAGAGTATAACATTTCTCTAGGAACTCCCTTCTGTCATAATGTTAATGCTTTGCTAGAGGGAAAAACAACCTAGCTTGGCAATACCTAGGCCTCCTTATCTCAGGAGTCCTCTTTAGCATATGAAAGTCCTTTTGGAAACCTCCTTTTTGCCTTTACCTCCCCCAACTCCATAGTGCACAATCAGTCACTCCTCACAGCCCCACTTTTTCTGGGGTCTCACAGTGCCACTCTTTCTGCCCACAGGTCCTATCCCCATGCTTTAATAAAATCACCTCTTTGTGCCAGTGTCTCAAGAGTTCTTTCTTGGTCATTGGCTCTGGACCATCACTCCAGAATTGCATCAAGATCAGAAGTGAGAAAAACCCTAGAGTTTCACTGGCACAATGTTATCTTATTGGAAGTGGTTCCAAACCACAGTTTGGGAAGAGAGTTTATGGAGAGAATTTCTCACAGTCCAGTATCAGGGGAGAGAATATATTAGAGATACAAGTTTCCAGTATTCAAGAATTTTTTGCTGTCAAAAGGCAAGAAAGTTAGGTTTGAATGTATCACTAACTCTAATCAAACTAAATGGGGAGTTCTATATATCTTACAATATCTCCCTCCATTTTTCAAAAAATTGTATTTCAAATTTATGTTACATAGAAGGGAAGCTTTATATATTTAGTCTTTCTTAAATTCTGTCATTTTTAATTATTTACTTGTATCTTTCCTTGCTTAATTTCATTTTGTGACTCTTAAGGAAAGAATCAAAGGAAATGAATATTTTACTATAGTGTAGTTTTTCTATGATACCAAAGCCAAGATTATTTCTACTTGTTGGCAATGAAATAATAACTGTAAATATAAAAGTGCACCTCTCATGCCATTTTGCAGTCCATAAAGTACCAATTATGCCTTGAACTTTCTGTAAGAATTCAGAGTATAATATGTCTGCACTTTTAGTATATGAGCAAGTTTGTATTATATTGTTTATTGACTCTAATATATTGACACAGATACAGGCCAAAAAAAAAAAAAATCAATGAAATACACACACACACACACACACCCGCGGCTCCTCTGAAAATCCTATATAAGAAATATTGGGAATAAGATATAATTATCAATAAAAAGGAAGAGATATTGGAAATGTGAGAAAATTAAAAATCAAGCACAAAACAGGAAAAAAGTGCTTTACCAAAATATATGTTTAAGGGGATTGAAGTCTTAAAGATACTTTTCAAGTTAGAAGATAATATGTCATATTGTCCAAACATGTTGTAGCACTGAGATAAAAAGCATGCATAAGGTTTACTTTCATCTATGAGCCTCTGCAATAGTCACTCATATGTAATTTATTTGTAATGATTGAGTATTTTTGCATATTGTGATCTATATGAGATCCTTTTCCTCAACTAATACTCTAAACACCCAAATATTAACTTTAGGAAGAGTCCAGAATTGCAAAATACATTTCTTGTCTTATTTCTGTTATCTCATTTAAACTTCATAACTACATATAGTCAGGGAAAGCTGTCTCTCTTTGGACTTTTAGGAACTGAGGCTCAGAGAGGTTTAGCAACTTGTTCAAGGTCTTTTCATTTATAAATGATAGAGCCGGGACTGAAACTCAGGTCTTCAGATGCCAAATCCTACTTTTATACAATTTGAAATGATTCATTTTTTAAATGGCCAGATATTTGTTACAAGCCCTATACTAATTATGTCATAATTAAAGTTACTTTAAAAATTTTAGGTGAACAAAGAATTAGTTTCATGCTTTCTTCAAAGGAAACGAATTTCCATTCTAAGAATATTTGATCCCTATGAGAATCATACACAGGATGAATTATTAAACTTAAAAACACAACAAAACAAAATTAGGGAGGAGAAGCCCAGATGGGGCCTGGCTGACGCCATGATGCCCAGAGTTAGGAGACACAGTTGTGAGAAAAAGTAGCAAGAGTTCAAGGAGCAGTTTACCAGAGAGGACAGCTACAGAGAAAGAATTTGGATATTCAGCAGAGTACTGATACCACGTGCTTCTGAGAAAACTCTCTGAGGCAAGGGAAAGAAATATTCAAAAGGATTCAAAGAAACAGTAGCCAGAGACCACACAGGACTGGGAGTTGTAGGTGTAAAGTATGTGGGTATAAAGCAGGTGTAATTGGAGGTTTTGAAAGAAAGGAGAGAGAGGTTGGGAGATAGAAAATATATTGCAACATTTATAAGAACTAATGGATACAAATCCTACAAAGTTTATAAAAATGCATATAAACTCACAAATCCAAAAAGTTTACCAAACACCAAGCACAGTTATATATAATTATATATAATTCTTATAAACAGAAAAACACTGCCAGAGGAAAAAGTCTCATTAGGTACAAAGGAACAAAGATGAGGATGATAGCAGATTTCACACTAGAAATAATGCAAATGAGAAGTAGTGGCGCAACATTTTTTCAAGGCTGAAAGACAAAAACTGTAACCCATATTCTATACCCAACAAAAATATCTTTTAAAACTGAAGGCAGAATATAGACATCTTTAGACATAAAACTGTTAGAATAATTCATCACCAGCAGACCTGCACCACAAGAAATGTTAAAGGAAGTTCTTTAGACATAAGGAAAATGATACCCAATGGAAAAATGGATATACAGCAAGGAACAAGAATCCTGGATGTGGTCTTATGTGGAAAATACGTGAGTTTTTCTGATAATTAAATTCTCATAAAAAGATAGTTGACTTCTTAAGCAAAAATAATAAATGTGTGGCTTGAGGTATATATAACAAATGAAGAGGTAAAATATATAACAGCAATAGCACAGACACCAAGAAGGAGAAATAGATGTACATTACTGTAAGATTTTAACCTGTACATGAAGTATCATAATATTACTGGCAGATACACTGTTACCTTAAAGATGTATACTGTATACTCTAAAGCATCCACCAAAATAACAACTACAAGAAAGTTACAATTAACAAGCCAAATAAGATTTGATAGAATCATAAAAATTACAAGAGAAGTGAGGAAAAAAAGGAATGAAGAACACATAGAAGAAAACAGAGCAAGATCAGTGATTTAAACTTCATATATGAATAATCTACATTAAATAAAATAGTCTAAATGCTCTAACTGAAAGTCAGAGATGATGAGATTAGATAAAACCACAAGACGCAACTATTTTCTGCCTATAAGAACCCAACTATAAATAATGAAGACACAAATAGGTCAAAATAAAAGTATACAAAAAGATATAATGTGCAAATACTACATTAGAAAGTTGGTGTAACTTAATTTCAATAAGATTGACTTCAGTGCAAAGAATATTAACAGGGATTAAAAAAAGAATACTGATGGAAAAAGAGATGAGCCCATCAATAGGATATAACAATCAAGTTACAAAATGCATATTATCTGGCCACATGGAATGGAATTATAAGTCAACAACAGAGCTATCTAAAAATTGCCCAAATATTTGGAAACAAAGTAACAGCCTTTTAAATAACTCATAGGTCAAAGAAGATATCAAAATGGGTGCCTGGGTGGCTCAGTTGGTTAAGTGTCCAACTTGAGGGGCGCCTGGGTGGCTCAGTCAGTTAAGCGTCCGGCTTCGGCTCAGGTCATGATCTCACGGTTCGTGGGTTCGAGCCCCGCATCAGGCTCTGTGCTGACAGCTCAGAGCCTGGAGCCTGCTTCGGATTCTGTGTCTCCCTCTCTGTCTGACCCTCCCCTGCTCACGCTGTCTCTCTCTGTCTCTCAAAAATAAAATAAAAAACATTAAAAAAAAAAGATTTAAGTGTCCAACTTGAGCTCAGGTCATAATCTCATGGTTCGTTGATTTGAGCCCTGATTGACCTCTGCACTGACAGCCCAGAGTCTAGAGCCTGCTTCAGATTCTGTGTCTCCTTCTCTCTCTCTGCCCTTCCCCTGATTGTTCTCTCTCTCTCTCTCTCTAGTAAATAAACATTTTTAAAAAATTAAAAAAAGATATCAAAAGGGAAAATGAAATTTGTTTTTAACTAAAAATATATCAAACATATGTCATTAAATATTTGCCCAAATTCAGAAAATGTACAAAACGAAAAGAGAACGCTAAGGCAAACTATGGACTTTGGATGATTATGATGTGTCAATGTAGATTTAATGTAGATTGGTGGAAAAGTACCATTCTGGGGAATGTTGATAATAGGCTATGCAAGTGTGGGGGCAGGGATTGTATGGAAATCCCTGTGTCTCCCTCTCAGTTTGCAGTAAATGTAAAACTGCTCTAGAAAAAAACTGTCTTTTAAAAAAAAAAAACACCAATCTGTTCTCTGTATATGTGGCTTTGTTTTTGTTTTTAGAATCTACATGAGAATGAGATCATATGATATTTGTCTTTCTCTGACTTATTTCACTTAGAATAATACCCTCAAGATCCACCCACATTGTCACAAATGGCAAAATTTTATTCTCTTTTTTATGGCTAAATAATACTGCATTTTTATATGTATATACCACATTTTATCTATTCATCCATAATGAAATGTTGTTTTCATATCTTGGCTATTATAAATAATGCTACAATAAACATGGAGTGCATATATATTTTTAAATTAGTGTTTTCATTTTCTTCATATAAATAACCAGAAGTGGAATTACTGGGTTGTAGGGTAGTTCTATGTTTTAAATTTTTTGAGGAACCTCCATACTGTTTTTTCCTAAGTGGCTGTACCATTTTACATTCCCACCAACAGTGCACAGGGGTTCCCCCATCTGTCTACATCCTAATATCTTTTGTCTCTTATCTTTTTGATAATAGCCACTCTAACATGTGTAGGGTGATATCTCATTATGGTCTTGATGTGCACTGCTCTGATAATTAGTCATGTTGAGCATACCTGTTGCCCTCCTGTATGTCTTCTTTGGGAAAATGTCTATTCGGATCCTTTGCTCACTTTTAAATCAGATTCCTTGAGTATAGTTAATAATACTCTATTGAATATATATTTTAAATGTTTATTTTTGAGCATGAGCAGGGGAGGGGCAGAGAATGAGGCAGGCAGAGGATCTGAAGTGAGGTCTGTGCTGAGAGCAGCAAGCCTGCTGCAGGGCTTAAACTTACCAACCATGAGATGGTGACTTGAGCTGAAGTCAGATGCTCAACCGACTGAGCCACCCAGGTACCTCTCTATTGAAAATTTTAAAGTCGCTAAGAAAGTAAATCTTAAAAGTTCTCAGCACACACACATACACACACACACACACACACACACACACACACACACGGTTCTTATCACAAAGATTGTAATTATATAGTGATGAAAGTTAACTGGGCTCTTTGTGGTGATCATTGCACGATATATAAATATCAAATCATTGTTGTTTATCTGGAACTAATATAATGTAATATGACAACTACATCTCAGTAAAAAAATTCAATTGAAAAAAATCAAATCATACAAAGCAAATTTTCTGGCCACAACTGAATTAAATTAGAGGTCAACAACAGAGAGCTATCTCAAAATTACCCAAATATTTGAAAAAGAATACATTTCTAAGTAACTCATGGGTCAAAGTATCAAAATAGAAAATAAAACTTGTTTTTCACTGAATTTTAAATTCAATGAAAATATAATCTATCAAATTTTATGGGATGCTGGGAAACTTCTAACACTAAGCACCTATATTATAAAAGAATAAGGATCTCTAATCAATGCCCTCAGCTTCCATGTTAAGGAACTATAAAAAGAAAGGGAAATTAAGACCAAAGTAAGAAAGGAAGAAAGGAAATAATAAAGATCAAAATTAAAATTAGTGACTTAGAAAATATAAAAACAATAGAAAAGTATCAATAAAACCATGAGGTAATTCTTTGAGCAATTCAACAAGATTTATAAACTTCTACCCTGGGTTATCAGGAACAAATGTGAGGGGAAAAATAAATTACCTAAAACAAAAATGAGAGAAGTGAGAACACTATTGTTTTTATAGATATTAAAAAGGGAAAAATTAAGATAACTTCATGCCAATAATTTTAACAATTTGTATGAAATGGACAAATTCCTTGAAAAATACCAACTGCCAAACCTTACTCAAGAAAAACTCAATAACCCAAATAGCCCATATCTATCAAAGAAACTGAATTTTTAATGAACAACCTTCCCACAACAAGAACTCTAGGCCTAGATGGCTTTACTCATTAATTCTACAAAACATTTAAGGAAGCAATAATACCAATTCTACCAAACTCTTTCAGAAAACTGGAGGGGGTGACTACTTCTCAACTCATTCTATGAGGCCTTCATTACCCTGATAACAAAGCCAGCAAACACATTATAAAAAATGAAAGACACCTATAAAAAAAGCTATTCTTCATGAACACAGATCCAAGAATTCTAAACAAACTTTTAGTAAAACAAATCTAATAATACATAAAAAAAGATAATATAGAGTGACCAAGTGGGGTTTATCTTAGGAATTCAGGGTTTAACATTTGAAAAATCAATAAAATCTGCCATATTAATAAATTAAAAAATGATTTCAATAAATACACAACAAGCATTTAACAAAATCCAGTATCCATGATAAAATCTCACAGCAAATTAGGAATAGAAGACAACTTCCTATCCTTGATAAACGATATTTATGGAAAACCTACAACTGTCATACATAACTGTGAAAAACTAATTATTTTCTCCCTAAAATCAGTAGCAAGACAAAGATGTCCCATTTTCACCACTTCAACTACTTTGCTAAAAGTTCTGGATAGTTCACTCAGACAAGATAAAGAAATAAAAGGCATCCAGAATGGAATGGAATAAGTAAAACTGTATTTGCTGACAATATGATCAGCTATGTAGAAAATCCTCTAGAATCTATAAAAAAGATACTAGAAATGAGTTTAGCAAGGATACAGAGTATAACATTAATATACAAAAATAAGTTGTACTTCTATATATGAGCAACAATTAGAAACTGAAAATGTTTTAAATATCACATAAGATAGCATCAAAAATTATGAAAAAAATCTGAGAAAAATATTGGAAGACCTTTACCCTGAAAACTATAAGGCATTTCTGAAAGAAAATAAGATCTAGATCAATGGAGATATATATCTTATTCAATGTCAAAACACTTAATAGTGTTAAGATGTCAGTTTTCCCCATAGTGATCTTTAGATTCATTGTAATCCTAATTAATATGAAAATCTTTGCAGGAGATTTTGTAGAGATTTACAAGCAACTTCTAAAATTACTACAGAAATGAAAACAACCTAGATTATTCAAAACAACTTTGAAAAGAAAAACAAATTTGGAGAACTAATATTTCCTGATCTCAAGAGTTCTTATAAAGCTACATTAATCAAGAATGTATAGTACAGGGGCATCTGGGTGGCTAGTCAGTTAAGCATCCAGCTCTTGATTTCAGATCAGGTCATGATCTCACGGTTTGGGCTGTGCCCTAACGTTGTGAAGCCTGCTTGGGATTCTCTATCTCCCTCTCTCTATCCCCTCCCAGTCTCTCTCTCTCAGTAAATAAATAAACATTTAAAAAAGAAAAAAATAATTGGGGAAAGGGAGGGAGGCAAACCATGAGAGACTCTTGAATACTGAGAACAAACTGAGGGCTGATGGGGGAGTGGGAGAGGAGAAGGGGGGTAATGGGCATGGAGGAGGGCATTTGTGGGGATGAGCACTGGGTGTTACATGGAGACCAACTTGACAATAAAAGAAAAAAGAAAAAAAATATTAAAAGTATCATTAAGAAAAAGAAAATGAAAAAGAAAAAAAAGAATGTATAGTACTAACTCTTAAGACACATAGGTGAATGAAACAAAACAGAGTCCAGAATTAAACTCACACATACATGATCAAAGAATTGATTTCCAACAAAAAGGCAAAGGCAATTCAGTGGAGAAAAGACAGTTTTTTAACAAATGGTATTGGGAAAACTTGGCCATCTATATGCAACATGGACACTTCAATAACAAAAAAAAATATGATGAGTGGCAAATATGTATATGAAAGGATGTTCAACATCAGTAGTCATTGTGAAAATGCAAACTACACCACAAGGAAATATCATCACACACTATTAGAACTGCTAAAACGACTGCTCTAGACCAAGAATTAGTGATAATGTGAATAAAATGGAAGACACCGAAGTCTCACACCACCCCCACCCCAGGAAGAATGCAAAATGAAAGAGCCACCTTGAAAGGTAGTTTGACAATTTCTTAGAATGCTAAACATGCAACATGACCCAGGCATTCTACTCTGAGTACTCTCCTGAAAGAAATAAAAAAGCATGTGTCTATATAAAGACTTGTAAATAAAATGTTTATAGCAGATACACACATACATTAATCAGAAACTGGAAGTAACACAAATGGCCAAATTATGATGTAACCATACAGTAAAATACTACTGAGTAATGAAAAAGAAATGAAGTATTGATAAAAACAACAACATGGAGGCTTCCCAAATAATTATGCTGGAAAAAAGTCCCAATTTAAAGAGTCTATATAATTCCATTTTTATAAAGTTATAGTAAAATTCAAACTAATTTATAATGACAGAAAGCAGGGAGGCTGGGTGGCTCAGTTGGCTAAGTGTCCAACTTCGGCTCAGGTCAGATTATTCTCACGGTTTGTGGGTTCAAGCCCCACATCAGGCTCTGTGCTGACAGCTCAGAGCCTGGAGCCTGCTTCAGATTTTGTGTCTCCCTCTCTCTCTACCTCTCCCCTGCTCGTGCTCTCTCTCTTTCAAAAATAAATAAACGTTAAATAAAAATTTATAATGACAGAAAGCAGGTCAGTGGTTACCTTGGAACTGGGAGCTAGAGCAAGATTAGAAGGGGTAGAAGGGAGAGATTTTTAAAAAGAAAAAGAAAAAAATGATAACATTATTCTCATAATCTGAGAAAAGAACTTCCTACTCAAATGAAAACAAAAAGAAATCAAGAAATAAGATTTGAAAGTTGCATTTAAAAGTGTGCTTTGACATGATGGGCACCTGGATGGCCCAGTTGGTTGTGTGTCTGACTTTGGCTCATGTCATGATGTCACAGTTCATGAGTTCAAGCCCTGCATCTGGCTCTCTGCTGTCAGTGCGCAGCCTGCTTTGGAACTTGCTGGAAGCCATTTCTGAAGTAAAGTGGGTTTGCAAGGTGGAGGCCTCCTGCTGTCAGATGGCGACCCAACATCTACACCCACTCAATTTTTGCTTGAGCACTGACCCCCAAGGCGCCTGGCTGACTGGTATCAGATCTTGTGAAGGAACTTATAGGAGTTTCTTCTTTTGTGATTATGGGAGCAAATATTAAATTTCTCGAGAAAACTGTTTTTCTTCCCCTCAAGAAAACAGGCCACTGAACCCTGCTCACAAAGAACTAACTTTTGCCTTTGCTATGCTAAAAATATTGTCTTGTATTTGAATGCTAAAGATACCTTCCTTTCCCATGTGATAAGCATCTAGTCACCTACTTCAATCACTATTGATAAAGATTATGCATGAGTCTTCTACCAATCTATGTTCTGGGAAATTTTTACATACCAAAGAATTTATTATCAGAAATCACTGTCTAAGGCAATTGCCACTTCTGTTTTGTACCCCATACATTTTTTTCAATAAATAAAGCTGACTCTCCGGTCAGTGCAGAGATGCCTGCCTGGTGATCAGAAAGAAGCTGAGGCTCTCTCACTCCCTTTCACCGACACTGTCCATCCTTCAGGGAGCCCTGGACCTGCTGGAGCTGGACTCCGGCAGGATCTTCTGTCTCCCTCTCTCTCTGCCTCTCCCCTGCTTGCTCGCTCGCGTGCGCTCTCTCTCTCTCTCTCAAAAATAAATAAAACATTAAAAAGTTTTAAGTGTGCTTTGACTTGAAAAGTCGTGAGTTTTAAGTCCAGCTATTTGTGTTTGTGATGAATAGATGAGAAAATGGTGGCTTCATTCATCTTGTCTTACCTTTAGTGAAAAATTCTGTCAAACACCTTCTTGTTCCCAAATTATGGGAAGTGGCAGGGAATCTTTGCAAATCTGAAATTTACTGACCTTACAGTTTAACATAAATAAAAATGCAGAAACATATCTAACAACTAGCAAGAAATACAGGTAAAGAGGACATGCTTTATTATACCTCTTTCAATGAGCTGTTACAAAACTCTCTCAATCAAACTAATTCCAGGGAGAGCAGTTGTGAATTCAAATAATTAATTCTTGGTAACTGTTTACTATACAGCTCTTAGGCCAGTTACATCAGAAGAGCTGATTCCACCAAGAATTAACCCATTTAGTCCAGTTGGGTGTAGAATGTTGAGCAGAATTCACTCAGCATCACACACCAACAGCATCTCTAGTAGCCTTTAAAAGCGAGGCTAACAAATGGTTTGCCATATCCACACTGCCAGGCATGTTCCACTGAATAATGCCAAAGGAAAAAATTCTCATCCATCAGCTTGCCTGCCAGCCACCAGTAACAGCCATCTGTCAAGGAAGACTTTTCCTCTTTGGAAAAAAAATCAAGGAAAACTCAAATGGAAGCAATTCTCTAAGGAGTTTACACACTAATGACCTAGTGAAATTAAGCCCCAAGTAGTCCCAGGACACTGCCCATGAGCTGCAATGGAAGTTGGATGGATTTATAGCTGCTGAGTCAGGAAAAGGTTTATAAAATTTTCAATGGCAAATTGGCCTAGACTCAGCTGGGCACAAAAGTTAATTTTAAAAACAAAAACAAAAAAATAAAACCACAGATGGAGTACTCCATGTAGAAACTCTAGGACCTGGCCAGTTTTCAGCCATCTGACTTCAGCCTCCTGGCCTTGTTTACATGGACTCATTTGATTCAATCAGTGCTTCAGCACTGGTGAAAGCATGTTTCTCTGAATAGGTGATCTCATCTTCCACAAAGTCAAGACCCCTCCATGGCCACAGGGACAGATAAAGCTTTATTGCCAATGCTGTAATTAAAGGTGCAGGTATGGCTGGACACTGATTACCTATACTTGTCAATATAAGAGCTTGCTGCCAATTAGACTTTCTCTAGAATGAGATTTTTGTCTTTCAACTTTTTCAACCACAATAAGAAATATAGTTTATATGACGGTCCAGTACATAATACATACAGAGCTGATTTTCCAAATATTTAATAATCAGTGTGTTATAGGCATCAATCTATCAGAATAGGGCATTAACTAAAGAGACCAAACATCAGCTGTAAACAGCCTATTATCACCATTCCCAATGTCGATTGGGTAAATTATCATGAAACGGAAGTTTGAACAATGTGTTCTCTTATGAGCAATCCATTCATAGGTTGTTGTTGTTTTTGCTGTTATCTTCTGTTCTGTTCTTCCTTTTGTTTATTCAAATGCTGATCATTGCTGTTAGGATCAACTAATATATTATGTCTTGCAGTTTTAAAAACTATGCTCTTGAAAATCAGTTTCATGTTTTTATTTTATTGTGGCAAAACACATGTAAAATTTACTGTTTTGATGTGTACAGTTCAGTGGAATCAAGCGCAGTCACACTGTTGTGCAACCAGCCAACACCATGCATCTCCAGAACTTCCTCATCTTCCCAAACTAAAACTCTGTATTCATTAAATACTAACTCCCCCATTCCTCTCCATCCCGAACTCTGGCAAACACCATTCCACTTTCTGTCTTTATGGATTTGACCACTTTAGGTAGGTGTGGTCCATTCTTTTTTTTTTTTTTTTAGTTTATTTTTGAGAGAAAGAGAGAGAGAGAGAGAGGGAGGGAGGGAGTGAGAGACAGAGAGTGAGCGGGCGAGGGGCAGAGAGAGGGGGACACACAGAATCAGAGCAGGCTCCAGGCTCTGAGCTGTCAGCACAGAGCCGGATGCGGGGCTCAAACCCACAAATCATGAGATCATGACCTGAGCTGAAGTCAGATGCTCTACTGACTGAGCCACCCAGGCACCCCATGTGTGGTCCATTCTTAAGGCATAATGGTTCCATGAAATAGGGCAATAAGAATATGTGCAGTGAGGAAAAAATGTAAAAGCAGGACACGGAGTGAATATGTAATAGAACCACTGTCAAAACGCAAAGTTCTATCATACTTACATATTGTATAGTTAAATGTCTTATAAAAAGATATTAAAGAACAGTGATACAGAAATCTACTAGGATACATGAGATATTTAAAATGTTCTATAGAGTGCTAAGACAACTGACTATATGATCATTCAGGAGAAATGCCCAGCACCAACAATTTTTATTCTCCCTTTTTTTTTTACAGGGCCAAGTGCCAAGAGTGTGAACCCAGCAAGAAGCAGCATATCCTAGAACAGCTTTCAGCTAAGAGACAAAAGCAGATAGAAAACATAGCTTCCTTCATTTCAACTCCACTGAGTCTCTATACAACTGGCACCAAATTTGCACATATGCTTTATTACCAAATTCATGAGTAAGATGCACTTTTCACTTTTAAACTCATGTAATGGATAATGATATTTTGTGGATAGAGACCAGTATTATAGAGTCCATTTGCGATTCTTTCAGTATGTGTTTGTTCCTCGTTTATCTTCTTGTAACAAATTAATAATATGTTGTTTATAGTTTACTGTTTAGCAGCATATTATTTTTTTTACTTGGGGGAAGTCACATAATAAGTGTTATCAAGCATCTTTGTCATTAAAGACATTGGTCCTATTTTAGGATCACGTTTTGGGATGTGTGATGAGAGGGACTTGCATGAGAACTGAGGGAAAGCAGAGTGGTCTCTGAGGGCACAGAACCAAGACCCTCTTAGGGTAGAACACTTGTCTGAAGCTCATCATAACTCTATGAGGTAAACAATCAAGAAATAAATTTCTATCTATAATTTAGAAGTAAACATTTAAAAATCTAGAAGGGAAAGTAATTTACCCAAGTGGTGAATCTGGAAAAATGCAGAGGTTTGGGGTTTCCAGTAAAGCTCTCTTTCCCTCCAGGAAAGAATCTTTCTATTCCTTCTAGATTAGGATTGCATAAAATCACATAAATTACACTGCTCACAAATAAGTACTATCATTTGGAATGGTAAGCAAGTAATGGATATTTTTATATAAATGATAATTGAGAAAACATAATAGAATTAATTTCAGCAGCACTTAAGCAAAATGTACTTGAGTAAATAAAACTGGTGATCAGATGTGATTAGCCATCATCATGAATAATAGATTCACTATTTTGTGTGCCAGATAGAATGTTGGCTACCTGTACCTTTGATGTCTCTTTCGATCTTCACTACAACCCCAAGAAGTTGGTAAGTTGGTATTTGTACCCATGTATTCTGTATTCAGATTTAAAATTTACTGAAGAAGAAAACTGCATAATTGAAACCTCGCTTTCAGAAGATAAATTTGACAGATTTATGCAATTTATATTTATTAGGAGGAAGCTGCAGACCAGAAACCATGATTCAATAACTGAAATCAGGAAAACATGAGAGAGCTTTATTGAAACACAATGAATTAGTGGTAACAGCCCAATAATGGGGGAGAAATTCATCAAGCACTTGGAAACATGGGGCAAATATTCAGGAACTTGATTAGCCTGAGAAATGAGCTGGGAAAACATTTGCTACAAAGGTACAATCTATGCAGTTTTAAGAGTACGGAAGGCATGAACGATGATAAGGGTTCAGAAGGCAGAATTTGAGAAAGGGAGGAGAAGAAGGAGCAAAAGAGAAGGAATGCTCAGAGACCCAGAAGAAAGAGGATAATGCCAGGTACAGAAAGAAATGGAAGATAGATATGAGGAGGTTATAGGCAACTACGTCGAATGCTAAGGAGGTCCCTTATGGAAAAGATTTCTCCCCTGACCTCCAAGGGAACATTTACAAGTTATAGGGTCAGAAGTAGACTCCACATGGAGCAAAAAAGGTCAAAGTTAATGAGATGCCATTTATCACCCTCTTACTGTAAGGCAGCAAGGGTCACTGTATTACACATCAGTTATGAAGAATGCATCACAGGAACTCCACGGGGGTAGATATTTTCAGTGTCAGGGACCTCCATATGTACACTGTTCTATACTACAAGCAATTATCACTTGAACCCTGAATCCTTAATAGCAGTTTTTTAATTAAAATATATACAGATAGATAGATATTCCTTTTTTAAAGAGTGGATAACATATGGAATCTAAAACAAACCTAATTTTTTTAAGAAAGCAGAATCAGATGTGTAAATGCAGAGAACATACTGATAGTTGCCAAGGGGAGGGGGGCAGGGGGATGGGCAAACTGTCTGGAGAGGGGGAGATAGAGGCTTCCAGTTACAAAATGAGTAAGTCATGGGAATAAAAGGTACAGCATAGGGAATACAGTCAAAGGTATTATTAAAGCGTTGTATGGTGACTGATGGCAGCTACACATGTGAGCACAGCAGAATGTATAGGCTTGTCAAAGCACTATGTTGTACACCTCACTGATGTAACATGGTGTGTCAGCTACACTCAAATAAACACATTTTTGAAACTATTCTTTTTCACAAGTCCAGTGATAATAATAATAAAAGTTTTTTAAAAAATGGATACCATGAATAAAATAACTAATATTTTTCTTCCTATAGAATATAGATCTGACCAATACTTTTTTCCTATGGATTACAAATGATAAGACAAATAAATTGGTAAGAATAAAAAATATATTAAATGACTGGCAATACTCACAAGTGAGCATGCCTACTGTTTCATCTCTAAGGCCCAAATTTCTGTTTGTTCTGAGTCCCTGAGTAGGGATAGGCTACGATGGAGTTGCAAGTCTATCATGCAATAGAATTCAAAGTATAAAAAAGAAATCACTAGTAACAAAACTAATTGTCAAGTAACACAAAGCCACATCTAATTTCATATAGGGTAGATTTCATTCAGATTCTGCAATGAGCTTTGTGCCCAGCTTTAAACATTGATGGTCTGTTCCATTTACACTCACTGAATAAGAATTTTCAGTGATTAAAAGCAACAAACTGTGTGAGAAATGATACATCTTAATGGATAACAAAATTGCTCTGAATCCCCCTCACACATTATAGCCATCACCTCTATACTGGCATAAATATATTTTTAAGATTTTACTCAATTTTTTCTTTATTTGTAATTTTTTTAATGTTTATTTATTTTTGAGAGAGAAAGAGAGACAGAGACAGAGCATGAGGGGGGAGGGGCACAGAGAAAGGGAGACACAGAATCCAAAGCAGGCTCTAGGCTCTGAGCTGTCAGCCCAGAGCCTGATGCGGGACTCAAACTCAGGAACCGCATGATCATGACCTTAGCTGAAGTCAGATGCTCAACTGACTGAGCCACACAGGCACCCCAGATTTTACTCAATTTTCTAATGTGTAACTATCACTCACTGACTTATTTATATTAATATTTTTATTAATTTTAAGATAGGAAGCATAACTTCTTCCTTTATTACTAGCTAAATGAGTTCTCAAGAGATTTGCCATTAGAAACCACAGATATAACAAAAAGCACAAATTCCAGAATAATGAGAAAAACAATACCTAAGATTTATATATCACTCCTATGTGCAAAGTGTAATATTATGCATCCTATATATGTTAACTCTTTCAATACTTATAAGCCTATGAGAACAGTATTATTATTAAACACATTATTATTCACTCAGTAAACTGAAGAAGAAAGATAGTACTGAACTCAGTACATTTGTTTAAAGTTTCCTACTCAAAATACTCAATATCTTCAAATGACAAAGTGAAGTTTTCTGAAACCTGGAATACTAATCTGCAGTTTTCCATCCAAGTCAAGACGAATATAATAGCTTTGCATACTTTAAATATAAAACTTATAACTCATATTTCTTTCATGAGCCTTCAGTAATTTAACAAGCAACTGACACAAATGTCCCATAAATGTTCCATTCATTATTAACATTGCTAACATATAAGATATTATGTCCATCTTCAAAAACACTTGTCACTAATTCCAAACATTCACAAGCATATCTGTCAAAAACTTGCTGTAAACGAAGCCATATGGTTTATGCCACCCCTTTCTCACCACTTCAAATTCAAAGACACTTGAATTAGCTCAGCAGGCACACTCTCCTTAACAATTCTATACATTATGCAATGTTCACCATGACAAAGGTAGTTACCATCTTCCACAATAAAAATTACAGTATAATTAACTATATTCCCTATGCTATGCTTTTCATCTCCTTTTTCATTATTTTATAACTGGAAGTTTCTAGCTCTAAATCTCCTTCACCTATTTTACACATCACCCTACCCCTCCCCCCCCCCCCAGGAACCACCAGTTTATTCTCTGCATTCTGTTGGGTTTTTTTTTTCATTCATTTGTTTTATTTTTCTAGATTCTGTATATGAGTGAAATCATATGGAATTTGTCTTTCTCTGACTTATTTCACTTAGTCTAATACCCTCTAGATCCATCCATGTTGCCATGAATGGCAAGATTTCATTCTCTTTTTATGACTAATAGTCCATTATGTGTATGTATGTATGTATACATACACCCCACATCTTTCTTTTAATGTTTATTTTTGAGCGAGCGCACACACAGGCGGGGAAGAGGCCGGTGGGTGGGGGGGGACAGAGGATCTGAAGCAGGCTCTGTGCTAACAGCAGAGATCCTGATGCGGGACTCAGACTCATGAACCATGAGATCATGACCTGAGCCAAAGTCGGACACTTACCTGACCTAGCCACCCAGGTGCCCCCCACATCTTTCTTATTCACTTGTCTATCAGATACTTACATTGCTTCCACATATTCACAATTGTAAATAATGCTGCAGTAACAAAGGGGTGCATGTATCTTTTTGAATTAGTGTTTTTGTTTTCTTTGGGTAAATAACCAGAAGTGGGATTACTGGATAGTATGATATTTTTATTTTTAATTTTTTGAGGAACCTCCATACTGTTTTCCAAAGTGGCTTCCCCAGTTTACATTCCCACCAACAGTACGTGAGGGTTCTCTTTGCTCCACATCCTTGCCAACATTTGTTATTTCTCATCTTCTTGACATTAGCCATTCTGACTGGTGTGAGGTGGTATTTTATTGTGGTTTTGATTCTGTTCCCCTGATGGTAAGTGTTAATGAGTACCTTTTCATGTGTCTGTTGACCATCTGTATGTCTTCTTTGAAAAAAATGTCTATTCAAGTCCTTTGTCCTTTTTCTAATCAAATTATAATTATTATTATTATTATTATTATTTGGTGTTGAGTTATAGTTCTTTATATATTTTGGATATTAACCTCTTGTTGGATATATCATTTGCAAATAATATCTTTTCCCATTCAGTAGGTTGTTTTTACACTTTATTGATGGTTTTCCTCACTGTGCAAAAGCTTTTTAGTTTGATATAGTCCCATTAGTTTGTGTTTTTGTTTCCCTTTCTGGATGAGACATATCCATCCACAAAAATGTTGCTAAGGCTGATGTTCAAGAGATTATTGCCTATGTTTTATTTTAGTTTTATGGTTTGGGAGCTCATATTTAGGTCTTAAATCAAATTTGAGTTTATTTTTGTGTATAGTGAAAGAAAGTGGTCCAGTTTCTTTCTTTTGCATGTAGCTTTCCATTTTCCCCAACACAATTTATTGAAAAGAATGTCTTCCCCATGGTATATTCTTGCCTTTGTTGTAGATTAAAAATATGGATTTATATAGATATGGATTTCTGGGCTGTCTATTGTTTCATTGATCTGTGTGTTTATTTTTGTGCCAATACCATATTGTTTTGGTTACTAGAGCTTTGTGGTATCACTTAAGATCTGAGATTGTGATATCTCCAGCTTTGCCCTTTTTCAGACTCCTTTGGAATTCAGGGTATTTTGTAGTTCCATAAAAATTTTAAGACTGTTTGTTCTAGGACTATAAAAAATATTGGTATTTTGATAAGGATTGCACTAAATTTGTAGACTGCTTTGTAAAGTATGAACATTTTAACAACATCAATTCTTTTAGGCCATGAAAATGTTAGATCTTTGCATTTACTTGTGTTTTCTTCCATTTCTTTCATCAATGTCTTATAGTTTCAGAATATAAATCTTTCAATTTGTTTGTTAAATTTATTCCCAGGTATTTTATTCATTTTGATATAATTGTAAATAGGATAATTTTCTTAATTTCTCTTTTTGCTACTTCATTATTAGTGTATAAAAACAGATTTCTGTATATTAGTTTTATATCCTGCAACTTTTCTAAATTCATTTATTAGTTCTAAAGTTTTTTGGTGATGTTTTTAGAGTTTTCTATATATATTACCATGTAATCTGCAAATAGTTCCTACTTATAAACTTGTGCTAATGCTATCAAGGAAATGGATTAGGTCAAGTTTGGAGCAGAGAATCAAGTCAGGGACTGCATTTTGTATTACAGTGATTCTGAATGCCATTTATAGAATATATTTGGGCCAAAATCATTTAGCCAAGTTAAGTTCCCATGAAACAAGCCACTGCAATAAGTGTTCTGTAGAATCATTATTCCTGGAAGTCTTTTAAAAATTCATAAACCCTAATATCTTTTAAGCACTTTGAAGCTTTATACCCATTATCTCATTTAAACCTACAGTAGGGGCGCCTGGGTGGCTCAGTCGGTTAAGCGTCACGGTTCGTGGGTTCGAGCCCTGCGTCGGGCTCTGTGCCGACAGCTCAGAGCCTGGAGCCTGTCTTCAGATTCTGTGTCTCCCTCTCTGTCTGACCCTCCCCTGCTCACGCTGTCTCTCTCTGTCTCTCAAAAATAAATAAAAAACATAAAAAAAATTTTTTAAACCTACAGTAATCTTTCGCACCTATACCTATTATTTTTCCTATTTTTCAAATAAGGAAATTGAGACACATAGACATTAAAAAACTTCCTAAAATCATACAGTTCATATTTCCAAGAACCAAGATCCAAACTGACAAAATTTCAAAATTCCAATGGTATTTAGAAACTTACCTATACTATTCCTATTTCTACAATTCTTATTTGACATTGTAAACCAGACAGTAGGACAAGGCTTACAATGCACTTTCACATGTGACTAATTAAGCCTAAAAGCAAAATTAGCATATAACATGAATGCTAAGATTATTCCTTGTACGAAATTAATAATTCTAGCCTACATTGGTGGTATAGTGGTGAGCATAGCTGCCTTCCAAAATTAATAATTCTATTTTTATCTATCCATAAAAGGATATATATCTTTAATTTATAGGTGATAACACATATTATGACCAAAATGTTATTTTAAAGATGATTTAGTAATTTAAAATAGTGTCTAAAGAGAGGCACCTGGGTGGCTCAGTCAGTTGAGTGTTCCACTCTTGATTTTGGCTCAGGTCATGATCCCAGAGTCATGGGATTTAGCCCCATGTCCGGCTTCATTCTGAGGCTGGAGCCTGCTTAAGATTCTCTTTCTCCCACTCTGTTCCTCCCTCCCCTACTTATATTCTCACTCTAAAATAATAATAATAATAATAATAATAATCCTAAAGAAATAAAATGAATAGAATAATGGTCAAATTCTTTCTATATAACAGTTGGCCACAGTATTTAGCCACTAAATAAATAAGTTGTCATATGTCAAACACACTTGCAGTTTGCAGTTCTAAGAATTATTACCTCATAGCAACAGAGACTTATAGCACCTACCAGCAGTGCTAGGAAAGATTCTATCCATACTTCATTCATGATTATATATGGAAACATCCACTTTCATTTCAAAAGCTCAAACTTCAATGAATATTAAGATTACATACTGCAAGATTTAGAATAATATATTTATTATTTTTAAACAAAAATGCTCTAAAGTGCATTTTTATTTTTGCCAATAGTTTTTTAAAGTTTATTGCTTAGATGTTAAACACTTTAATATTGTGATGGAGATTATTATGGCAACTTCATGCCA
This sequence comes from Cryptoprocta ferox, assembly GCA_028646485.1. Lineage (NCBI taxonomy): Eukaryota > Metazoa > Chordata > Mammalia > Carnivora > Eupleridae > Cryptoprocta > Cryptoprocta ferox. The sequence continues at coordinate 51,606,125 of CM053571.1, read as the reverse complement.
TATAAAATAATTCTTTTGTGCAGGATATGTCCATCAAGATGTGCTAGGCAACACTATTTTAATTTCCAGAATGAATATGTACCTGCAGAAATAAAAAACTATATTCACCAGAATGTGAAAATAGCAACTTATTTAATTTTACCTCTTCAAAGTACAGAAAATACAGGGGCACCTGGGTGGCTCAGTTGGTTAAACATCCAACTTAGCTCAGGTCATGATTTCGCGGTCCATAAGACTGAGCCCTATGTCAGGCCCTGTGCCGACAGACAGCTCAGAGCCTGGAGTCTGCTTTGGCTTCAGTGTCTCCCTCTCTCTCTGCCCCTCCCCCACTGGTGCTCCATCTCCCTCTTTCTCTCTAACAAAAATAAATAAACATTAAATGTTTAAAAAAAATAAAAGTACAGAAATACTAATAAGCAGAACTCATTATTATGTTTTTAATAGGACAATAATCTACTTTTGGACCCCAAACCTGGGATGAGATTTTACCCTAAACTGCTGATGGTTTCATCTTGGAGGAGTTAACAAATTAACAGATTAAATTGTTTGCTCCTATGTACTCAGAAATATACAGTGCTAAAACAAACATCCTTAACACATAGTCTCTAGAATCAAAACACATGGAGAAGAGGAAAGAAGGGAACAATAAACTATTAACATCGGTTACTTGAGTGTGAGGGTAAAGAATCCAGCTGGTTTCCTCCACACTGTGTTGTATTTTTGCAGGGAAAATGAATGGGTTTTATTTTGCTATTTTATACTTTTCTGTATAAATGTATACCAATTAGAAAATAGTATATAATTATATATGTGTGCATTCCCTATTTCACAGGCAATAGTAACCCCATGGGAAAACCTTAAAAGATGATTAGGATTTAGATAAGTTGTAGAGCAAAGCAATGTAGCCTGGCACGGAGGTAGAGAGAGAGGAAAGGACATGTTGTTTAGCCCATAATTAAGACTGGATCAATGCTTTAAAAAGTCTTTAAGCAAAAAAAAAAATAAATAAAATAAAATAAAATAATAAAAAAATTCTTTAAGCAGAAAAGTTTAAATTTCCAGATGAAAGCAACATTGAAAGTGTTGATCTGGAAGGAGTAATGCTATTACTTCTATGAGGAAAAGACTGGAACCAACGAATAAGGGTTTTTCACAGCAGCCTCATATCCCTATAGAGTGCCTACAGCACAATATGCAATCACTAAATGTTTACTGAATGAAGACATGAATGAATGAACTATGATATCAAGATGGAAAGTCTGGTAAAGACATCTAGAAATCATGGTTATAGGAAATAGATCAATCACAGAGGCTCACGTTTGAAAGCATGTGTGCACAAGACCACACCTATGGAAAGGGAGCGCAGGGTTCAGTGAGCAACTCCAAAGTCAGGCTTCCCGGATATCATATTGGAACCCTAATACTTACAGGTTAGCTAATTTGAGGCAAGTTATTTAACCAACATTTTCTCATATGTAAAATACTGACAATGAGAGTAATTTCCTTACCTTTAAAATGGCATTAGAATACTACTTATAAGATTAGTTGGGATAGTAAAAGTATTTATCAAACTTTCTTACACATAGTAAGCATCAATAAACATTAGTTACTATTCTTTTAATTTTTTAACATTTATTTTGGGGGGGGGAGAGAGAGAGAAAGAGAGAGAGGAAGGGAAGGAGGGAGGGGGTCGGGCAGAGAGAGAGGAAGAGACAGGAAGACACAAAATCTGAAGCAGTTTCCAGGCTCTGTGCTGTCAGCACAGATCCCAACATGGGGCTTGAACTCATGAATGGTGAGATCACAACCTAAGCTGAAGTTGGAAGCCTAAGGGACTGAGCCACCCAGGTGTCCCCGTTAGTTACTATTCTTGACATTATTTTTTTTTCTTTTTTCAAAGAGCTACATTCATGTGAAGACTGCTTTTTCAGATATGGTTCAGGTATAGCTGACAGAGTCTCAGGACATTTGTCATAATAAAACTGTTTTTTATTTAAAAGTTAAAAGACAGCACATGCACTGATTATTATCTAACCCATGAAACTAGCAAAAATCATGATTAGAACACTTTTCAATTAAAAAAAAAAGTATTACTCCTTCAAGATTTCAACTGATAGTATTCCTAGCTTTACATCTGAGTGTTTTACACTAAGGGAACTCTAACTTTTACCTATGGTTGAGTGTAGGAAAGCCTACTGAGGATAAGTGTATGAATGTACGTCACCTTACTGTCATCAGCAAAAAGCACCAAGCCCTGCTCAGCCTTGATGGCCACTCAGCCACATAAGGGCAAATTGCAACACTTCTAAGTACAGGTGACTTAAGTTTGAAAAGTTCCAACATTTCCAGATGGTAATTTCCATACAACTTCCCATTTCCACAGTATACTCTGCAGATATAATGGGCCACCCCTCCACATCTGCAAGGGAATCATAGGAGAATGTTAGTGTTCTCTTGGGAACCAAATTTCTTCTCCCATCATCTTTGCCCTCTGATCAAATCTTCTTCCCCTTGTACAAAAAAAAAAAAAATACATCAATATAGATTTCTTGTTCCTGTTTTTCTCTCTTTTAAAGATTTCACAAATATTAGTAAATAAACACTGTAATATTTTTCCTCAAAATAAACCCTGCCCAACATTTTAAGAATTCTGCCTCTCATTTCCAGTGTAACAAGCTTAAACCTGGCCTCCTAAAATGAGCTCTGCTCTTTCTCTAATGGGAAAAAGCGTGTTTTAAAGGAGGCACCACCATTATTTTGAATTTCTCCTTTTCAAAACATTTAACTTTAGATCGTGCCTCCTGTGTTTTTAAAACATACATATTTCTATGTAAGTATATTTAAGGAGATTAAATGTAGCCTCAGATAAAATTATATGATTAGGAAAGCAGAGCTTACAATCAAGAACAGATTAGAATTATTGTTTCATATAAAGTGTTCCTATTAATTTAAAGTGACTATTCTAATACATCTAAATATTAGCAAAGTTTAAATAATATGATAGAAATAGCTACTTATCTCCCTGGTATTCCCTTCCTCATTTCAGTGCTGTTGCTGAAAAGTTGAAAGTTCCTGCCTGACTAGACACTACATTTCCCAATGTTTGGTCTCTTGATGGGGCCATGTGAGTAAATTGTAGTCAGTGGAATCAGGGTAGAAATGAGGTTTGCTACTATAATCCTGTGGATTATAATCTCCTCTACAATCCTCAATGATCTTTCTCTCTTCTACCATCAAGCCAGTTTGAAGTATTTGTCTAAGGTGACCTTGTAAGCCAGGTATTGCAGAAAGCAGAGTTTAGTCAGTCTGGGTTGCTGCAAAACTGGGTGAGATTTCAGACCAACCTACCACTATACCTGCCACTGTCAAGTGGTGGTGCAGGGAGTGGAGAGTGTGGATAACCTTTTTATTGTTTTCACCTACTGAGATTTGGTTTTAATTTTTTATACCAGCTAGAGTAATCTTAACTAGCCATGTAGTCAAATTACTATACAGTAAAGGAAAACTATATTAACCCTCTATAACTTATAAGTAAAAATAAGCATTTCTCTCAAAGGAAGATTTTAAATGATAATGTCAACAGATTAATACACAATTATTATAAATAGCACATGTTGGAAATTATTATAATTTGTCTAACATTTATTGATTGCTTACAATGTGCCGTTCTACATACATGACCACATTTAATTCTGAAAAACCCTACTACTGAAAAACAGAAAGCATAGAGAGGTTGAGTGACTTGCCAAAGATTACACTGGTATTAGTTGGTAAGAGAGGGGATTTAAAACACCCATCAACTGGAAAATAATCATGTGCCTAGTGAACGAAGAGAATATTAAGAAACCCAAACCATAAAGAATAAAGCAAATTTGTAAGCTCATTGCTCATTCAATTAGGAAGTTTTTATGTACAGGGCATGATGATATTCAAGGACTGTGAGAAATAAGAATATGTAAAGGACATGAACCATGACATGAAGCACATTAAAAACTAGCTGGGGACATAAACAATGTATAAAAATAACTGCAATAAAATATAGTATACAATGAATGTCATAATAATACTATAGAATATTATGAGAGTTTAGATGAGAAAGGTCATTTTTAGCAAAGAGTCAGAAAACTCTGTAGAAAATAGCACTTAACCTGGCCCTTCATGAATAGGTAGAATTCAATGGGTGGAGATAGGGGGGAAAAACCTTTCAAGTGGACAATTATATAGTATAATGGAAAACAGGAAATGGATGGGAAAAAAGCTAGAATGACAAGTTGGGATCAGTTCATAGTGGTTCTTAAATAACAAGCTAAGTTTTGACTTTATTAAGCACGTAACAGAAACTATTAGTTAAGTTCTATATTAGCTAGATAAACCTATGGATCAAGCAGGGATTGAACTAGAGGATCAGAATCTGAAGAGCCTGATGTTTTTTCTCCCTCTATTAATGTAATGGGTATTTTGTTTTGTGTTTTACTTTTCTTTTTAATAACTATTTACTGAAGACAATTCAGAGAATACAGATGAATAAAAAACAACAGTCTCCTGACTTGTTTGCTGTATCTCCTTCCCTAATTTTCCCTTGAAAATATACACAGAAAAAATGCTTTAAAAAATAGTATCAAACAACACATACCATTCTGTAACCTACTTTTAAAATTTTGTCATCATAATGGTTGTAAAGCATTCCATCAATTGACTAAATCATAATGTATTAAATACCCAGTTATTAGAAAATTTGTTTTTCCTCCTTAACTGTCATTGATAACTGTGATGAACAGAGTAATTCCTCTTCTCCATAAAGATGCCCACATCCTAATGTGCAGGACCTGTCAATATGTTGACACAGCAAAAGGGACTTTGAAGATGTGATTAAGGACCTTCAGATGAGAATATTATCCTGAATTATCTATGTTGGCCCAATGTAATCACAAGGGTCCTTTCAAGATGGAGATAAGGAATAAGCATCAGAAAAGACAATATAATAATGGAAACAGAAAGAGATTGGAGGATGCTATGCTTCTGGGCTTTAAAAATGAAGAATGTGATCACCAGCCAAGGAATGCAGATGACTTCAAGCAGCTAGAAAAGGCAAGGAAAGGGACTTTCCCCTAGAGCCTCCCAAAGGAACAAAGCCCTGCCAACACTTTGATTTTAGCCCAGTGAAACCCATTTTGGAATTCTGACCTGTAGAATTATAGATTCTAGATTATTAATTTGTGTTGTTCCAAGTCACTAAATGTGTGGTTATTTGTTATAACAACAATAGGAAGAATAGTACATAAGACCATTGCATTAAGTAATTAATGTGGGAGACGGCACTGTCATGTAGTAGAGTGATGGCAGCAAAAATAGAAGTAAACAAATCTGATATATATTTTTTCTAGGCAGATCTGATAGGACAGGCATTGGATTGGATCTATGAGTTTTGACTCAAACAAGGCAGATAGATAATGAAGATATATATCAAGTTGGGAAAATTGTAGAGAAAGCAGGTTGGGCAAAGAAGGAGAAAGGGAAAACACAGTTTTATTTTGGAAGTGTTAAGTTTCTGATGCCTATTAGACATTCACAAGAGGATAAGAAGTAGGCAAGTGGATATGTTGATTTTGGATTCAGTGCAGAGGTAAGAGCTGGAGATTTAAATTTTACTTAGAATTTGGGAGTCATCACTATTTAGGTGGCATTTGAAGCAGCTAGAAAAAATTACTCTTTCAACCACTTAATATTTATTAAATATCTCCTTTTCTAAGATCAGGACACACATCAGTGAGCAAGACAAAACTGTCCCTACTCTCATGAAGCTTTTATTCCAGTGAAAGGAGACAGATAATAAACCACATGAATAAATAAAAATATAAGCAGTAATGTCATAATGAAAATAAAGCAAGATGGTGGGGGTCTCAAGACTGTTTTAAATAAAGCAGTTGGAAAAGGTCATTCTCAGAAATTGATAAAATATATTAGCATTTAGAAGAGAAGGCATCCTTAGAGTGAGGACAAGAAACTTTTTTTTTAATTTTCTGGTTAGTTTCAAGGCATTTCTTTTTTTATTTTTTAACTTTTTAAAAAATATCATTTATAGCAGAGAGGGACAGAGAGTGAGGGGAAGACACAGAATTCGAAGCAGGCTCCAGACTCCATGCTGCCAGCACAGAGCTCAACGCGGGGCTCGAACTCACAAACGGTGAGATCCTGACTTGAGCCAAAATTGAAGTTAAAGGCTTATCCCACTGAGTCACCCAGGTACCCCCAGAGACTTCAATAAGGAAGCATTAAGCTGAGACTTGAATGACAAGAACCAGCCGTACTTATTGTCTTCTCCCATCTGATTGAACACTTGGAGAACAAACATATCACCTTTTTTTTTCTTTTTTTGCATGCAGTCTGGCACTGAGGTAAGCTATTATTATGATATATATTATTATGTATGCCATTGAAAAGTCATGAGCAAATAATAAGTATTTACTATCTACGAGGTTGGGGAGACCAAAAGAAATAAAAAGACTTGCCATTTCCAATAGCTCACAATCTACTTGAAGAGACTGAATAAACACAGTGATCCAAACAGCAATATATCAGGCAGCACAAAGTGTACTGCTACAGTGTATGCTACATGAAGACATCCTGATAAAGTGAATGAAAAGTGGACTTGGAGTAAGGAGACAAGATTCTTGAACCTGACCTCATATATAATAGGACTGGAGACCTTGACAAGTAACTTCTGAGGCTTAATTTTCTTTTTTTTTTTTTTAGTTTATTTACTGATTTTGAGAGAGAGAGAGAGAGGGAGAGAGAGAGAGGGAGAGAGAGAGCGAGAGCAAGCGCAGGGGAGTGGCAGAGTGAGACAGGGAGAGAGAGAATCCCAAGCAGGCTCCACACCATTAGCACAGAGCCTGATGCAGGGCTCAAACTCACAAACTGCGAGATCGTGACCTGAGCCAAATCAAGAACCCAACTGAGCCACCCAGGTGCCTTGAGGCTTCATTTTCTAATCTGTAAATGGTAGTAAACATATCCTCCGGTCCTACCTGCATGTGACAGGGCCAAGTCAGTCACAAAGTGAAAATAGTAATTATCATGATAGTAAAAATAATACATATTAGGATAATCATTAGGATAACACCATTAAGAAACTAAAGTGCCAGAAAATGGCCTAGAGAGAGAGAATATATGATGATGAATTTGCTTTATATAGTTTTGATTACTAGAGACCTTAAACCTACGTGAATCTATTCCTAGACACAAATATTTCCCCCAAGAGAGAGCTTTTTATTTTTTTCTACTAAAAAGGTCATCTTAAAGTTAGTACTTTAAAGACGCTTTGTGGGTGTGTGTTAAGTGGCAACAAGGTATGCCCTGGGTCTTTAAAGACCAACTCTGTAACTCTTTCCAGTTCTGATGCAGATTAGTGCGGCACAGAGCAGCCATAAAAAAGGCCACAATGAGTGAATTTTAGCAGAAAGCAATAACAGTGATATATAAAAATGGCTAAAATAAACATAAATCAGCTACCTCAAAATGACATATTGACACAATTCTGTTATCTACTCAACCAACCTCTACCTTCCTCTAGGCATTTTTTCCTCCCAGTGCTCCAAACTTCATTCTCAGAAACATTAAATCACAATGATGGCTCTGGGGAGCCTCTACTATTCAGTTACCTTCACTTGCTTCCATCATCCTTTAGCAACACCCAAGGCTGCCTGGTAGCCAAAACAGGTTCTCTCCCAAGCGTCCAACATCAGCTATATCATTCCTCCTCATAAGTCAGCATCAGGATGCCTGCCATCCTCACCACAAAAATGGAACCCACATCTTCCTCCATTGGGACTTTCAGCCAATTGACTCTGATCATTTTTTCTGAAGCCCCAACTTTCTCTATCCTTCTTACCTGTCATTAAATCTTCAGCCCATTCTCTCTCTTCTATCTTGTCACATCTTTTTCTTTGCCAAACAGAATCCACCAAACCCCATTCCTTAAAAAATTGTACATTTCAGTGCTCATGTTCTTTTACCTATATTTAATAAGTAATGAGCCAAAACAGTTATTCACTTTGGAGAAGTATATATAAAATCCCTGGGTCCTTCTCATCAGTAAAATGGGGGTGGAGTGGACTAAAATTACTGGATTTCACACTTTATTAAATGCTGTTGTATACCTAGGTATAAAAAAAAAAGTCATTCAAATAGAGCACCACCTGATGCAGGTTGGAATGGGATTCCAGAACCATGCCCCCATGCATGGTTTATCATTACCCTTTTTTATGGTGGCCCTTGATATATTTCCAAACCACAAAACTCCAGGGAGCACATGAGAATCTTTGAACTAATGGATCAATAAGTCCATTTCTAGCTCTACTATCCAAAGATTTTATTCAACACAAGAAAAAATGAGAGGGAAAGAAACTATAATATTGTTGAGTGCTAATTTTCACTCTATTGAAATGCTCCATAAACAGTATCTAATCCCCCAGTAATGATATCATATTCATTTTTACCAACAAAAAGGCAGATTCAGAGATGGTAACTTGCTTAAGTTTAGATATTTTTTAAAAGGCTAGGATGGGATTCAAACTCTTGCTTTTCTACTATTGTGCATTACCTCTAAACCAGATCACATCTTCCTAACCTAGTGCTCATCCCACAACTATCACGAATTACATTCTCTTATATACTGTATTGTGAAGGTGTTCAGCATATCTGACCCATGGTGGACATTTATATTTACTTATCCTAGTAAAAAATATAACAGCATCAAGGAGTAGGTTTGCCTAGAGCACTAAGAAACAATAGTTTTGACTGAAAGAGAGAAATGGGGAGGATAGTATTGATAAATTTATAGTTAAAAGTTTTTAAATCTAAGGCTTTTTTTTAAACTAAGTCTTTTAAATGTACTAGAAAATTATGATTACCTGAGAATATTACTTCAAATAATATATTTTTAATTCATATTAACCCATCCAGTACCATCAAGTCCATAGGACACATTGGACTTGTAGCACTTGTAAAATTTGTCCAGTAATAAAATGTAAAAATAAGCAGAATTCTTCTCCTAATCAGCTGAATCCCATGTCCTTAGAATACCGCTACTACAAATCCAAATATCTCTGGATAATTACAGAAATAGCAGAGTTGTGGAAAACATACTAAGGATCTGAACTCAAAAACTTGTTAGATACTGCATTATCGTTCCCTGTTTATCAGCTTATATTTTTCCTCAGATTCTATGTTATCTTTGCTCTTTTTCCTTTGGCAGATGTTCAGGGGTGAATTATGCAATTTAGAATCCAAAATTTCACTCCATCCAGATGCCTAATTTGCTAACTATTCACTTGTCAAAAACACATGTTTACTGTCTATTACGTAATGACACCAGCTCAGAACAGCTTCTGGTTACCATTTCATGAATCGATACAGAGAATCTGACAAATGTCCCGGAAGGCACTTTTCAGTGCACATTTCCATGAAATTTTATTAAATTTCATAAATGCACCAACATCTGGGATAGAAAAACTTCCTCCCCAAAAGTTTTAAGTTTCAAAATCATTGTACATTTTTTCTTTTCAAAAATCCATAGACAAATTTGTGGAGTAATGATAAAATTTCACTTAGTCTTCATATTTTGTTAAAAATTTAGCTGATCTTGAAAAGAGCCATGCTATCTTACCCCAGAAACATGGAGGGAAAATGTTTGCACAGGTCTTAATGGTTGTTGTTATGTTAAAATTTTTCCCTTCCCTTCGTTTTCTTTCTTTCTTTTTAAATAGAACAAGAGGGGAAGGGGCAGAGAGAGAGAATTCCAAGCAGGCTCCTTGCTGTCAGTGCAGAGCCCAATGTGGGACTTGATCCCACAAACTTGTGAGATAGTGACCGGAGCCGAAATCAAGAGTCAGTCACTCAATTGACTGAGCCAACCAGGTGCCTCAGTCATTGCTGAAGTTTTAAAGAAAAGTGCATTTGTATTTGTTCTTCCCACACCAATAGTTGCTAATGCCCCTCACAGGGTCAAGGATTACATTACTCTGTGAATCAGTGACGACACAGTGATAGACAGTGCATCTACTACATTTACTTTAATATAAACAATTAATAAACAGTGAGGTGATCATGGAGAATTGAAATAGCTCTCTAGCAGGAATACTCAGAAATGCATTGACTTCTCTGGATGGCATATACAACATGAAGAACTGGGACAAGGTGACTTGTAATTTGAGCACTAACATTCTAGGAGGGTGTGTGTGTGTGTGTGTGTGTGTGTGTATTTTGTTTTGAAATATGATGCAAGCACTGGATATATCTATATACTAAGCCTTGAGAAGATGTCTTTACCTTTGCTAATTTGTTGGTGGGAAACACAGCTTTTTTTATTGTCTGCATACATTAGGCATTCATTCAATGATTTGTTAGTTCCTTTTTTCTTAAAGACCTACTACCTATAGTGTTGACACTTCATTTGCTAGAGCTTTACACACACACACACACACACACACACCACACAATTAAATGAGTTCACTAAAATATCTAATTGCAATTTGAACTAATTTCTGTATTTAAGATGAACAGATCTTCTACCTTACTTTCTTAGCTAGCGGGTAAAATGTTGATATAGTTATACTGATGAATAAGTAGTTATGATATAAGTGAATGCCGTGAAGATTCTCAAATTTTTATTAGGTGGAATCTGTTTTTATTGGTTCTTTTTAATATCTAATTTAGGAAGTAGTTAGGAAATAAAAATAAAACCAAAATACATCTACAGTTAAATAAGAGTTCTCTTCCCAAACCTAAATTGGAGTTTTCACTTTGAGATAGCCTACTGAGGGTTATCTTTCAATAAAGTGGTTTGCAAGACAGAAAGCGAAGGAAAAAAACAAGAGAAGAAAAAAAATAGGCAGGGAGGACTAGAGAGGGGAAAAAAAAAAAGAGAGACCCTTAGAAACAAGTGTTATTTCAGAGCTGTTCTAGGAAACTCTGTGTCATTTGGACTGTGACTCATATTAACATAAATTTGCAAGTAAGAACTCTAATAAGAACATATTTATCCTCCATCCTTAAAATTCCACCAGCACCTCTCCAAGAGAATGTTAATTATAACAATGTATAACTAACCTTATGGGATTTAAATTCAGAGAAAAAAAGTTTTTTAATTAACTCATTTTCTGCCATGCTTCCAAACTTGTTCCCCAAACTTAAGAAATGAAAGTTCTCAGGGCACCTGGGTGGCTCAGACAGTTAACCGTCCAACTTCAGCTAAGGTCATGATCTCATGGTTTGTGAGTTCAAGCCTCGAGTCCGGCTCTGTGCTGACAGCTCAGCTCAGAGCCTGCAGTCTGCTTTGGATTCTGTGTCTCCAGCTCTGTCTGCCCCTCCCCTACTTGTTCTCTCCCTTTCTCTCTCTCTCTCAAAAGAAACATTAAAAAATTAAAAGAAAATTTTGAACTCATATTTCTAAATTTTGAATGGTTTTCATTTCTGTAGAGCTTTTAATTTGTAGGGAATTTTCCTAGCCGTGATCTTCTTTGAGTTTCACAATCCACCTATAGGCAAATTGGAATTGTTAGCCCCAATTTGCAGATAATCACAGTTATATGTGATTAAATGAATTCATTTGAAAATTAGCTACAGTTTTATAATTAAAAATCAGTTATAAAGCAACAAGTAAAATAAATTTTATGATAGATTTTATGGATAGCCTCTCTTTTGAATATATTTTGCAAATTTAATTTCTCATTCATTCTTAGGGAGTCATTTGTACTAAAAGATATAATTAATTTGTATGCTAATTCAATCTGTGGCTACTCTATGTAAAAATGTTTACCTTATTCTTCACTAATGATGAGAAAACATGAATTCAAGATACTGAGAAATGGTTCTCTCACCTCAAAATCTTGTAATTTGAACAGCACAGATCTAAAATAAATCATCTATTTATTAGGCACATCAGTGAATATACCCCTTCGCTATGGGGTCATGAATAGCATTAAGTCAGGAGCAATATCAAGCTGTAAAGGGAATGACATGGTGCTTTCCTCCATGCCTCCCCAACTGTAATCTATTACAACTTTAATACCACCTAAATATTCTAACTCAGGATAAATACTCAACTGTGAAGACTTAAATGTAGATAAGGTAAAATTGCTAGAGAACTAAGAAACCAGTAGGGAGGACAAGATAAATGTTCACTGTTCACCCCTGCTGATGTTAAATGTCACTTCTCTGAAGGTCTCTTGAATTCTTCAGATACAGGTACTGTTCCTGCCTATGGACTTGTACCAGGGCTAGTTCCTATCACCATACTCTGAGAATACTGTATAATAATTTTGTTTATGCTTCCTTCTTCCCCACTAGACCATGAAATACTTAAAAGGACCAACTCTTGACCTTTATATTCCTAGGGTCAGCATAATGTCTATGATGTAGTATATATTAAGCTGCATTAACATATAATTACATAAATGAGTTAATGATTCACATTGAGGGAAACACAAATATATTCTCTAAGGGGTAGAGCCTAACCAGGATCAGAAAAAGAGCCAAGAGTATAATCAAGATTTAGATTAAGGTGTTCATGTATTTATGATTTATAATTTTGACCATTCATTCCATATGTTTCTCCATAGAGTTATAGTTAACTTGTAGGAAACACCATGTTAGTTATTTTCTTACACTATATAAAGCTAAATGCCAGCATATGCATAAAGTATCATTCAAAGTGTCAAATAATAAAAAAGTATCAAAGAATCTTTTAATTTTATTCTTTGTGTACCAAAATAAGTATAATTTTTACTCTATTACACTTTTTAAAATATGTTTATAAAAAATGTTCCAAAACCTGTTTGTTTGGATCAAAGCCAATCTCCATAAACTATATTTAATTGAAATAATTTCAGTGCAAGTACTCATTAACTCTGAGATCTAAAAGCTCAGTGTCCTCAGGTAGATCACCGATTCAGCTTAGATCCTGAACAAACCAGTCAACCTCTGAGCACTTCTGTTTGCAAGTCAGTAAAGTGAGTAGTTGAATGGGATGACCTCACAGGTTCTGTCCCACTCACAGTGTTCTGTATTGATGTAACTCCTTTCTTAGGAATCTGAGTATGAACTCTGCAGTAGTTTCAGTTCTTGAAACTACTAGCAAATAAAGATGGTCTTCCTGACCCCCTGTAAAGCTATCACGTCCTTCAATTTTTATATCCTTTTAGTGGAAATCCACACATAAAAATAAGTTTTAAAAAGAGGTAGGGGAAAGAGTCTTACAATCTTGAACCAACATTTATGCATGAACAAACAGGAATCTTACGTCAATGTCTTCATTGGGGTGGAAGACTTTCAGTTGGCCCCTAAGACAGCCAATTTCCACCCTTATACATTCCCCTCCCTTTGAATGTGAGTGAGACCTCAAATGTGATTTGCTTGTAACCAGGAGAAGATGGCAGAGATGATGGGATGTCACTTCATAACCATATTATATAAGACTGTCTTGTGAGCAAAGTAGCTCCCCAGTCTCTCTTCCTTGCCAGCTGTGAAGAAGCAAGCTGCCATAAAGTAGAAACTCATGCTGCTGGGAACTGCTAGTAGTCTCTAGAAGGAGAGAGTGCAGCTTCAGTCCTAGACTGAGGCAAGGAAATGAAAAGCCTTCCTAGGCAAGGAAATGAATGGCCAATAACCTGAGCAAGCTTGGAAATAACTTCTAACCCAGTTGAGCCTCTGATGAGACTAAGACCCAGCCAACACATGGATTATAGTCTGGCGACATCCTGAAGCTCTGAACCAAGTCATACCATGTCTAGACTCCTGACCCATAAAAACCAAGAGATAATAAATGTTTTAAGCAGCAGTTTTAAGCTGCTAATTTTGTGCCAATTTTTCATGCCCCACGGAAACTCATACAACTATGAATGTAATCTTGGTCTTTTCAGGCTTGAATTTTGTGTAGGGTGCTATTAGTGCCATATACTTAGGAAGTAAAATGACCCATTTTATCTCCTCTAGAAAAGCAATAGATATAGCTACTTTATTTCTAAAAAAAAGTCATTACATTTTATTCTCTCAGAAATCTGAAGTAAAGCACACCTTAGAGAATGAATGAGGAACTTACTCTTCAAAATAACGGATATCTCTGGCCATTCTTTACAATTAGGGTTTACTAATACTAATAGCAACAAGTCTTAAATTGGTTCACTCATTAATTTATCAAATATTTAATCCACTTTTGTCTTGTAGAAATTCTAAAAAGTGCTCTGGGGAATACAGATATGAATAAGACATGGCTAGTGCCCTAAGAGAAATTACAAGTTTGTTACACTAAGTTTTGAGAATATGTTGTCAATATGAAAAAGTTTAAATTGTTTCTAATACCACATATCTTAAAGGAGCACAGCTTCAGAACAAAAGAAAATAAATTCATTATGTAAAAATAAAATTGCTTGTGTTAACTCAACTATACCATCTTTGTGGGGGAAAAAGTGGCTTCAGTTAAATGACCAGCAATCTTATGAATGGATGGGTAATATTTCAATAACTAGATATAAGGCAGAGAACATTCTATGGGAGAAAACAGTAAATGAAGGCACTTAGGGGTAAGAATGGGGGGCATTTTTGGAGAACTAGTGATTTTGGCTTAAAAGGATCATAGTTTACTGGAAAAAACAAGAGCACAGGAGTCAGCATCAATTACAAAATCATGGGGGCTTGAACCAGGCTGGAATGGAGGAGAAGATCCCGACAGAAAAGAAAGACACTGTGGACCTGGACCCTACAATTAGCATGTCAACTGATTGCATGAGACAGATGCTAGAGAGAGAGGAATTGAAAATGACTTTGAAGTTTCAAACCTGCATGAGAGGGAATAGAAGCATCATTAAAAGACGTGAGAGAGATAAGACAGTACCAGTTTGTGTGGAGGGAGCAGGAGGATCTGGCATATGCTGGACTTAAAGGGAAAAGTGAGTGAGAAGAGAAGTAAGAAAGACGTCAAGGAAGCCTGGCAATGAGGAAGCCTGTAAAAGTGCAGTTTCACTTGAGTATTGGGTGTACAGTGAGTCAAGAGGCAAGGTGAGAAATAAAGAGGGTATAATGACTACCTATAACATGCTTTCAAGGCAGGGAAGCACTAGGGTCTTGAATAAGAACATGCAAAAAATTAGGAGGAGATTGGAGTTACTTAAATGCTTTTCAGGGTATGTCTGCCTGCCAGTCAAAAGAAGAGTTCTGATCAGAGTATTTTCAAAAAATGAGAAGTATTATATTGAAAGAGGCCACTGAAATACATACAACGAAACCCTTAAATATAATTTGGTGATTTTTGACACACGTGCCCTTTGGTACATAGCAACTCTCTTGTCTGTTAGGGGAGATTAAAGGAAAAAAATAGACGTTCTCCTGAGTCTGAATGTAGTGTAAGACAGGCACATCTATAGAAATGGACCATATACACAGCTGTGATGAGTATGAAAGAAAGACTGGTGAAAGTTCAGAGGAGTATGGAGTTATTATATGTGTGTGTGTATATATATATATATATATATATATATATATATATATATACACGTATATATGTATATATATATTCTTTGAGCAATTTTCTGACATGCTTTCCATTTGTTAATACAGCACCCTGGATTGAAGCAATGACAGCTAGATGCAAGATTCTAACACCAATGTTTTCAGCTATGAAAAGCAAGTTATTTCTTGATGATGAGTGTTAGGTCCAGACAAGCAGATAACACCATGCCCACTAGTCCTATAATTTGCATTTTTAGAAAATTTTTTTCTAGGTTTTCTATTTTTAGAGTATGTGTAGGACACAACCTCACAGTCACCAAGTGCTACCCCTTTTCACATATTCCATAGAATTTAGCGCAATTCTATATAGAGAAGGTCATTATAATTACTTACTAGCTTATATATATATATATACACACACACACACATATATAGTGTTTGTATATAAACATATATATAGTTATATATTAGTTTATATGTGTATTAATTATATATAGTTTATATATATTAGTACACATAATTATAAGGTTCTTATAACTATTTATTAGTCTATATATGTATATGATGTGTATAGATATATATATATGTATTTGTAAATTTAAAATTGTGTGTTTAGTGAGAAAATGGATGTCAAATAACAGGCAAACTTATTCTTCATTAAAGACTTAAAGGAGAAATGCAGTCTTAAAAATAATGAATGACGTGGCACCTGGATGGCTCTTGCTTTCAACTCAGGTCCTGATCTCATGGTTCCTGAGTTCAAGCCCTGAGTCAGCTCTGCTCTGACAGTCTGGAGCCTGCTTGGGACTCTCTCTCTGCCTCTCCCCCACTCATGTGCATGCACGCTCTATCTCAAAATAAATCAATAAAACTTAGAAAAAGAACACTGAATGACAAAAAATTTTGAAATTCACAAAAACATTAGAAAACAGTCCTAAGCTTTGAATCTATGTTATGTAAAATATGAACTGTTAACACCATCATAAAGCAAATCATTTATGAATATTTAAGTGACTATGAGTCAGACAGCACATGTGGCTCTTTGAAACAGTACATACTAATTTTCCAGTGGCCAGGGAATCTCACCTTATGTGCAAAATATTACTCTCAGCTTTGGCTCACAGCAAAATGCATTATACATGGTCTACTCATCTTATTCATATAATTTCATTTGTTCATGCCTTCTCTCAGTGTATTTGCACATTCTTTCTCTCTCAGATCTATTATCAAAACTTTATATTTTGCTAGATTTTCTTGCATTTTAGATGTATACTTAGGGGAATGTAGAAGATCAATAAAGAAATATACTTTTAATTTCTAGAGGCAATGTTTCCTTACAAGTATTATGTCATCAAGATGGCCAATAGACAAATGAAAAAATGCTCAGCATCATTCAGCATCAGAGAAATACAAATCATAACTACAGTGACATATCACCTCACAACCTGTCAGAATGACTAAAATTGAAAACACAAGAAATAACAACTGTTAGCAAGTATGCAGAGAAAAAGGAACCCTCTTGCATGGTTGTTGGTGGGAATGCAAACTGGTGCAGCCACCCTGGAAACAAAAATGGAGTTTCCACAACAAAACTAAAAATAGAACTACCATATGATCCAGTAATTGCGTTATTGGGTATTTACCCAAAAACTACAAAAAACACTAATTCAAAGGGCTGCATGCACCCCTATGTTTACTGCAGCATTACTTATAATAGCCAAACAATGGAAGCAGCCCAAAATCCCATCAAGAGATGAATGGATAAAGAAGATGTGGTACTCTATAATGGAATATGATTCAGTCATTAAAAAGGATGAAATCTTGCCATTTGCAACAACATGGATAGATCTAGAGAGTATAATGCTAAATAAGTCAGAGACAGAGAAATACCATATGGTCTCACTCATATATGGAATTTAGGAAACAACAAATGGGCAAAGGAAAAGGAGGAGAAAGAGAGAGGAAGGGAGAGACAAGAGAGAGGCAAACCAAGAAACAGACTCAACTATAGAGAACAAACTGTTGGTTACCAGAGGGGAGGGATATGGTGAAACAAGTGAAATAGGTGATAAGGATTAAAAAGTACACTTATCATGATGACAAAAAAATTTTTAAACTTTAAAAGTCACAAACATTATGTCATCAAAAGAAATAGCTCTGATGGCTCGGACAGCGGAGACTGCAGATTTCTCTCCAATAACTGTGCTCTCCTACTTTTATAGTAAGAGAACGTCCCAATCCGTAGCTGGGCATATAACCAACCAGGATAAACCGAACCCAGTCCATTGCAGTTACTGGTAGCTATAAGATTCAATTATAGCCAAAAGGATGTCAGTAGAAGTACTGTGTGCAATTTATAAGTTGTGCCCATAAAAGCAAGTGGCTTGTCTTCTTTTTCCCCTTTTCTGCCTTCTTAGGCCACAGAGATGAAGGGGATTGCGTTAGGAGGCTGGAGTAACACGGCAGAAGAATCCTCAGGCTTGATAAATTCCCACAGCAGATCTCCAATACCATTTCAGAATTTTATGAGAGAAATAACCTCTTTTGTTTAAAGCAGTATTATTTTGGATCCTGTCATGTTGCTGAATGTCTATCCTTGTGTAGTAATGAGGAAATAGAAGGTTCTCCATCATTATTTGTTCTTGGACATCATGCTTATTTTATTTTTCCTTCCAAACTTGCAATTCTACTTTGAAAAGACAATTATATTTATCTTAGAGCTGTAAGGAGCTTTATGTAACATGCAGTCTGGTGTTTCCTGATGTGTATTTAATTGGATAGGCAGTAGTCTCATGAGATACCAATAAAGGGCATCAAAGTCAAAAAAAAGTTTGGAAAACACTTAAAATTAATTCCCTTCTTTAAGATTCACAAGGCATATTAGCATATCAAAAATATGAGTATTCCTGAAATAAAGGATCATGTTTAACTTTTTTCCCCTAGCAATGGAACACAGAAACACTTTAAACACAAAATATATTAACATATTTTATAACTGCTATTCTGTAGAACATTCTTTGCAGAATTTTTAATCACTACATAATGCATAAGTTCCTACACGTTCAACAAATAGTTCAGCTCTTGCTAAGATACCTTCCAATAACAGAACTTGCTATTTTACAAGATAGTCCATTTCACCCTCTTCTTACTTTTCAAAGTAAAGACATTAATTAAAATAGATTTTAACTCCACCTTTACTGGCCACAATATAGTAAGGAGTATTTGCTATTTCAGTGATGGCATCTGAAAGCTTAATGACACAACTAGCACTCAATGAAGCAACTAGTAACTAGCACTCAGTCCCTCTACTGCTCCCATTCGCCTGCAGCAGTGTTCAGTCAATTCACTTCAGTTTCATGGGCATCCTACAATGAGGAAAGGTGTAAATTGAGGAAATTTTGCTTTCCCTCAATCATATAATAACAAAGCAAATATCATTGAAATAAAGTCATTATTTTCTGATAACCAACATGACCAGTTTCATTACTTGCCATTTGACTAGAAACTAAAAAATAACAAAACCAAAGAATTATATAACTAAAATGTGCAATCTTCCACATCCATTCTCTTAATCAATAATTGCTGGTCAATACAGAATCATAAATTCATATATGTATGGGCCACATTGTTTCACTAGTCATATCAATAAAGTACAGTCTATTAGAAAATTTTAAATAACCTAGATCCACCAAAATGATAGGATTTACAGTATAACAAACTTTATTTATGTGAGTCTACATAATAATATGTGTGGTAGTAGTAACTAACTATAAAAGTAAAAATTGTTTTACCAAAATAACTAATTTTGAAAAACAAGGATCTAAATTATTTGTTGTGACCAATTTTTCAGTAGCATTGTCTTGGCCAGTTTGTCTGTTACCAAGTTGATTTCAATCAGATTATGTGCTACTCTTTCATGAATTAACCAAATATACAGTTCTCAAAAAAATTTTTTTTAACTGCATTTAGTCTAAGTAATCGAATTGATTTCAATCAAATCTCTTGGACCTAATGGTAACTTTCAACATTAAATGTCAGAAGTTTAATTAAAGAGAATAAATAGTGATTCCACTGAGCTCTGAGTAATACATAAACTTTTGAGTAGCTATCTAATGACTCCACATGGACAGTTCTGAATATGAATATATTCTTGAATAAATTAATAGTGTTCTTGTTTCTTTTCTCAATTATAATTCCAAATTAAATTTATTCAAATGTCTTGTCACATTGGTAAGATATTTGTGAGTATTAATTAATTCTATTTAAAAGAAAAAATAGTCTCAGGATACATTTTGGTTCCTGAGCTGTTTATTTGATACTTAACAGTTTTACAAAGAGATGGGCATTCAATAGGGAGGGACTAAAGTTTAGCTTCAGCCTTGGAATTACATTCAAATCTGCTATTAGGCTTGGCTTGAGACATGACCTTGAGAATGCCAAGGAATCAAAAGCCTACTTCAAGGCCACTTCTAGCCTCACAGAACTTGTGTGTAATCAAAGAACATGTAATGGGTAAATGATCATCATTTCTATAATATTAAAATAAAAAAGACAAGTTATTTCAAGCCACTGCTAATATGTGAATATGTAACTTGGGGGAAATTTCCTTCTGTGCAATATACATAACTCATAATATGTAATATTTAATATATAATAATATATAATAATTTCAGGGGCACTTGGGTGGGTTAGTCAGTAGAGTATCTGATGCTTGATTTCAGCTCACAGTCATAAGATCAAGCCCCACCTCAGGCTTAGTGTGGAGCACAGAGCCTGCTTGGGATTCTCTCTCTCTCTCTCTCTCTCTCTCTCTCTCTCTCTCTCCCTCTCTCCCTCTCTCTCCTCGTTTCTTTGCCCCTCCCCTGCAGTGCATGCACTCTTGTCTCTCTTCAAAATAAATACAAACTTTAAAAAATAATAATAATTTCAGTCAGAAATGCAAATACATTTTTCTAAGAGTAAAATGCTATAACAACTTATATTTAATAATGAAAGCTGCTTAATTTTATGTTGAAAATTATTAAAAACATCCAAAGGGTTAAACAGGAAAATGCATGTAATTAATAAATATCAGAGAAAAACACAATAGCTAGATAACTTTACGAAAAACATCTTCTTAATCCAAACGTTTTTATGAAATGTAAATAATAATAATGTAAATAGTAAGACAGAATAGTAGGCATTATATTGTCATTTCAATTTCTCTAGAATTAGTTTATAAGCATTGATACCATGAAAAATCTGTAATTACTTCAAGTCATCTTCCATCCATAAATAAATAACACAAAGTATAAAAAAGAAGAAAGCCTGAGAGAAAAATGTAGTACTCCAAAATACCCTGCCTCCCACCTACTTCCGTTAGTGTTCTAACAGAAATAGAGTTCAAAAACTTTTAAAAGCAAAATTTGGGGGGGAAAAAATCACAAAACAACCCAATCTTGTATTTAGTGCAACTGATTGCTATGAATAGAATACTTATTTACATGTAAAAATTCTTATGTCTGGTAGAAGTGCATTGGATACATACTTGGCCCACTGAAGCCAAGGCCAAAGTCATATTTCACAGTCATAGAATTAAATTCTGAGGTGTGATCATAAATCTAAAGCTTTATATTGCATAAAACAGTTGACACTCACTTATAAAGTGAAGACTGTTCTACTGCATGTGAAGTGGACCATGCAGATTTCTGTATGTTCTCAGTATGCATCACTAGATAATGAAGCCTTTTGTGAACAAAGGAAAAAAAGAAGAAAAAAGAAACACTGTCTTTGTAAACTAACCAGTTGAGTTTTGAATCACTGAGTGACCCTAGACAAGCGACCTGAATTATGTGAGCCTTTCGGATAATAACACCTACTTTGCAGGAGTGAAAGGATTTAAAGGGATCACATCTGTAAGGACTCTGGCTCAGAGTGTGAAATGTACAGATCTGCAACAACTGGTACTTTTCACTTTCTTCTTCCCCTGGCCTGTCCTCAATGTTCGGAATTGCTGTCAATGTCAGCTTATGAACAATATGGAAAAATAGGTACATGGAAAGTTGGAAATGGAAGGAACTTTGAGAACTTCCACTTTGTTGTTTCCAATTTTTTTTAGCAGCAAAATTCTTTTTCAAAATAAAATCCCAGATGGAACCCCAATATAAAACTGATCAAAAAAGAGCTACTCTGGTTGAAGCAGAGATGGAGGGCCCTGAATCCATGTCTATTGGGAGCAAAGCAGATTCTGCATCACCCCACTCCTACAGAATTCCAGGCTATTCTAAAGGAATGGAAAGCACAGAAAGGATGAGGGCTTCTGAATCCTGCTTTCTGGAAACTAGCTTTCCTCCAAATTGTGTGCCCTTATTCAGGACACTTAATCTCTTTGGTTAAACTCTTCATGGTTTTATTATTATTATTATTATTATTATTATTATAAGATAAAAAGTTTGAAATATTCCATTTAAGTCTAATCCAGTCCATCTCTCTTCTTTCCTTTACCACCAAACTTAGAGAAATCTATATACATAAATAGGTTTATCAAAAGTTATCAGTTGTGGCAAATTGTATTTTCAAAGATGGTGGCGATGAAATCTCCCTCCCCACATGTCCTTTTGCACTGTGATCTTGTCACTTGCCCATCGAGAAATGGAATCTAATTCCTACCCAAACTCTCAATTTTGAGTCTAATTATCTTCCCTTATCTGCACTGGCCATAGTTACTTGCTTGTACTCAACATCATGCAGCAGCACTACAACGCTGTGTGATTTCCTAAACTGGATTAGAAAGGCCGTGCAACTTACATGTGATTCCCTTGGAAAGCTCACCTACCAGATGTTCCTACTCTGGACAGTTCATCTCAGAAACAATCCTGACACCAAGCTATGATAAGCCCAAGCCAGAGAAAAGGTCACCTATAGGTACCCTGGTCAACAGTCCTAGCTGAACCTGGTCTTTAAGCTATACCAGACCAGGCACCAGACATGAACAAAGCTTCCAGATGATTCCAGCCCCAGTCTTTAAGTCACTCCAAGCTAATCAAGCTTTCCCACCTGAAACCCCAAATAAGCCATTCCCAAGGTGCCATGTCCAAATTCCTAATCCAAAGAATTTGTGAGCATATCAAAATTGTCTTTTTGCCACTAAATTTGAGGTGGCTGATTATGCAGCAACAGATAACCAGAACATACATAGCTTTATTACTTACTAAACCCAATGCCCTCTACACATTTTTCATTCTTTTTTTAAAAATTTTTTTAATGTTTATTTATTTTTGAGAGACAGAGACAGAGCGGTAGAGAAAGAGAGGGAGACACAGAATCTGAAGCTGGCTCCAGGCTCCGAGCTGTCAGCACAGAGCCTGATGCGGGGCTTGAACCCATGAACCGTGAGATCATGATCTGACCTGAAGTCAGTCGCTTAACCGACTGAGCCACATAGGTGCCACATGTTTTTCATTCTCTTAAACCTTGCAAGTACCCAGTCTTTAATCTCTGCCTTACCTTTACATTCATCACTTAGCACATTCTAATTTTCTCTCTACCTCAATCATTTTCAGTGGATTCATTTCTTCTAGGACACTCTCAAAAAAAGACACTCCTAGAGGTCATTTCTTCAGCCCTCTTCCCTGCTATCTCCTTTTGATTAGCTCATGTACTGCTAGGATTTAAATTATCACTTAATTTATTCATTAATTCAATCAATGGATATTTATTGAGCTCCTATAATATGTGTCAGACGCTGTTCTAGGACTGGCTGTAGATAGCTATACACCAAACAGGTAACATCCTTCCTCTAATGGTGCATAAATTCTAGTAAAAATAGAAAATAAATTGGCATATAATAATATAATAACACAAGTAGAAATAAATTATATGAAGAAATATAAAGCAGGGTACAAAGGATAGAGAGGTACTTTTTATATAGAGTAGTACTGGAAGACATTTTTTAAAGTTTTATTTCCTTATTTTAGTCATTTATTTTTAATTTATTGTCAAGTTAGGAAGATGTTTTTAATAAGATGTATTTGATCAGAGGGAAGCTTGGGTGGTTCAGTCAGTTAAGAGTCCGACTCTTGATTTTTGGTTCAGGTAATGATCTCACAGTTTGTGAGATTCAGCCCCTCATTGGGCTCTGCTCTGACAGCACTGAACTTGCTTGGGATTCTCTCTCTCCCTCTCTCTCTCTGCCTCTCCCCCGTTCATTCATTCTCTCTCTCTCTCTCTCTCTCTCTCTCAAAAATAAAATAAACATTAAAAAACATGTATTTGAGCAGAGACCTATATAAAATGAAAGATCCAGTCCTACACATATAGAAAAATCATTCCAGGAGAGGTCTGTGATCAGAGTGTTCAAAAATAACGAGGCAGGAATAGCTGGACTAGAGTGAAGAAGTAGGACAGTGGCAGAAGATGTACCCAGAGTTATCCAGGAAGCAGATTCTATGAGATCTTTTGGCTATCACAAAGGCTTTGGATTTTATTCTAAGCAAAATGATGTGTGAAACATTAAATATGTTCATGAA
Organism: Cryptoprocta ferox; assembly: GCA_028646485.1. NCBI lineage: Eukaryota > Metazoa > Chordata > Mammalia > Carnivora > Eupleridae > Cryptoprocta > Cryptoprocta ferox. The sequence goes on along the minus strand of CM053571.1, from coordinate 51,582,114 downwards.
TCTCTAGTTTTCTTCTCCTTTTTGGGCCATAGAAATATACTTCTCAGTTGGGCAAGACTTTTTGAGTAGATGTGGTCAATGAAATATGAGTGGGAGTAACAGGTTACATTTCAGCTGAGACAATAAAAATGTCATACAGGATAATTTAGCCTCTCTTTTCACCTGCCTAAGCAACCAAGAAGGCTGCAAATTCCAGGTGTTTGAACTATCACATAGTAAAGCCTCTATTAGCTTGGATACCTGGGGAACTATTGGGAACAGAGATCACCACTCCTTTACCCAAACAGACACAAGATGGACATGGTATATGAGTGACAGTCTTTGGCAGGGACAGAGGGATCACCACTGGGATTTATTTCTGTAGTATAATCTGGCCTACCCTAAGGTTGGAAGGTACTGGAGGGCTTGATGGGTGACATGATGGCTTATATTTTGAAAAGCTCACATTGGCTACTGCGTGGAGAATAGATTATAGGACAAAAGAATGAAATCAGAGACTAGTGAGAGTCATTGGCAATTGTCCAGGAGATAGACATTAGTGACATGAATCATGGTCACCATTATCCAAATTAAGGCACCTTTGAGAGGTCATGTGAACAATCATGAACTAAAAAAGTTAAGAATATAAGAACATATTTTGAAGATATCAACAGGATATGCTGATGGATTGAATGTTTAATGTGAGAAAAAGAGTAGTGTCCAGGAAAATCCCAATGTTTTGGCAACTGGAGAATGGAAATGGGGAAGACTGAGAAAAGAGTAGATTTGGGGCAAGAGTTGGGGAGACAAAATATGGTATTAGAAAAGTTAGGTTTGAGATGTACATTAGACATAAATGGGAAATGTCACTTAAAGAGTTGAATCTATGACTATGTAAATAAGGGGAAAAGTTGAGGCTAAAAAAATTTTTTGGAAGTCAAGAGTGTATAAATAGTATTCAAAGCCATGGGATGGCTGACCACACTGTGAGTGTCTAGATAAAGAAAGGAAGAGATCCAAGGGCTGACTAAGAAGATGAGAAGGATTCTTCAAAGAAATAGAAGGATGGCAAACGAGGTTAGAAGAGAACCAAGGGGAAAAAGGGATCTCCAAGAAAAATAAGTAAAGAAAACATCTTAATAGAAAATATGATCTGTGTTAGTATCTGCTGTGATGTTAGTATCTGAGTGCTGGGAATATAATATTAGTTTTAACAACATGAAGACCCCTGGTGACCCTGACAAGAGCAGATTCAAAAGACTGATGGGAACCAAGGCCTGACTGAAGTGGTTAAAAGAGAAAACAGAAAGATAAAATTCTAAAATGTAGAAACAGCATATTCAGACAACTCCTTCAAGTAATTTTGCTCTAATTTGGAGCAAATAAATGAAGCAGAAAGTGAAGATGGGGTCTGGAGAAATAAGTGTGTTTTTATGTTAATAAGAATGGTCCAAAAAGAGAGGAAATAATTGATGACGGAGAGAAAAATGAAAAACCAAAGATGACCTTGAGTAGGTAAGAGAGGATTTATCTAGTGTTTATACGTAGAGAGTTTGCCTAAATAGGGATCAGGAGCATGGTCAGTTCATCTGTTCTAGCAGAAGAGAAAGTAGAGTACTGAATAAGAAGATGCGCTTACAGATTCGGGTTACAGGGGATTGTTTCGATTTTCTCAAAAAAAAGAAATGAAGAACAAAGCCAATGTCTGAAAGTCATGAGGTAATAAAATGGAAAGCATCCAAAGAGAAAAAGATATTTTAAATACTTCAACTAACATAAGAGTGAATTGACTACAGCAGAGCTTCTCAAACCTGGCTGCATATTAGAATCACCTGGGAAATCTTCACTTGCTATCAACAGGGACACTCTACCCCAGAACAATTATATCAGATCTTCTGGAATTGAGACCAGGGCATAGTTATTGTTTAAGAGCCACCCCATGAGATTATTAATTGCAATGAAGTCTCAATTAATTTGATGACCATGAACCTAAAATGAGATAAGGCCGAATAGTTCTTCCTGCCCATCCTCCCAAAGTGTTCAAATTTATATTCCTGATGCTCAGGACCAAGAATCTCATTCTTAATCTCTCCTCAATCTTCAACGAATTTCTATCACCTAACCAATAAAGTCAAATACCTCTGGCATAGCACCCAAGATCCTTTATGTAATAACCCAAACTACCTTTTTGAATTTATCTTCATCTATAGCATTCCAGAACCCTCTTCCTCAAATAAACTGGGGTGACTCATTACAAACATCACACAAACCTCCACACTTCCTTGCATTTTATTATGCTGTTGTTCTCCACCCACAGCTCCAACTTCAATGATCTCAAACCAGGCTGTGCATCAGAATAATTGGGGGAGGTCTAAAATACACATGATATAGCCTGTTGCAAGATCTAGGTAGAGCCTAGAGATTCTCTGTTAATTAGTAAATTTCCCATGTGATTCTTATACAGCCAAGGTTGGTCCCTAAACCAAGGATGGAAATCACTGCAACTAGTGAATCCATTAAAATTCTCTCATCCTTCAAGACCCAGGGTATATCCCTCTACCATTATCCCTTCTTACTGCAATTTACTAATCCCTTTTCTCACTTACACTGTGCTTATTCCATAGGCCAAGCACTGATCTAAATACTTTCATATACATTAATCCTCACAAGCACCATGAATCATCATAGCTCAGATATGGCTTCTGCCCTATTTCATTATTTTGCTGCTGGGCCCAGCTGTGGACATGTGTCCAGTTTACAGAGATCCGCTGCTTCTTCCTACTCAAGAGAAATGAGAATTTGGCAGCATGAGCAGGAAGTATGTAAAATCAATACCATCAGGCTGTCTGGTGCTGTGGCTTGCTACTGGATTCCTTACCTGAACATCATCTCTTATTTCTGCTATGAATAACTCCTCTGATTCACAAGGTTGACCTTAGCCTGACCCAGTGACATTGGCTTCTGCAGAGGGAAATATGGCTGACTGACAGGGCCTTCAGGCCAGTCTGTAGCTACTTTTGCAACAGAGCACACCTGCAGGTTATAAGTCTCTTTATGGTTGTGTACTGACCTGGTATATGGAGCTTTGTACAAAGTTTTGCTAAAAGGTCAGTACAAGTTTTCCCACATTCCTTCCTGGGAAAACATCAACTCATGGGGGACTATCCTAATTAGGTAACTTCAAACAGTGAACAAACTCTGCAGATAAAAATAAGTGGGAAAAACTGCAAGAAATAACCAGGTTTAAAATCCTACCAATGGTTGATTTTGTCGTTTGGCTGGATTCTTATTCTTTCTGGGTTAAATGACAGGCATTTCTCTTTATTATCATTCCCTATTCAATAAAATCAGTAACACTGTGTGTGTAACTTATTGAAGCCACAGCAATTATTCGTTACATCAAATCATGTAATTTATTTCTGTCATGGTTCTTGTCCCTCCAAACCTGATTTTTGGAATATAATCTTTTTTTTTCTGTCACTTTGTTAATTTTTCTTTCTCTCTGTGATCTTCCAAAATTGCTAATGTTGTTTCAGCTACTCTGTCTTGACTGTTATTTGCATTTCTAACTGAAGGCTAATTCATTTACTCTCATTGCCTATGGAAAAAAATCAGTTCTACCCCCAACTTTATATTTTTATTCTGACTATAAAGTAATACATAAAACCTATAAACAGGTATCAAAAGGAAAATTAAAATTATACACAAAACAGTCTGAGCCACCGTTAACAGTAATGTGTTTTTCATTCCAGGCTTTGATATATGTAAATATAAACTTATTTATTGTAATTCTTATAATTAGGATAATGCTATGTATAGTTTTCACTGTAACATAAAATATATCAAATTTTGAGCATTTTCCTGTTCTTTGAAAAAAGAGACTTTATTATTAAAAAAATCACTTTTAATGATGGTATAATATTTTATCAAGCACTACCACAATTTATTTTTATATTTTTGAATATTTAGAATATTTTCCATCTTTTACTATTACAAACAATGCTTCGGTGAGCAACCTTATAGCTATTTTTAAACTGTCAAAAAAAAACCTTTCAATATACACCTTTAAACATAGATCTTTGGCATAGATCTGAATTTTTCTTAAGACAGATTGATAGAAGTGAAATATTACTGAATGAAACAGTACAAACATTCTGTTCCTTCCTTCATCCAACCTGAAAGTGAGTAAACACCTATTTTGTGCCAGACACTCTCACAGGCTCAAGAAATACAGATATGGAAGAGATGGGAGCACCCTTCTTGAAGGGGCCTACAGTTCAGCAGGAGATAAGTCAATGGTACAAGTGCACTTAGCATCCTCAGGACTGAAATAATGGTAAGCACAGCAGATGTTCCCTTAACTCACTTCCACTTAGACAACAATGGATTGTCTGGTGTCATCCATTCCTAGCCTTTGCTTAATGAATTCCCCAATACCAAGAGTACATATTCTTAGTTAATCGCTATTCGCTCCTACTGGTTAAATTAAGTACTTAACAAAACTCACTTGCATGTGTCCCCAAACATGTTTATATCAGTTGTACATGCCATTGCACTTGCATAATTTAATTATTATAAAAACTGATGCTACATGAATGTGAAAAGCTTTGGTAAGATTCAAGAAAGACAAGTTACTAAAAATATATTTCTGAGGAGTTAGTGTGACTGAAAAACATTTTTCAAAAATTAGGAAAGATTCTACAGATTATTCTGCAAAGGTCTGAGATTCTTGAATCCCCACCTAGAAATTTAGATGATGCATTCTATACAGGGAAGATAAGGCAAAATTCTACTTTGAGGACCCATCTCAAAGAAAAGGCTATAGCCTCTATAACAAGTTGGGTGAATTCGTATATATATTTGCCAGTTTTAAATTTTACAATTTCCTCCTAAAGCCAGCTATTGGGTTAACTAACGACTGCTTGTCTCAGTGTGTATGTGTGTGTGTGTGTGTGTGTAGACATATACCACTGTTATGCTTTTAGCAAATTAATAGTGAAATCGAACCAATTTCTGTTTGTTTATATGTTTACCAGGAATTGGTATTCCTTCGTCAACTTCCTGCTAATCTGTACAAGTGTTTGCAGGTTTTTTCCCCTTATTGATTCGTAAAAGATTCTTAATGCATTTAAGCATTTATGTCATAAATATTGTTGAAGTCTGTTTCATGTATTTTATTTGTGGTGTTTTTTAACTGACCAGAGTTTCCAATGTTCATGTAGTCAAATACATCATTCTATACCTTTCATCTCTAAACTTCCCTCTACCTTATCTGTATCTTGTGCATGATGTAAAAACCAACAGATTTGATAAGGATGGCAGCCAATATTCTATCTCAGAGCCATTTTTATTTTTTTTCTTTTATTACTATTTAAGTTTTGAAGAATCAAAGATCAGGGGTATGCCTTCTTATGTCCATATGAGATTCCTTCTCCACTCTAGCATCCTCCTCGCAAGGATGAAAATGAATGGTGTTCTTTATTCATATCATAACTTTAAATATTGGTGCCACCTTAACAGTTACATGAATTCCAAAGCACTTCTGATATATAACAGTATTTGAATAGGAGTCCTATTGTTGGTGTTGATAGTGTGTATTATATGAAGTCTACTAACATTCATGTAAATGACTAATTTGGAAACTTTGAGCACTTCCTTTCTAAGACATCACTTGCATGTCTAATTTGCTGGGTTTTGAAATTCCTCAGTCCAGGAATTCATTCCTGTATTCAATAACTATGAACCAAACATGTACTTTTAGCAAGACCTTGTGCTAATTGCTGAAAATAACACAGAACAAACCGACGTGGTTGCTGCATGCCTGAGGCTTGCATTTTAGTGAGGAGGAGGGATGGCAAACAAATTATACCAATAAAAAAGTAATTATAATTTTAATAAGCATTATGAAGAAGTTAAAAGTGCTATAAGAGCTTGTAATTAAGGTTCTTTGAGGGAATGATATCAGAGATGAGCACTGAAGGATGGGAAATAATTAGCCAGTGTAGTAGATGATATTGGAGTTTGCTGGGAAGCTCACAAAATCTGGAAAGAACCCTGTGCTGCTATGTCTGTTTTACATGTTTTACATGAGCTTGGCCCATAGCTCATGAGCTGATTAAAGTATCCATGGACATTTGATCTAAGGTAAGCCAACTCTAGGGACTAAGAGAAGAGAATCAATGCCTCACAGGTGGTAGAATAGTCAACACAGGGGGCAGACTCCACACACCACTGTGGCTCTGTTCCTAGCATGTGGAGGAAGAAAGTCGTGGGAAAAGAAAATGAAGTTTCTAGCAGAGGGGAAAGGACAAGACAGCAGAGGGGTCAGGCTGACAGCATTTAAGTTTCTTGTGCCAGTTGTCCCAAAGCCTGATCACACTGCCCTTCATATAATCTTGAGAGATATGGTAGCATGCCTCCAATAAATCCTTCTTTTTCCAAAGTTTGTTGAATATGAATTTCTGTAACTTTCAACCCAAAGCATACTAATTAACATGAGCAGGTAGAAAGGGGCAGTATATTCCAGATAGAGAAGATAACATATGCCAAGGCTCAAGGCAGACAAAAGATTGACACATAGGAAAAGTCCTTTGAGATGGAAATAAAAACCATCTGAGAGGAGAGTAGTCAGGTAGGAAGAGCTGGAATCATTCAAGGCCTTATAGGCCATGTACAGCATTTGAGATATAACCTAGAAGCAATTTTCACATTGTTCCTACTGAAGCAGAAAGAGAACCAAACAAACAAAAAAGGGCAATCAATGATTGAAAAATCTGTTCTTTCCAAGCATTTTAAAATACTTTCAGCAGACATTTTTGAACATCTATTATATAGCAGGTGGTGCAAAAGTGTATCAGGGAGTAGGGCAGTGCAGAGGAAGGATATGCAGAGGAAGGATAAGCATTGGATTCCCCAGAAAACATTATTTAAAAAGTAAATTTTTCAATTATTTTGAAGAAATAGAAAAGTTTGTACAGATTATGATGAGAGCAGTGATTCTCACCTAGGAAAACTCTGCCTCCCACCTCCCAGGGACATTTGGCAATGGTTGAATACATTTTTGGTGGTCACAGCTGGGGTGCGGGGCTGAATGTATCTAATGGATTGAGATCAGGAATATTGCTAAAATTCTACAGTGCATAGGACAGGCCCCCACAACAAAGAATTGTCTAACCTCAAATGTCAATAGTACTCAGGTTAAGAAACCCTGCCTTGGAGGAAACAAGGTGTTATCAAAGCTATTAAACATGAAGGCAAAACAGCCATAGAGCAGAGAATCCACTCAGGCTTATGCCAGATGTTAAAACTGGTCTGTGCCATTAGGGCCCTCAAACAGGGATCATTTGCCCTCTATAAACTTACAGTCCAATGGGGGACATAGGCCAGAAAGACAGGAATGCTGTCAATACTAAGATATTGAGGAGCATATGGTCCTATAATACAATAAAGTGAGTATCCAATCCAGTCTGGAGGGTCAAGGGACACTTCTATAAAGGAAAGAGGTCTCAGATGCTGCCTAAGAAGGTAAGAGAAGAATCAGAGTCAGTACCACAAGAATAAGGTAGAATTAGCCAGGCAAAGTCGGCATCAACATGGGGGAAAGATTTCAAACAGAAAAGAGCCTCATATGCAAAGATCTGAGGTCAGGATTCAAAGATCTGGAGTTGTGAAAGCATGTGGAATGTCCACAGGGCTCAGGCTCTCAGGATTTCTGAAGCACAGAGCCCCTGCAACGGCAAGGCTGACAGAGATCATGCTGAAGCGGTAAGTCCTTACTGTACTCAGAGAAGCAATAATTCAAAACTGAACGCAGTGCTATCCTAGTTAACAAAGCACACGGTTGTGATCTGGTGTATTATGAAGTGGGAAGCAGTGGCATTTTGAGGTTAATTCTGACTTAATATGCTTCAAGTCTATTTTTATATATGTGCCTGAAGTGCCTCAGTTCTGTATTTCACTGTGCCTGGATATTTATATCGAGAGTGTGATAAATCAGTGATAATGTTATTTGGCATGTTTCACAACCAGTCAGTTTGACTGACACAAGGAATCAACCTTGCATATTTTAAAAGTTCTTAAATTTACTTTGGTTATAAGGGATGTATATATTCAACATCCACCTCCATTGTTCCTTGACAAACCTTCCTTTGATTTCATATACATGTTAAATAGCAAGATACACCATTCAACCAAAGAGCAGACAATAAGCTGCACAGATTCTAGGAATAGAAGCCTTACTAAAGGGATCGTTTGAGAGATGACACAACAGATGAGCCAACTGAAAAAATCTCAGGTAGAGAGCAAAACAATTTGCTATCAGTTGCCAGGGAATTATCTGTTTCTAAGGTAACTCTCAACACAGCTTGTTGTCTTTAGTATCTATTATACTTTGGAAGATTCTTAGTCTTTTTTCCTTCTCTTAAAGGTCTTTTTCTCTTTTAAATAGTCACAATCACCACTTAAACAAAAAATTTACTGTTTACATGACCGGCCTCCCAGTAAAGGAGCAAAGTAAAACAATGATGTTTCTTTCCTATGGGGTTTTATTTCTGTTTCTCTTCTAAGAATGTCCTATCAAGATGGTGGGGAGGTGAGGACGGCGGTAGACAGAAACTTGAGAGATCAGGAGCAGGAGTCATGAGGGAAATTTAAAATTTAGGTAAGGGCAAGGCCAGCAGTCAGAAGGCAAAAATCACAGAGGTGCCTAAAATCAATGCTAAGCAAGGTCAATCATCAACATGAAAGAGTCAAGATCCCAGATGTAAAAGGGGCACCTGGGTGGCTCAGTCGGTTAAGTGTCCAGCTTTGGCTCAGGTTATGATCTCACAGTTCGTGGGTTCAAGCCCCGCGTCAGGCTCTGTGCTGACATCTAGCTCAGAGCCTGGAGCCTGTCTTCAGATTCTGTGTCTCCCTCTCTCTCTGACCCTTCCCTGCTCGTGCTGTCTCTGTCTCTTAAAAATAAATAAAAAACATAAAAAACATTAAAAAAAAAATCCCAGATGTAAAAAAAAATATGCTGCCACAAAGCTTCTTCCATGTAACTCAGCAAGACTGGTGGGAGTCTCTAATTCACACAGGGCACTATGTATATCCATGTTTCCTGCTGGAGTGAGGATCAACACTAGTGAGAGGTCAGCCAGCCCACAGTCTGCTTGTATCAGTAGGTGAGTCCCAGTGCAAGCATGGCCCATAGCACTGTATCTGCCTTGGACAGCAAACCATATTGAGAGCAGCTCCTAGAGGAAGATCAGTGTTACACTGCATCAGAGGCACTCTTCCTTTATTCAACATCAGAATAGTCAAAATAGGACTTCTTTCACTAAAAGAAGGGTATTTTAGAAGGGTCTGTCTCAAACTAGTACACTTAAGGATGAGGCTGTTTGGAAGAGTAGGAAATTCATAGGGAAACTTTTTTTTTTCCTTTTTATTCATAATTCAAAGGTGTATACAAAATAATTACACTTAATAGATCATGAATCTTCTCCACCAACTACATGGGTTTACTAAGTACACAGGGACAAAGGACAGGAGGGAAAGAAGAAAAGAAAACATAGTCTATTTTTGTTCAATCAAAAGTCTTCTTCAACATGGGTGGGACTTACTCTTTATTTTGGGGAGGTCAAAATATTGACTGCAACTAAATGCCTTCATTCTAAAGGCAGATGCTATTTCAGCACAGTGTGTTCTTGATTTTTTAAAAGTTGAACTCTGTTGTTCTTGAAAATGTCAGGTACAAATCCTTTGAAATGCCTGACCTTTTCAATTTCCAAACAATGGATTGCATAAATCTGTATGAAGAGTAAGAGGCCAAGTTAAGAACCTGAGTTTATTCAGGCTTGTGAGGTTTTTATGATGAGCCCATTTAAAGGATGCTCATGGCACTGGGTGTTGTATGTAAGTGATGAATCACAGAATCTACCCCCAAACCAAGAGCTGACTGTATACATTGTGTATTAGCCAATTTGACAATAAATTATATTTAAAAATAAAGGAAGAAAGAAAGGAAGAAAGGAAGAAAGGAAGAAAGAAAGAAAGAAAGAAAGAAAGAAAGAAAGAAAGAAAGAAAGAAAAAGTTAGTTCATGCCAAGGCCCAATGGACTCTGTGAAATACCTTCTTGAAGTCAAATTAAAACATACACTCTATGTCAAGAAAATTTGGATGTTACTATATTTTTCAAAAACCTCAAAGTATGCGAAGCCCTAAATATATGATATTTTAATTTCATCAAAAATGAAAAATATAAAATAGTAGCAGCCACAGAGTGAACATTGGGGCAAACCAAAGAACGAGTCACATTAAAATAAATACGCTTTCTCTTTAGAATTTCCTACATAAATTATATTTAAACTTGAACCACAGTTACTTAGGGCATCCCTCTTGGGAATTTTCACTTGATACTGTGATATACCAGGCTCAGATTCAGTGTGCGCCTGCATCTGATGTTGTATAAACTTGAGAGTTTATGGGTTGCCATCTATGCAAGGAGAAGTAGAACAGATTCATCAAAGGAAGAATGAACCAGACACACAGAGGAGGGCTGAGATTAACCAGAGAAAGACTAAGGGAATGGATGCCTTCGTATCATAAGATCTTGCAGAGAAACTGAGACTAACTTCAGAACAAATTTACCTCACATAAGGAAAAAGAGGGCAATCAGGAAATGTTATTTCGGTCAAGTCTTTCTCTCTGTAACTGCAGATCTGAGATGCCGGAGTCAGATAAGGAAATTATTTCTTTGCTGAATTTCCCTACTACACCCTGTTCTTTAAAAAAAAAAAAAAAAAAAAAAAGTTGTATGCTATTTAAGAAGCACTAGGACTCAAGAAAATGGGCAAATTATATTTGAGGGTAGCTAGAAAAGTGAGGTTGACCAACAAACTGCAGAAAAAGCAATAGAAAAATATTCAGAACACTGTATTTTCCATTTATTCTGCTTTGGACAGTTCCCAGTCCATATTTAAAGTATTCTGTAATACACAGAGATAAGTCCTCAAACGATCATAAAGGAAAAGAGTCTGATTTGAAGATTAGCTAAAAAAATGGGGGGATTTTAATTCTAAAGAAGAGTAGATAGGTGTCACAGATATTTAAAGGACCATTAATTACATAGAAGGAATAGTCGTGATACCTCATTGCCTATTTTCAATTGCAGTTATGCAACAGATGTTATTACTTCTAATTTTCAAAGTAGATGCATCCATATGTCATAAATAGGTAAATAAATGTATAATATATAAAGACATGAGACAGAACTTCAAAAGAAGTTAATGGTTCAAAAAATAAAGTGGGTGAACTTTGTGAAGTTGTGAAGCAAGACTGTGACAATAGATTTAACAAGCTGAAGGCTGATTAGGAGGGTTACAGAAGTGATTCCTCCATGGATTAGTGGTTAGAATATATGAGCTCTTTTTCAATCCTGAAACTCTGGGTCAGTTGGTTTCCTGGGAGGAGAAAATGTTTAATGTTAATAACAATGTATACATGGTCTGTAAGAGGTAATTCTTAAAAGATTTACTATTGTGTGCAGGAACGTAGATTATTGAGAAAGGTGGTGTATTACAAGATGTGAGTTTTATAAATGTGTACTTTCTCATTATTCAATCATTTTGTCCCTAGAACAGCCAAATGAGACTCCCTGAGAACTTCACTTTAAATCATTTCTACATTTTAGCCAATAAAAAATACTTAAGCCTTGAGCTTAAGATGGACAGTAAGTGGCAAGCATCTCTGGCTTGAAAAATATTTTTAACTTTTATGATAAAATATTTTGGTTTTCTGAAAAATATTTCAAAGAATTTGTAGCAAGACTAAAAACTGGTCTAGTTTCAGTATTGCAGTATTCAAAACTGAATATGGAGTCACTTGTTTGTAAAAACATTTAAAAAAAGTTTGCTTTCTTGGTACAGTAGTACCAAAAAAAAGGAGCATTTTGTACATATTTTCAAACAGTCTTTATTTCTTTGAGATACAGAAATTTATACTACTAAGCCTTTATTATTTAGGTTAAAATGGATGGTTTTTACAGGAACTAGGTTTTAAAGCTCATTACACCCAAAGATTTTCATTATGATCTCATTTGAAACGAAAGTAAACAGAAATAATAATTTTGTTCTTCTAAAAGAAGTCACTGTGTTTTAATAAAATATCACAAATCACAGTTCACAGAGAAGGAAGAAATTAGCTAAAAAGCACGATTCATGAACAATTATCAGCCACGTGAAAATCCATTATTAGTTTACAGAGAATCATCCATGTCTATGAGGGGTAACTGCCTGTTTGCTCATCCCTAGCTAGTATATTGTTGCCTTCCTTAAAAATAATCCACAAAGCAAGCTCATCTGACAGTATCACAAAACATGGCACTATATGCACAGTGTACATTTCTATGTTAATATAATACATATAGACTACCTACAAGTCAAAGAAAGTTACTATTGTGTTGAGCTCAGGACCAGCTACAGAAATGAGTTGAAGTCATAAGGAAGTAAGCATAATGAAGTGGTCTGTTTGACATGGCAACTATGGGTTCCTGGAAAAGAGGGCACAGAGAGCAAAGATATTGCATAAAGAGAAGAAAGTCCAATAGTAAACTGAGAAGTTTCCAAGGCAATTAGTTGAGGGTGTATTTTAAATGTCTGGTGTCTGAGAGAGCTCCAGCCTGATAATGTCTGTAGCAGTTACAGCACTACCAACAATAGTTTTTTTGTGTTTTTTTTTTTTTATTGTGACATAGGTCATTCAGTGAGACTATAAATTTTTAATATAAATTTTCACTTACATTATTAATAGTTTTTACCTATGTTCACATGTTTACTTAGTCAGAGATACTATCTCTAGGTACGAGGAAAAGCACGTGGAGACTGTCTCCAAATATGCCCAAGACCTTAGTTACCTGCAAATTCTGGATCCTATTATCCAAGCCCAAAGCTTCTCATTGCCTTATCAGGCCAGAGAAAAATGACACAGAGACCTTGAAACACTGCAACGTATGAGATACTGTGACTCGAAAATCAACCTTTGATTTATTAAGAATTTCTTTAGCACAGAAATGTTCCCTATGAGGAGTTAGTATTAGGGCTTTGAGAGAAGCCAGATTTGAAACATTAAAAAAATACATATATATCCCCTAGAGAGTTGAGATAGGTCAGTATCCCCCTGGAAAGATTACCTATTTTCCAAAAAGAGTATCTCAGCATCTGGAATTACAACTTCATATTTTAAAGTTCCCCAGTGTGTCCAAGAGACATAAGCAATCATTTGATAACTCTAAAGTCTAAAGCCCTTTGCCACTAGCACTCATGTGAACGATCCACAAAAGAAGATTGTATAAAAATACAAAAAATTCAATGTACCATATGAAAAGGGTCCAGGATGTTCCCTATTGACAGAATAGGTAGTTGCCCAATCCCATTGTATAAGGCCATAATTTCCTAACAGTATGATGCAGTGTTTGTGTTGAAGTGACCACAGAATTCATTATATAAAATAAGCTTTTGTTCATTTTCATAATGTTATTAGAAGTACTATCAATCTACATTTTGAAATAAATACATTTAGAGTCCAGATTGGGAGTCCAGACTCTTTTTGAAATATGAAACTTTAGCTAAAGAATAACAAAGTGAATCTTGAAAAATAATTCTAGGACTGATCAATAGTAATACCCTAGAGTATCTTCAGAGGTTCTGTCATTGCATGTCTGACTTCCATTGCAAGTCTGATGGAAAGAGTTTTCTCTATACTTATTAATGCATTGTAAATATTATTGTGGCTTCACATCTCATACTCCTTAGCATACCTTCCTCAAGTTATTAGGATTTGGGACCTTTCTCTTGATCAAATATGCATACTTACTGCCAAGAGCATTTTCTAAATGATTAGACTCAAGTTCAAAAAATACTTCTGAAAGATCAGTGGGAGTCATTCTACTACTTCTACCAAGGTGATACAGCATTTTCATTAATAAGACAATTTCAGAGAAGTTTATGACTTATTTGAGAACTATGTAGTCTGAAAATGAAATCATGACCCCAAAACAAGTTCAAGTAAGAAAACCATAATGAATAATGGGTTTTAAATGTTTCTATGATAGAAAGGTAGTAGACTTTATTAGAGCTATAGTCTTTGTTCATGTAACCTGAATATTATTGCAATTAAAATAAAAACTTGATTTGTGGTTAAATGAGAACTGTAATTGCAACCTAAAACAACCACCTGACCAAAGGCAGCTCTGAGAATGATAGTTACATTTTGATAGAGATATTTAATGTCCTCCAGAAAAATACAAAGAGATCAGAACAACTGTTCAGTTAAAGTGGTAAAAGTTTCACAATTTCAAAAATCCAAGCTGTTACTGGGTAAAAACTGAAGACTCAAGTTCATCTCCCAAGGGTGTTTCATCAAACAAGTTGTTTTGTGATCATAGCTTACAGTCATCCCTTTCTTCTTACTTCCCACATGGATTTCTCATCCTTCCCTTAATTGCCTTCTCGCTGCCTACACGTTGCCTCCCATACAAGTCCTTTACTCATCCATTAACACATCAGGCATCTCCTACCTACACGGACACTCTAAGGCTGACAGATTTTTGTACTTTCTAGTAACTTTTTTTTTATACTTCTTGCACTTCTCAACATTAATATGAACTTGCCTCTATCATTTCTTCTGCTGTTGTTATTATATACATGTGCACATGCTTTGTCCTTATCTGTGAATGGTAAGATTTTAATAAATACTCATGGTGTTCATACTTTCATTACACAAATGTGCTTTTCTTTTAGTCAATGAGTTCCCTGAGAGCACAATGATCTAATTCATTGTGATGATCTCCTGGAGCCTAAGAAGTATGTGGGATATGATAAACGCTCAAACCATGTTTCTGAGTGAATGAATGAATGTTTGGAAGGAAAAACAATCAAAATTTGATTTTATTTCTGAAACTTAATTGTCTTCAAAGAGTTGATGAGTATAAATTATTTTGTAAAAACCCATTATATGTAAAATACATAAGAGAAATATGTTGGGATATAATTATACATCAATATGACTTACATAGAAAGGTGAAATTTCTTCAGTGTTTTTTTTAATGATCTATCTCATTTACAAAGTTCATTTAACATAAATTTTAGACATCTATAAATTGCAAAGAAAAAAAGTGCTTGGCCATCTTCGATTTAAATGTCTAGTTAGCACCAGCATTCTGAAGGAGTATTTGCTACAGTGTTTCATATCAATGTTAGAGCAGCATATTTCTGTTAGAAAACAAATACAACAGTAAAGGTGATTTTACTTAGGTAACATCTGTATTGAGATAAGACATTTGCAAAGTTAGAAAAAAACACATAAACTAAAACTACTACATAAATAACCTAATAACTTAACATATTTTCTCCCTGAATCCTCTATTAGTGAAGCTGTCACTTTTATCTATAGTTGATTTTCATTTCTTTTTTAATGTGGTTTGGTTCAATTCAGGTAAAATTTTCAATTAATTTTCTCAACATTAATCTTCCAGTGAACTAGTTATAACTTGAAAATATATTACAAAATGAACATGTAACACTCTACTAACAGACAACACTCAGTTTCCTCAAAATTCTCCTACAAGTATATATTTGCAAAAGCATATTAATTTCATGTATAGGCAGATAATTAAGGGACTGACCATTTTATGTACCATATTTCAAAAGGGAAAGAAAATGTTCCCTGTATGACTCACACTTTAATTTTATTTCCCAAGAAATGCCTTTCAAAACAATCAATATTTATAAAAGTATTATCAGTAAAACTTAAATTATATATATAGTAAAAACTATAACTTACATTTTACAGCACTTTAAAAGAAATATCACATGCATTATCATTTTTTATCTCTCTACCAATCCAGTATAGGAAAATAAGCACCTATTATTCTTATTTTATGGATAAAGAAGATAAAATTTCAGAGATAATATGTTTTATTCAAGGGCATTCAGCTCAAAACCTAAATTCTCCTGACTCTTTTTTTTTTCTCTTTTCACCACTCTGATCAGATATGTATATTACCATTTCAAATTAGTCTCTCAATCTGTTTATCCTACAAATGCAGTCTCCCATAGTCATTATAAACTTATAAACAATTTATTTGCAAAAGTAGACATGTTCATCATGAGTGATCAGCTAAGTAGTCATTCTGTTTGGTAATTTAATATCTGGTCTTATGTCCTGTTTATTTTATTTTATTAACATTCAAATATCATGACTAGACTTAAATTATTAAGTAAATGAGTTCCTATTATCCAGATATGCAATGTGTTAGTGATTCAGACATGAAATTCACAATATGAAAAAGTAGAAACTATAGAAGATACTAAGAATATTTCTCAGTGGCCTGATAACATATATTATTATAAAAATTATAGAACAGTATGGTTTGATAACCTGATAGGAAACATGTTCATAGGACTAAGGTTAGAAGGCTGATGTGACTGAACAAAAATTTTAGTAGTTCAGTAGGCCAGCATTTTTTCTTATCACACTCATGAAAAAGCCATGAATAAAATAAATCATGTGATATATGAAAGAACATTTTCCCTCAAATATGTTGTCATACAAACTCATTAAAATGTGGATTATTGATCTGCTAGGTGATATTAGCTCCGCCAAGTCCTTAAGGTCTATTATGTCAATATGTTATTGGGGACTTTGATAAATGATGATTTATGACAGGAGAAGAAGAGTACTATGAAACAGATATCACACTAACAAAAACTGACAAACTCTGGGTCGTTGTTTTCAACAAGGGTAAAAATTGATTCATGAGAAAAAAACCTTACCCCCCAACAATAAATTACAGCTGTACATACAGCACATAACCAGATATACAGTATATCTGTGGTATTAAAATCTCAAAATACTGGGGATCAATTAGGGAAAAAAACATCTAAAAAGCTCCTTACAGTGCAAAAATGAGACAACAGCTGAGAAACACTCCTCTAAGTAAACAAGGACCTGCAAATTCTAGATTAAATCAATTCAAGATTTCTTTGACTTCCTTTGATTATCGCTACACAAAGCAGATCACTCATAGCAATACCTTAAAGTCCCCCAAATATTTTATGGAATGCTTTTCGATGGCTACACAATGTCCAGTATATGCCTGAAAATTACTAATATTTTTCAATTAATGAATTGTTCACAATCAAAAAAGAATAAATGGTTTGTGATTTTTATCTTTTTTAAGCATGCAACTTTGCAATAAGATATACCTTCATTCAGTGATTATCAAACCTGCCAATACCAGAAAACTATATTGTATTTCCTGAAATAGTAAGATCTATTCTCCTCATAGTAGACCTATTCTGCTTTAGGTTTATTATTAAAAAAATTCTTGAATGCATGAGACTGTGAAAGAATATTCCTTTCACAGCTCAAATAAATAATGTATTTGAAGTCATACTAGAAATAATAGTAGGATTATCCATTTTTTAACTTTAAATATTCAGAATTTCTCTAATTCTACACTTTCAAATACATTCTGAACAGAAAAAAATCCCAATACCTTAAAATAAAAAGAGAAAATGTAAAGAAAAAGATTTCTTAAAGGTAATTTTTAAACTTTTTTTTAAACTCAACATTATACTTAATGCTGAAACACTAGACCTGTCACCATTAAAATTAAAAAAAAAAAACTCAAGGATATCTGCTATCACTATTAATTTCTTAAATTCTTTTGTAATTTTATAAATTTGTAAATTTATGTTCAGTGTTTTAAAATACAAAATCTAAATTTAGAGCATATTTAAAAGAAGAGACCAGGTTATCATTTCAGTTATGCTAGATACTGTTAGGAACAGGTGATACTGAACATGAAATATACTTGGATCTACCCTCCGTAGAGCTTACAGCTAGTAGAAAAGTAAGCATTAACAAATAATTGTACAAATAATCACAAGATAAGAGATATAAAGGGTGCAAGGTGCTATGTGACCCTTTGAAACTAACCTAGAAGGATATGAAAAGTTTTCTGGGGGAAATAGACATGAATAATACCTTGCACTTAGCTAGACAAATAAGGCAATAAAATGTAAAAGGTTCACAGAGGCAAAGGTCACGTAAAGGAGCTCAGTGCCTTCAAGAAACTGCAAAAGAGAGTATGTCTGGATCATACTACGAGGGAAGGTACCTAAAAGACCAGAGACAAATCACATAGGGCTTTGTCAATTGTGTTATAAGCTTTTAACTTTGTCTTAGGTTCTAAGAGGTAAAATCACCAAATATTTACTTTTTAAAATGTCTATTTTTGAAAGATAGAGCACATGTGCAGTGCACACACAGCGGGGAAGGGGGGGGGGTGCAGAGCATCCAAAGCAGGATCTGCACTGACAGCAGAGAAACTGATGTGGGGCTTGAACTCATGAACCAAAATGTGAGATCATGACCTGGCAGAAATCAAGAGTCAGAAGCTTAACAAACTGAGCCACCCAGGCACCCCACCAAATATTCACTTTTAAAAGCTCATTTCAATAGTTTTATGGATAACAGATTAGAGTCAGGAAATATTGGATGAGAAGTGAATTGCAATAGCTCAAAGAAGACAAAGACCATGGAGACAGAGAACATTCAGATTTGAAAGGCACTTAGGAATTAAAACTATCAGGATCTTACAACTGATTGGATAGGGGTAGAAATGGCAAGAAAGCTGACAAAGATACTGCCGAAGACTCTGGCCCAAACAACTAGCAAATGAGCAAGAGCAAGCTGTGGAATGGGGAGCATGCTGTTGAGAATGCTGTCTGAGCCTTCAAAATTAAACAGATGTTCTGAGAGGCCAAACAGAAAACCAGAAGGATAATGGTACCCTCCCTTGACTTCATGGGTAGCAGCCTTCAGAAGAAGGTGGGAATGTCTTGTATTTCTAGCAAGAAAGGCCTACAAATGCCAAGTCCCAAATTAGCCACATATATCTGGTGCCTATCACAACAGCTTCATCAAACACTAAGAAGATACCAGGCAGGGACCTGAACTGGCCATAGCTTCAGAATGTCTTACCTACATTTCAAGAGCAGAATTCTAACAGGATACACATGAGGAGGGAAAAGACCCACTCCCCAGTGGACAACTCATAAGAATAGATGAGAAAATAGGAAGAAAAAAACAAGGGCTGCAGAATGTTATTTTTAAATGAAAGGGAGATATTATAGTAACTCTAACAGCAGTTTCACAGCATCATATAAAAATATATGACATTTTAAAAATTCTCTAAAACTCCTGCTTTGTACTTTCATATAATTCAAGAAAAGTGGACTTGATCAAAGCAAGGATGACAAATGAGCGTTAACAACAGAATGTGGAGCAAAAGTTTGGAAATGAAAAAGAGATATATGGACGTAAAAGAGGGCCTAACAAGAACATGCAAAAGAAAACAAAACAGAAAAAAGAAAATTTAAAACATCATTAGTGTTCGGATTTAAGAGGGTGGATTGAAAGACCCATCTAAGTTAGGAGGCAATGGCAACAAAATTTAGAATGAATTTACTGGTCTCAAGAAAGAGAATCTCAAGGCTGGCAGTGCAGAATTATCAGAGAATGGGGCACTGAAAGCAGCAGATAGGTGTGGAAAGGGTGAGGGATTGAAGACAATAATTAGGAGTCTTGGTGAAAGCTGTCTGAGAGGCAATTAAATCTCCAGTCACTCTCCATCATTCTGTCACCAGGCAGCTGTCCACCTGTCAACTCGGCAAAAGCTTGCAGGTTTATTATTTGGGGAGAGACACACAGAGGTAGTGTCTAGACTGGGGAACACAAGAGAGAGGAGAGGTTGTGGGCACCATACTGAATCAACTACAGAATCGTGAAGTGAGATGTAACTGCTCACTGCAGCTGGTCTTTCAACTCTCTGACATTCTCAGCCAAGAGATTCAAGGATTCTTCTCTAAGAAACCTGGCTAGCCCAAAAGGGAAAACTCAAATGTACTGATATCACTAAGCCTCCAATGAAAGCCCTAATACATCATCTTAAATTGAATCTCAAATTCTACGAGCCCCACTGACATGTCCAGAATTTCCAGAGCACACAGTTTGGGATTAGCTATCTGAGAAAAGCTTCTAGCACGGAAGATAGAAACTGAAATAACAAAGGAGGGGGAAAAATATTAGAAGCAAGACTATGTTAAGAAGAAATACTTACAAACAGGGGGCAAGAGAATATTCAGGCAACAAAATAGCACACAGAAATTAAAAGTATAAAAAAGATACAAAATTTTACACAGGTTTAGACAATAAAGGTGAAGATATCCCCACCTCCCATAAAAAACAGCAACAACAACTACAAAAACATAAAGCAAATAGAGAGAAAATATAAGACTAGAAGAAGACAGGTCCAGGAGACCAATGAGCCAAACAATAGGGGATCCAGAACAGAGAGGAGGGAAAAAATAAAACAGAACAAAAAGACAAAAGCATTATTAAATGCAAAGTAAAACTGAGGTTTTGTTTTTTTTGGTTAAGTTTATTTATTTTGGGAGAGAGAGTGCCTGCGAGCAAGGGAGGGGCAGAGAGAGAGGGACAGAAAGAGAATCCCGAGCTCTACACCATCAGTGTGGAACCCACAAACCATGAAATCATGGCCTGAGCTGAAACCAAGAGTCCGATGCTTCATTGACTCAGCTACCCAGGCACCCCAGTAAGGTTGTCTTTGAAAACTGAATCTAAGCTTAAAAAGATTTACTCCACACTAAAAGAAACTAAACCTAGATATATATTGGCAATAATCTTTCCAAAAAAAAAAATAAGGTAAAAGAAACTGTCTTAAAAGTATCCAAATATTCCACCCCCCCAACCAAAAAAGAGAAGCAAGATTTCCTCCAAGTTAGTAAAAGGAGAAGTGTGGATTGAAACAGACTGTATTTCGGAGGTTCACCCACAGTGTGTGCTAACTAACACAGTGAATAGGCAAAATATAAACTACTGGTCACATGACACAAAGCATTTGTTCTTTACAAAGAGCTTTCATAAAACTATAAAGAAAAAGTCATCTAATAAAAACAATAGATAAAATACATGAAAAGACAATAAAAATAACAGTGATCAATAAATCACTGAAGATGTGTATCATTTTAGTAATTAAGAATTGCAAATTAAAACAAGATGAACTCAACCAAATTAAATAGAATGATAAATCTCAGTGTTGACAAGAATGTATAAATTCCCTGCTGATGGGAACATAAATTGGGATGTTTGCAACTTGACACTATACATCAATATAAACACATTTAACATATAATAATTATTAATAAACGTCCTATGAGTATATTAGATCACTTTTATGGTCTAATTTTAGATTTTAGATTTAGATTTTCCAAATATTCTAAAAAGAACACAAATTATTTTATAGTTAAAAATATCATTGTCCAAACACAGTAATATTTTAAAATTTAAGTCATTTGACCTAATAATTCCCTCACTAAAAATCAACCCTAATTAACAGATATGGGGAAAAACAATTGCACATACAAATGTTCATTGCAAGATTATTTTTATCAGAGAAAAATAAACAGCTTAAATACCTAATAATATGGTGTAGCTAAATATTTTCACAGGAAACATGAAGATATGCTTGCAATATAATAAGCAAGAAAAATAATGTATTCTTGATATTATATAATATTCAAGAATAAATAGTGATATATGTGTAGGCTTATAGGTGTCATAAAATTTCTTTATATTTTTATATATTTTCCAAAATTTCTCCAACAACAACAGTGTAGGATGCTTTGTGTTCTGAAAAATATAAACATTATTTTAAAACATTAAATCTGAAAAGCATATAAACTGAAAATACACAACGAACATGATCAAGCTTTATGAGTTATGTAACGTTTCCAAACAGATCAAGAGTAAGAAACACTGAACTGGCAAAGGAACTGATGAATAATTCAAATAATAGAAAATTAAGAGTTCAAAATTTATTCATTCATTAGTACTCAAAAATATTAACTAAAATTTGAATAACTGTATCAGGACCTTTTGATTTAACAAAGATTTTTTTTAATAGTCAATATTTTCAGAGTGATGAGATGGGGAGTTTTATATACCTCTGCGAGGGAAGAGAGTAAATTGATAATATAAATATTCCTGTATATATAATATACAATCCTGTATAAATATTCCTGTGGTAGATATTTGTCATTTTCTTCTCCAACATTCATCCTTCTGTGTTCCTCTCTGTACTGAAGAGGGGTGGAATCTTAGATATATCAGATTCCCTTGCCTCTTAGATACTGCCCAGCGAGGTATGACAGCTATAAGATGTGTGCTTAGATCTCCCTCAAAAGAACCCACTGCAAAGAACATAGTTGACCTATGACGTCCACCTCCCCCACCTGTAGATCCATTATAGGCTCCCACGAAGGCCACACATTCCATGAGCTACTACAAGTCAGTGACTGAGCAATGACAGGAATACTATAGCACACAATGGGACTCTCTCCAAAGGGTATCCTTTTGCGCAAGGATTCCAAATTGCCCTGGCCAAGACATTTTCAAAACTGTGAAGTTTGAGGCTCTTACTCCTCACTCTTCCTTCCTTCCTTCTCTTCTTGCAGAGGGGTCAGAACTTCCTCATGCTCTGAATGCTCACCTCCATCCATTCCTGCTCCTTCCCATTTTGTACTTCAAAAGTGTCTCCCACATTGAATTCTTCCACATTGAATTCTATCTTGGAGTCTGTTTCTTGGAGGAAGGCTCTCATAAGAAAGGGAGACGAAGAGCCATCTTTTTTTTTTTTTCCTGTTTCTAGCTTCAGAAGCGCTAAGGATAATGTAGATGCCTGTGGGCTTTTGCAACATTAGTAGAGAGTATGGCAGCATCAGAATTGGTGCAGGCTTCCTGCTCAGTAGCAGTGAAAGTGATTCCTAAACCTCAATAGCAAATACACTTGAGGGCAATAAATAGCATAAATAAATGAATAACACTTAAAAAATGTCCAGAATAGGATTCCATTTTTATGAAATTAAAATCCACACAAAATTACATTCTGTTGTTTAGGGGTAGAAAGTCACGAAAGGAGTACATCTGTAGGAGGAGGGGTTGTAATCAGGGTGAGGCATAAGGAGCTGTGAGAGGCTGACAATATTCTATTTCTTATCCTGGTTGGTAGTTGACCAGTTGTTTACCTTATAATTCTTCTTGCAAATGTACATACATGTTCTATTCTGTATGTATGAGATATCTTAAAATAAAAGAGAGAAGAAAAATATCAGGACATGGAAGGGTAAACTTCAGGAAAACAACACCTCTGTCTTCATAGTTTAAAATAGAATCACCAGCTCAGGGCAGTTCAGTCTCTCACACACCTATGTCCATGTCAATAAATGTGTGAATAAATAAATGAATAACACCAAGCTCTCAGACATTTTAATGTTCATAAATTAAACCAGATGAAAATATACCAAAAATGACATCTAATAATTACTATGTGAAACGTTTATAGGTAACTCTATTTGTCTTCTTGATATTTCTCTTTGTTACCAAAATTTCTCAAATGAAGATGTATTATTCTAAGAATTAAATAAAATAATTAAATGTGTTGTTAAAAGTCCAGAATTAGGTCAGTTTTATGTTCTGGTCATTTTTCTTTCTATGGGAACATTAATCCAATTGTTTCCACAAACAAGATCCTTACAACAGTATGGATTTTATCAATGTTTTATAGTTTTCAGAGTACAAGTCTTTCATCTCTCTTGTTAAGTTTATTCCTATGTATTTTACTCTTTTTGATGGAGTTGTAAATGGAAATGTTTTCTTAATTTCTCTTTCTTAGAGTGTAGACACTCTACCAATTAGTGGGTATTAATTTTGTATCCTGCAATTTTACTGAATTTATTTATTATTTCTAATAGTTTTTTTTCTTTTGGTGGATTCTTTAGGATTTTCTATGTATAATATTATGTCATCTCCAAATAGTGACAGCTTAACTGCTTCCTTACCAATATAGATACCTCTTATTTCTTTTTCTTATCTGATTGCTGTGGCTAGGACTTTCAGTATTGTGTACAATAAAAATGGTGAGCGGACATCCTTTTCTTGTTCTTGATTTCAGTTTTTTATCATTGAATATGATGTTAGCTAAGGGTTTTTCATATGGCCTTTATTATTTGAGGTATGCTCCCTCTTAACCCACTTTGTTGAGAGTTTTTGTCATGAATGGATGTTGAGTTATAAATTAGGGGTGCCGGGGTGGCTCAGTCGGTTAAGCGTCCGACTTCAGCTCAGGTCAGGATCTCACAGTTGGTGGGTTTGAGCCCCGCGTCAGGTTCTGTGCTGACAGCTCAGAGCCTGGAGCCTATTTCAGATTCTGTGTCTCCCTCTCTCTCTGCTCCTCCTCCACTCATACTCTTTCTCTCTCTGTCTCTCAAAAATGAATAAATGTTAAAAATAAATAAATAAATCAGGATTCTTAAACTTTGGTGTACATCATAGTCAGATGAAAATCAGCCCAAGAGAATCTATTAATATCATAGCTATATAGGATCAATTTTAACTGTAAGAAAACCAGCATTCTGTATAGGGCTCCAAAGAAGCTACACCACACCTTTCCAAGCTGACTGAGCACCACTAACCTCCTCGCTTATTTTCCCTGCAGACACAACGATCTTCTCAGCTCCAGAGCATTCTGTTCCTTCATATCTCAGCACCTTGCACAGGCTGCTACTCCTGCCTGGATGCCCCACCCTCTTACTTACTTAATTTCCACCCCCATTCAAAACTCAGCTCAAAGGTCTCTTCTCTCAGAAATACTGCCCTGATCACCCTCCACCATTTTACATTTTAGATACTCTTTATCCTGAAATTTTATTTTTATAATACTTTAATACCATTTTAATTAAATATTTGTCTGACTATCAGATTAATGTTTTCTTCCCTGACTATACTGTAAGCTTCATAGCACATGGGTCATGTCTATTTTGTTCACTTTTATTTTTATTGAAGTATACGCGAAACACAATGCTACATTAGTTTCAGGTGTACCACAGTGATTCAATAAGTTTGTATGTTATGCTGTGTTCACCATAAGTGTAGCTACCATCTGTCACCATATAATGCTATTACAATACTATGGACTATATTTTCTATGCTGTACCATTTTGCTTACTTTTAAATCTCCATAACTTGATCTGAAACTTGACCCTCAAAATAGATTAATAGTCTCAATGTACATTAACAGGCCCTCAATATAGATTTTGTTTACTGGGTCATTGGTTAGATAAATGAATAAACTATCAAAATAAACCAACAAGAAATAAAGAGCTACCAAATAACAAATGTTAGATGACAGCTCTCTCTCATCCATGCTTTGAACTAAAAATCATCTGAATTTTAATTTTTTGTCCTTTGAAAAAATTCCACTTGATCAAAAGGCCCAACTCAGACGAGTAATTACTTTGTAGGACAATGAGGATAACATATATTAAATCTTAGCTAAGGAATTTTGATTTTGTTTTGTATATAACTCACTTGTGTGTATTTCTTTTACACTAAAAAATCCTTTTTCCAGCCCAAATATCCCGTGATGACTCATTTTCTTTAGATTTAGTTTGGACACGCAGGGTAGAGGAAGAAAAGGCAAGAAAATGTATTAGCCTCCTAAGATTAATGACTATCTTTTTCTGTAGGGAACTTCGAGTCCTAAACTGAAATGTTTCCTCTCTGATCCCTAATATCTGAAGCTGGACCTAATGTAATTGCTTCCAAGGGGGAAATACTGCTTATGCTTTCTGACTGGCTGTCACAGTGCTCTGAGTTAATCACCATCCCTTCCCAAAATGCCCAGCTCAGTACAATCATGAGAATTCAGGACTGAATCTCCATGGCAGTTTGAGCAATAAACTTATTTATCTGTGCGCGAGGGACTTTTAGTTCCCAAAACTCAGAATATTTTATTAAGCTGGTGACATTTTCTGATTTTTAGATATCTCATTTTTCAAACCCAAATGCTCTGGATTTCTAGTGTTTCTACATCGTGTTCAGAAAACAGAGTAACACAATTCTCCATTTGGTTGCTCTTGAGAGCACAATGCTATGGCACTGATATTTTAGAGTTATTCATTCCATTCTTTCATCTTCTCCATTTACCTGTTCTATAATGACCTAATCTCCTACCACTGTCTTTCTTACATATTCTCCTCTATGCATATCATCCTTCTTGCTGTCTCCAGGCATGCTCCTACTTGAAACTGTTTATGCTATTGCTGCTTTGCCTGGAACATCTTTCCCCTAGATATTTCTATGGCTGGCTCCAGTGGAAACTTTAAGTCTTACCCAAAGGCTTTATTTAAAATTACAATCCCTCTTGTACACTTCTTATGCCTCTTTCTTCTTTTATTTTTTCCATAGTACTTATATGATAAAAACTATTTTATTTTTCTTTTTATTATCTGTTTTCCTACCTCTAGGACAAAAGTTTCA
The DNA here is from genome assembly GCA_028646485.1 of Cryptoprocta ferox. NCBI lineage: Eukaryota > Metazoa > Chordata > Mammalia > Carnivora > Eupleridae > Cryptoprocta > Cryptoprocta ferox. The sequence continues at coordinate 51,555,692 of CM053571.1, read as the reverse complement.
TAAAGACAAAAATTTTTGCCTCTTTTATGTACTGATATATTCTCAGTCCTTATTGCAGGTACATGAAAATTACTGAGTAAAACAAATATTCCACCGGAATTACCCAAACTTAATACTCTTATGAAAACTACCTATAGACTCTATGAGTCTAGGAGTACTGGTTCCCAGAAAGGAGATACTTTTACCAAGGGAAACATTAAAAGTTCAGCTAAGCAAAAAGCTACAACTGCTTCCTGGTAAGCCCCATAGACCAACAAGAAAGAAACAAATTAATAACATTGATGTGACAAATGACTCTGATGACCATGAGGAAAAGGGTAGTTGCTATGAATGGGAGAAGGGAGGGAGAGTATATTAGGCTCTCAGATGATTCACTGGGCCATTTTTTGGCATCCTCATGCCCAGTATAACTATAAACTTGTAAGTACTATCATAGCATTAAGAACATGATAATCCAGGGCTCAGAATCCTCAGATATGAGGTCTGGGTAAAACATCAAGCAAGCCTCCCAGATGAGGAGAAGTGCTGGCTAAAGGAAAGGGAAATCTAAAATGGCTAGGGGGCTGGACAGATCATGAATACCAATAATGGCCTTGGTACCAACTGCATTATCAAGTTGGGTGAGGCCCCACCATTCCTCATCAGGTACATTTTCTTGGAAATTGTAACCAACTGTGACCAATTTGATAAACTTTGCCTGGATACAGTGAACTTGTATAAGCAGCAAGTGGATCTGAGGGCTGTGAAAAATGGACAGTAATGGAATATAGATGTCGTTATGTTACCAAGATTCTTTATCTGCTGTGAGCCTTTCCTACACTTGCTGTGAATGTGAGCAGAATGTTAGAATGTTCACAGCTCTTCCCTTCTTTAGAGGTTTACCCTCTGCAAAAGAAGAGCCACTTCCCCAAGAAGGCAATCAACAGCCTTGAGTAGCCAATGACTAGTGGACACAAGGATAGAAGAGGCTGTCTATCTTATCTCAAGGAGAGGCCAACTCATTGGAGCAATTCATATTTCAGAGCTCCTCCAAAGGAACTGACCAGGCTATTCTCCATCTGAGACTGTATTTGTGTTTAGCCTTTATTTCCTGCTGTATCCTGTTGCCCTTGCTCCTCTCCTAAGAGCCATCTTTTAATAAATCACATAAACAAGAATTCCTGACTTGGCTCTGTTTCTGGAGAACCTTACCTAGGACATATGGTAATATGCAAATCATCGGAAAGAATGCATCCTAAGCACAGGCCTTAAAGATTCTCACAAATATGATTCCAATGAATATTAGTTCATGATTTCTTTCAAATCACAAAACTTTAAAATACGTATCATGAGTGAGACTCACCAGGAAGAAGACACAAAAATTTCAGAAAATAGAATCATCAACTCAAATATAAAACATAGATATAATATACACAAAACATGTATTATATATACAATATACATACATATATATACAATATATACATATATATACAATATATACAGACAATATATATTCTCTATATATTGTATGTATATAAATATACATAATTTTAATATATATTATATATATTTATTTTAAAACATGATATACAAAAATATATTATATAAAATGTATAAAAAGGGGAAATGAAAACATGAATAACAAAAATAAATCAATATCAAAAGCCAATTCACAAAAAAACGTAATTTTGAATAGCATATAGTAAATGAAACTAAAACTCAGTATATGGATTAAAGAAAGATCCTGAGGAGAACAAAGAACTAGTGTGGTAGGAAGGTGTGAATAAATACCCCAAAATATAGTACTGAGAGACTTAAAGATGGAAAACACAAAAGTTGAGATACACAGAGGACACTGAGAAAGCTGACGCACACAGGACCAGAGCTCTAGTTCAGTAGCGAAAGTGGTGTAGAAGAAATATTTGATGAGATAATGCATGAAATTCTTTTAAAGTTCATAAAAGACACCAATCTACAGATTCAGGAAGTCAACCTAACCACATATAGTGTAAAAAAGAAATTCACTACTAGATATATATCATGATTATATGGAGCAAAACTGCCTAGATTTGAATCCTGCCTCCTTTACTAATGGGCCAACAGAGACAAATTATTTAACCTCCTTTGATAGTTTCTGATCTGTAAAATGGGTTTCATAATATTACATACTTCAGAGATTGTTAGGAGGATTAAATGACTCAATATCTGTAAAGCTCTTAGAATAGTGCTGTTGAGTTTTTAATATTCAGCTTTATACCTTTTATCTTGAATGTTTATACAAGTTTACTTATTTATCTCCCAATAAATAAGTAAATTGGCCTGCTGTGCCCCAAGCCTCACTCATGATGAAAACCAGGTCAAAAGTCCTACATAAGTAGCTAAATACTGTACAGGTGAATGACAGAGAAGAATGGGATTTTCACCACTTATATACAGGAGAGACAGTTATTGTCTCCCTTCCTGAAAGGAAAAAAATCTTTTGCTGCTTTGAGATGGGTTGGAAAGGACCCTGGGTTCTCACGCTAACCTTTTGAATGTAAATACATCTTTCTAAGGGCCAGAAAAACCACAGGGGTCTCCAAGATCTGAGTGTCATACTTAGAAAAGTAGTGCCCAATCTTCCTGGCACCTTGAGAGCTTAACGAGGGACCTCAGCTGTTAATCATTTAGTTCACTTGAGGGGACAAGAGGAACTTTATCATCTTTCTGAATCAAAGCAATTAACTATATAATTAACTATAGGTGTGATATATCTCAGGCACCTAGGGCTTTTTATTGGAGCACTGAGAAATCCAGGAAGTTTCACTTCCCCACAAGTACCTGTCCTACAACTGAGTTTAAGTGCTTGTTATATAAATAAAAATAAATACAATTAATGAAGTCATACAGATAAGAGCAGAAAGTAATGACAGATAAGAAGATACACAAAGGAGAGGATCAACAAAGGCAATAGTTGATCGTTTGAAAATGAATAAAATTACCAATTCTGGTTAGATTAGTCAAGAAAAGAGAGAAGACACACTGAGCACTAGTCACACGGAAGAAGGAGATATATGTACATATACAGCAGGGTTACAAAGATAGTAAGAAAATACCTTGAACAACTTTATTAGCACTACCACTTTGGAAAGCCATTGGCATTATCTGGTAAGTCTGAAGATATGCATGCCCTGAAAACCAGCAATTCTGCTCCTCAGAATCTGTTCCAAGAAACTCTTGCACACATGCACCAGGAGAGAAGTACACAGACATGTATAGAAGCATTGTTCATAATGGCAAGAATATAGAATCCCAAATGTTCATGTACCAGAATATAAATATATTAACTGTGGTGAATTCATATAATAAAATATGAAGCAATAGTAAAAAATGAATAAACTACAGCTATATGCCAACACCCATAATGAATGCCACAAATACTTGTTGGGCAAAGTAGTAAATTACAGAAAAATACAGTATAATACTATTATGTAAATTCAATAACAGCCAAAATTAAGGAATATGCCATTTGGAGATACACAGATACACAGTGAAATCAGAAATAAATGCAAAAGAATTATAATCACAAAATTTAATAGTGACTATCTGGGCATCTAAGAGGCAAAGGAATGAAATCAGAGTGGCAGACATAGCCAGTTTCCAGAGTATTAGAGATGCTACATTTCTCAATTGGGTGGTGAGCATGAACCACATATTCATTTTATAAACATGACTTACCTATACATTATACCTTCTATTTTAGGTGTAAATTAGTTTAAAACAAAAGGGGCATTTTGCATGAATCCTATCACTTGGCTTTGAGCTGAGAAAGCATCTTTATCATGAACCCTTGCTTCACCAGAGTGACACGCACCATTCCTATAACTTCTCTCAATTCTTTTTTTACAGGCTGGGAAGGGGCACTGCGGTGACCACCCATCACAGTAGGAATGGTGTGTCTTCTCCTGTTAAGCGAAGGCAGGGGGCTTGGCCCTAGCAGTCTGCAAGTCTTACTAAAAGGTGAGTATTTGGGGTGCCTGGGTGGCTCAGTCAGGTGTCAGACTTCAGCTCAGGTCGTGAATGCATGGTTCATGGGCTCAAGCCTGGAGCCTGCTTCAGATTCTGTGTCTACCTCTCTCTCTGCCACTCACCTGCTGTGTTCTGTCTCTGTCTCTCAAAAAAATAAAATAAATAAAATAAATAAAAAAAAAAAAGAGGTGAGTGATTAACACTAGTTTGTCCTTAGATTCTGTCCATTGTTGCCAATTGGAGGCATGGGGAATATTGTCCTCCTTGCCATCTGTTTAATTTTATACTAATAACAATTATCAAAGATGATTTAAAGCTGATTTGTGGATCAGTATGCTGTATTAAAGAAAGAAGGAAATTCTAAAAGAGACATAATTAATATTATATGTATACACCACCACACACATTGTGGGGTGAAAACAGGATTATGAAATATGAAGGGCTGCTTCATAAAACTCTCTTATTTTGAAAGATGTCTCTTTTTGGGTTTAAACATGGGGGTAAAGATTTTGTCTTAGAGTCATAACTCTCTCATACCACGTCCTTCCTCTCCCTGGTGTTAATGTTCCATGTGATGCTAATTAAGTGTACATGTGTAACTAATTTAAGTGTTACAGAATTCAAGGCACTCTTAACTCCCTCTTCCCCTCAAAATAAAATTTAAATGTTGCTCATCTTCAGACTTTACAGAGGACCAAATATGGAATTGTAAAACCGTATTTCACAGAAAAATCTAAATTGACTATTCAGGTTATGAATACTTGATTATAGTAGGGACAGTTCAGAAATAGCCCCATTTTAATTCATTTGGAAATGGTAGTTATTCATTATACTGAGTCTTATGCTCAGGAGAGAGGACAGAAAGGGCCTGAGCTGTCAGGCTTAACACATATGTTAAAAGCAAATATTCTCACTCTGTCCTGAATTGAGCCTGTTGAATATTGTACTAGGGATAGAGTCTAAAAGGTGGTGGGTGAAAGAGGTACTCTGGCATGAAGAAATACGATCCACAAAAAGCACTGAGGGGAAATTTACATATATATATGTATTATTATATATAATTTAATTATATATATATAATTAAGATACAGATCATTAAAGATGCTTTCATTAACAAGGATGACTGCAATTTGAAACTATGTTTATTACATGTCAACTAAACATTTTAACATCAATACCTTGAAAATGGAAATGACAGCAGAAAGGCAGAGTCAAAATTCCAAACTCTTTGAACTTTGTGCAGAAATGGCAGTAATCCTGGAAATATTTAAATAATCATGCTTCCCCTATCAAAGCCATATTAAGGATAACTCTCTCTGTATTGTTACTTACAGAGAATGATGGTGGGGGACCCATACCTAGTAAAACTAACAGACTAGTGAAGATAGAACAGGACAATCTGTATTAAAGGAAGTCCCTTTCCACAGAGAGCTGAGGAAAAAAACCAGAGAGCTTACCTTTATGATGGTTTGCACTGGACACAACTTTCCCCCACAAGGTCACAATAAATATTATCATTAGCAGCTTTCCTTTTGTGGCTTTCTGTAAGTATCTCTTACTCATCCTGCAAATAAAAAAAAAACAGTAATAAAAACCCTAAGCATATGAAATCACTGCTCTTCCATTATAATTGTGCGACATTTAAAGCTTTCATGGTACCTGAACACCTGAAAATTGCATTTATTATTTGGAAAGCTGTTTACTGTATATAAACTATGAAGAGAAAAAAATAAAAGTATTCCAAACAAACTACCTTGATATGATGAAAGAGATAAGAGAGGCCCTATCTCAGTCAGTCTTCATTCACTTAACAATAGCCTAAATCAACTGGGAAACATTACCATTTTTCTCCATATAAATATAGATTAACTTATTCACAAAATTCGAGGCATGTTGTTTGAATAATCTTTAAATAAGTGACTTATCTTACTTTTTTTTTCTAAAAGATTACTTCTTCAATGCCAAGTCAGATGGTCAGAGTAAACAGTTTAGATAAAATGTGTGAGATGAATTGCTGCCCAGAATAAACTCATTTCAAATCTATTATTCCTAATGTGCTTTAAAAAAAAAAAAGTCACCTGGTACACTTCTTACAATGCTACCACTAGAGACACGCAGATCTTTTAATATTGTTGGAATCCACTGTTCTGCACTTTATCAGAAGCAGGAGAAAAATGGAAAAGCAGAATAAAAACGAGCAAATATTTTTTTATTTTTTAATTTGTTTTTAATGTTTCTTCATTTTTGAGGCACAGAAAGAGACAGAGTACATGTGGGGGGAGAGGCAGAGAGAGAGGGAGACACAGAATCTGAAGCAGGCTCCAGGCTCTGAGCTGTCAGCACAGAGCCCAATGCAGGGCTCATACTCACAAACCGTGAGATCATGTTCTGAGCTGAAGTCAGACACTTAACTGACTGAGCCGCTCAGGTACCCACCCCCCTACCCCAAGCAAACATTTTCAAGTTGAATGCACAAAACTCAAGAAAGCAATGTTGTAATGAAATAATATCCACCTATAATAAAAGTTCAGCACCTACTTTCTCTAACACTTTCTATGACATTATTTCAATCGTGTTTCACAACAAATTCGGGATATTGGTAGGTTCATCCCCATTTCAAAGATGAAATTTGCCTAAGGTCATGTTTAATGATAGAGTAAACATTCAAACCCAGAACTGCCTAATTCTAAATTCCTTACATTAACTATTGCCTTGCTAAGTGGTGAGTGAAACTAATATAAAATACAATTCATCTGCATATATTTCTGAGGGAGATAAAATATATGTCCATCACTTAGTGCCTTCTCAGATTCCGGTCCTATATTGAATTCCATTCTTCTTTGACCTACAGATTCTTGTCTTATTTCTAGGGAAGGTTCATGAGATCACTTTCTGACCTAGCCTGATTCATCTTCCTCTTGATTCTCTTAAGTTACCTCTTTCCTCAAACCTTTACTCCCAAAACTTCTGTCTCCAAAAATATGATTCAGTGGTAGCAATGATGGTTATGCTTTTTGTATAAATGTGAAAAGGAGTCTTTCATATGGATAAATGCCTTAAAAATTGAATTATTATATATTTTAATATAGAAATATGTTAATATTCCTTGGTCTGGAGAAGCTGCATGCACCAGTTCAGATGTTGAGGAGACATCATTGCATGATTAATAACATGACTAAGTACTGAGTCCGACTGTCTGGATTTGAGTCCAGGCTCCACTGGCTTCTAATTATATGTGCTTGTATGAATTTCTGGATCTTCTGCTTTAGTTTCCTCCACTGTAATATGGGATAATCCATGTGAAATGCCTGGTCTACTGGTTGCCATGTATAAGGGTCCAATGACAATGACATGAGAGAACATTCCAGGCAATTGGAAGTTACCTTTGGTCCTGGAGGGACATGAGAGGCCAGTCCCAATCATGAGATGATTAAAGGGAGTTTCAGTGACACCAACAGCTACAAGTCCTCCATGGACCTTAGTCTTATGACATATCAAGATAAGGTACAAAGGGGTGTGTTTGACTTTTTACCTTAGATTGTTTGGTTTAAAATCCGGTTTACTACCTACTGACTATATTACTGTGGACACATTACTTCATAACTTAGAAGTATTTTTGTCATTAAAATCAGGATAATAATAAATATCTTCACCTCATAGTGTTGTCAGTATGAAGACTAAATGAGACCGTCGGTGTAAAGAATTTAATACTATGCACAGAAGATAATAAGTACTCAATAAATGTTAACAATTACTATAATCATTACGTGGTTAGTCCAGCATATCCCTTGGGGCATTCTGTGAGGAATCAATTTCATAGAATGTTAATACAGTATTAGTGAAAAACATAGGGGGCATATATATCTGTGTATGGGATTCAACAAATGTAACCAGATCCTCTTTGAACAACAGGCATATGTGAGTGTGGAGCATTGTTCAGAAACCTTTCTCCACAGAGTAACACAGGGTACGCGTGTTCTCAGGAAGCCTCTTAGGGAAATAATCTAGTTTTGTATTCTCTCTCGGTAAACCAAATACCCATCTAGATCTTCCATTTTGTAGCCTTTGTTTCTTCTCAGCACTCTTACTACTGGTTTTGTTCTGCTGGTCTACTTTTTCTAACATTTTTCTTAGCCTTCCTGCCTCCCCTCCTCTACACCCAATCCCTGCAAACTTATTGTACTGCATATCATATAACTGAATGAACAGTTAAGCAAAACTCATCTGACAAGAAGAGCTGCTTAGCATAATTCCTGATAATAGCCTTCCCATAGCAAATGGCCTCTGCTACAAGGTCAATGACCCACCGTATTTTCCATACCGTTGGGCACTCACCGAATGGGATGACAGAACTGACAGCTGGTCAAACCGAAAACTAGACATATGGAAACGGAAACACCCACAAAGTCACCAGGCTGTCAAACTAAGAAAGGAAGGGGAATACAATGCAACAGGTGGAAATGTATAAAGACCCCTTCCTTCGCCCTCTCACACCTCCTCTACCCCTTCTAGTCAATTACCATCTTCTGTCAGTACTACTTCCTAGTTCTTAAATATATATGCTTATTTTCACTCCTACTGAAATACTGCAGGTCAGACCACCAAAACTTCTCTCTTAGCTGGATTTCTTACTGCCAACACTGTCATCCTCTGGATTTGAAGGCAAGCTCCGTATCTGCCTTTTTCATGATTATATTTGTAGTATTTAGCACTCAGTAAGTGCCTAATAGTGTTGGCTGAATGTAATACAGTGTGGTCAAATATGTAACCATGATCATGATACACCTTTTACATGATTAAGACCTTCACAAGAATCCCTTCTAGGTTCAGAAGTAAAGACGCTTAATCCTTAGCAATATATAAAAAAAACCTGAATCAGGGATAAGCATTTTTTTTTTACTATGTCTCTAATCTTAATGTTATGCCTTTCCTCCTCATCTCCCTCTCCACACATGCTCCTAGTGTATATGTTAACTCAACTACATTTCCTCAATTTCTTCCAGTTAAGTTTCACTTCCATGTCACCGGAAACCTATCAGCCATCCACTCCATCCTGCATCCACTCTTGTTAATGCTAACGTTTTATTCACTGGTCAGGGGGCAGCTTAGAAGTCCTTCCAGGACCTGGTTGAGCATCCTTCCTTACACATACCAGCCACTTGCCACACTATTATAATTTTCATTTACTTATCTCCATCCCTCACTGTCATGTAAGGTTCCTAAAGATAGTGACTGTGCTCCACACATTTGTGAATAGCTAGGGCCTGGCCCAAGGATCAGCTTGGTATGAAAAATGAATTTTTGTTGAATGTTGGTGGTATCTTAGAGACAAATACATTGTGTAGTTGTCAACATGAGGAGGAAGCAATTATGTGTCATTTCTTTAGGGTAAAACTGGGAAAAGACAAACAGAAAGAAGAATGTGAGACAGAGATGGGGAGGGGTAGACAAGAAAGGGCAAATCCGGAAGAGAAGAAAAAGGGAGAAATCTAATCTGGAATGTGTTTCATTCTGATTTTTTTAAGTTTATTTATTTTGAGGGAAAGATAGAGGGTGCATCAGGGCAGAGAGAGAGAAAGGGGGAGTGAGAGAATCCCAAGAAGGTTCTGCACGGTCAGTGCAGAACCAGATGCAGAGCTCAAATCCATGAACCTCGAGATCAGGACCTGAACTCAAACCAAGAGACAGACGCCAGACTGAGCCACCCAGGTGCTATTGTAACTGATTTTTAAAGAACAATAAAGTTTGAGCAAACTGAAGCGCAATGAAGTGAAGGAGGGTTTTCAACAAAGGGGCGTTATCAAGAAGGAAGAAGGCTGAATGGTCCATTTCTTCCTGACCTTCTGTGAGAGCACAGAGGAGGGGGCATTCACCTCTCATTCACTGTGTAAACACCAGACCCCAGTTTGAACATGTCCACCACAGTCAAGGGTCAGACGCACTTTCAGAATTGTCCCCTTCATCTGCAAAAATGACAAAATATAAGTGCGGTTTTTAACAGCAAAATCTGAGGGAATTAGAAATGGGAAACTGCAGGATAAATATGCACTGAGGATGAAACTTTGCAATTGCTCCTCAAGCAGCAGCAGCTTGCAAGGAGTATGAGGGAAACAGGATAATTGAGTAAGGTAACCTTGGCAGTGAAGGATGTTGAAAAGTTGTCAGAGGAGAAAACTGACGATTAAACCTTCAGACTTTCTCCTACTCCTTTCTTTCATATGACATGTTTCAGTTATATTCTCTTAGGTTTTGTCTTTTTTTTTTTAACTTTATAGTTTATTGTCAGGTTGGTTTCCATATAACACCCAGTGCTCTTCCCCACAAGTGACCTCCACCAAGACCATCACCTCCCATTACCTTTCCCCTTTTGAAGGACCGGGAAACCCTTAGCCTCCCCACCAATATTAAAAGTGTATTTAATTATAAAAAAGCAAGAACTGAAAAACTATTATGCTACTAGAAAAATCATCTCCCCATAAAAACAGAAAGTAAGTTTAGGTGATCTAAAGAGGAGAAGATGGAAGGGAAAAGGGGTGGGCAGAGCCTTATATACAAAGGAGATAAAAGCTGGGGCCTAGAATCCACCTGGGATCCCCTTGAGCTTAAGACACTTCTGTAGAAATAAAGGCCATATAAGACAAAATATGTAAGGATCTTTTTAGGACTCTTCTCTAAGTCAATCTAATATGTATACCAATCCAGTGCTGGCATGGACTTTATCAGCCCAATCTAGTACAGGAATTTACCCTTGAGGCAGAATGCTATAATTGATAACACAAGTTCCTTTTCTCCTCACGGGGACCAGATTGGTCTTATAAAACTTAAATCAGATCATATTACTTACCCCTCTCCCCACATACACACTCCTTACTTTAAATCCCAGAATTTACTTACCTAATGAAACCAGAGTAAAATCTAAATTTCTTACTGGAAAGAAAGCTCAACATCATCTCCCCCCTACACCTCTCTGATCTCACCTCACATTCCTTGTCCCTTCCTTCCTTCCCAACACTGCAGCCACATTGGCCTTCTCTCTATCCTTTTGCTGGGGAAGGTCATCAAGAAGATATGACTGATAATTGGCTGACTAGCTGTACCCAGGCAATCAGAGGCTTCTCACCCCTTCCCTGTCCTCATAAAGTACATTCTGCCCACCATTTACAGAGTGGGAGTTGTTTCAAAGAGCTACTCTTGAGAGTGGAAGGTGTTGCTGAGGCCATCTGGAACGGTATACGTGACTGAATACCATTCAGGACTCTATATATACTTTTAAGAGTCTGGTGGGTGGGTGTAGACATCTACTCTGCTTGCAGCCACCCAAGACAAGCCTCATATGGAAGGCCCCTTGCTTAGTATTCCCTTCCCTGCCACCTACCAATCTGGAGAGGCCTGCCTCTTTTTTCACTTTTTCCTTGCCCTCCATGTATGGGAGTCATTTTCAGATTTCATCCAGGAAATTCCTGAGGGTGCAAACCAACACCCTCATGCCAAGCTTCTTCTAGACCTTATACTAACTGCTAGCTCTTCCTTAAAGTCTCCGCCCACCCCAAGTCGTGGCACAGTGAGCTTCTATCTATGATCACCTCCACAGAGGGGCTCCTGACCAGCCTGCTTTCCAGAGTCCAGAGAAACCCACCCCACAGTCTCTCTTGTTCTCTTTCTCCACTTATTATAATCTGAAGTGGTCTTATTCACTTATTTATACATCTTTAGTGTTTATTTTCTTCTTCTCCCCATTAAAATGTAATTTTCATGAGGGCAGGTCCTTTCTAGTAATCATTGCTCCAGCACAAAGAATATCTTCATCATGGAACATCAATAGCTGTTCAATGAAGGAATGAGTGTATAGACTTTATAATGAAAACAAATGAATCCTGTTTAATGATTAACTTTCATCACTTCTTTTATTTTTTTTATTTTTAGAGAAAGAGACAAAGAGAACACACACATGCACTTGAGTGGGTGGAGGAAGGTAGAGGGAGAAGGAGAGACTCTTAAGCAGGCTCCATGCCCAGGGGAGAGCCTGATGCAGGGCTCCATCTCATGCCCATGAGATCATGACCTGAGCCAAAATCAAGTATCTTTTATGTTAAACAATTAAATTTCTATTATATTCAGAACACCAATGGCAAGAACTGCATACATATTAGTGGAGTGATAGGAGATAAAATAAGAAGAGGACTGAGAGGGAGACAAGGAAATAAAAACAGAGACCAGATTACTCTCTCAAGAAACATGCAGAGAAGAGAAGTAAAAATAGAGTGGTAGCTAGAGAGATCTACAGAACAAAGCAAAGGAAAGGGGTGAAAAGGAAGAGAGAAGGTAAAGATGCCAAAGTGAGAGTAGACTTGAAGACTCAAGTTTTTGTATATTTTTATGTTCTACAAGTATGTTATTATTACAATATTATAACATTGTTGTTTTTATGATTATTACTACTTCTAATTTCCTCATTTTATATAGAAACAAATGTATCTTCCAAAACTAAATTATTCTTCATTTGCTGATAGGTGATTACCAAAACCATACTAAATAGGACATGGAGAGTCACATATTTCACAACATTGTTGGTTTTATCCAAGAAGAATGTCAAGCTTGATGAGCATTTTATGATAAATACTATGACTCTATCTACTATATCCAAATTGTTGACTGAAATAGCAATTATCTTTGAGGTAGATAATAATATCAAGATTAGATAAGGATTAAAGTACTTTGCATATAAAAGAATATATAGTAACAAATCTAAGAGACAATCATGCAACTCTATCAATAATCCTACGTTGTGTATTACATCATCCAGAAGCTGGGGTGGTTGATTTAAGAGATATTCATTACTGCTATTTATTTTGTTTACATTTTACGTCACATATATGCAATATCATTACAATACAGTACTTAAACCACACATAGCAAATACATTTAAATTAAACCTCCCTGCTGAACAATTAGAATCTGGACTTCCCATCTAGTAAATATGATAAAAAATTTACAGAGTTGCGTTTTCATATGCCAGTCATATGATTAGTCCAGTTAGCTTATATTTTCTTACATAACTTCAAAACAAAAGTTTTGGAACCTTAATCAGTTTCTCAACTCTTTCTGAATTAAAACAATGGCTTTAAAATTTTCATTTTATTTGTTACATTAGTGTTTCATGATGAATCTACATTTGGGATTTTATTCTGTTAAGTCAACCCTGGAGACTTAAAAAGCTCCAATGGTTTCCAAGACTTGCCTGGTAGCAAATACAATTCCATTTAAGAACCACAACTGCCTCCTCCTTTCACCCAAATTTTAAGTCAACCCTGGAGACTTAAAAAGCTCCAATGGTTTCCAAGACTTGCCTGGTAGCAAATACAATTCCATTTAAGAACCAAAACTGCCTCCTCCTTTCACCCAAATTTTATACTTTTTTATATTTTATACATTCATTTTGCCACAAAACTGCAATCTTTGTGGGTGTAGGGACCCAGGGAGAACTTTTGCTTTATGCCTGGCAATGTATAGCCAAAGTGTTAATTTTGTACAAATTCCTTTGCCACCTAAAGACCATAATGATAGGAAATAGAAATGTATTATCATTTAAATGATTTCTCCAGAAACATGCAATATTCTAAGGATCCAAGCTCTAATACCCCAAACAGGCTAAAATGAGAGAAGGCAAAATAAGTCAATCACTGGAGATTTATGAAAGCCCTAGAAAGACATCTGCAAAGATGAGGACTAAATTGAACCCCACTGCTGTACATCTGTTGTTACAACTGAATCACGGACCTTCCTTTTCCATCTATAAAATGAGAATGTCACTATATTCTCAGGCAGGAATGTCACTCTAACAAACAAGAATTCAGGTGACAGTTGGAACTTAATAAAAGATATATGAGAGGGGCACCTGGGTGGCTCAGTCAGTTAAGCGTCCGACTTCAACTCAGGTCATGATCTCAGGGTCTGTGAGTTTGAGCCCCACATCTGGCTCTCTATAGACAGCTCAGAGCCTGGACCTGCTCCAGATTCTGTGTCTCCCTCTCCTTCTACCCATCCCCTGCTTGTGCTCTGTTTCTATCAAAGAAATTAAACATTAAAAATTTTTTAAAAATAAAAAAAATAAAAAAATAAAAGATATATGATAGATCAGAGGTGTTACTATTTCTTCAAAGGTCCTCCTCTCAGAGCAGGGCTTACAAGTCAGAAATAGCTGCCTGAGTAGAATACTGGCTCTAACACATAAGTAAATTTGATAAATTCATGTATCTATTAACAGCTTTGAGTCTCAATGCCCAACTATGGAATGCATGGATCCTATTACATACTGGTGGGACTGTTGTAAGAAATAAAGACAATGTATATAAAGCATCTACCACAAACCAGAATACAGTAGACATCAAAACTGTAGCTATTATTTTATATTATTAATATTTGGAATATAGCCTCATTCTAAGAATGAATGTAAAAGAAAGTCTTTGAGCAACAAATAAAAGACCTCAGGTTCTTTAATAATAAGTGAGACATAAACCTACCTTTAGGGATTTGGGCTAGGTCTACAGAATTAAAAGGTGAAAATATTATGCAACAGGCTAAAAAATGGAGACAGGGCTAATGAACAGAGATTTCTGATGGTTCTGCAAAATAAATAGTAATACAGGGATAACAAAGAATAGACATCAAATCTATAAATATACAGCATTCTAGGATCATTCATTATAAGGACAAATACTCCTTGGGGTGCCCGGGTGGATCAGTGCGGTAAGCCCCAGAGTCCTGATCTTGGCTCAGGTCATGAACTCAAGAGTCCTGAGATAAGAGCCCTGCATTGGGGCTCTGCACTGATAGCGCAGAGCCTGCTTGGGATTCTGTCTCTCCTTCTCTCTGTCCCTCCCTCACTTGCTCATGTGCACTTGCTCACTCTCTTCCTCTCTCTCTATCTCTCTCTCAAAATAAATATTTTAAAAACTTAAAAAAAAAAAACTGTTAAAAAAAGAAAAACAACAAATACTCCCCAGATGCTCCTACAGATAAGTAGAGCACAGCCTGCTAACTGAAGTTACTAATATTACTGCATATGTTTCTACAATTCCAAATGTCCTGGCTTAAAATATATTGGCTTGCTTAATGTATCACTGAATCCTCATGATAACTCTTTCAATGAAGCTCTGCATGCATTAATATCCCCAGATTACACATGAGAATCTGAAAGAATAATTTAAAGACAAGTTGTAAGTGGCAGTGCAGTCTTGAATCCAGATCTTCGGCCTGCTGGCTCGGTCCTCATTGAGACAGTGGATGAACAATGCTCCACATTCTCTGTGATGGATCTCAAAAGTACATGGTGCAATTTAGACAGGTGTGCACTGAAAAAGGCTAAAATGAAGTACTAGCTCTTGGTTATCTGAAACTTTTTTTTAATCACCTCAGGGCCATGATACTGGAAAAAGGAGATACTACTGCATCTCATTACTGTGGGCTATAAATAAGATAACCAATCTTTACATGGTGCACCGTTCCTTTATCATGTATACACCATGGTCTGATGAAAGGTGAGTTAACATTTACAGAATTAAGTGTGCAATGTCTACCAGACACCAATCTGTTGAGATTAGACGTAATGGAATTGCTACACCAAGAAGGGCAATCTTAGATACAGTTGTCAGATAAAATACAGAATGCCAACTTAAGTTGGAATTCATCTTTTTTAATAGGTTGAGATATAACTGATATATAACAATATCTACAGATATCTGGGAAAATACCTATTCAGATCCCCTACCTATTTTTTAATCTTTTTTTTTTCTGCTACTGGTTGTAGAAGTTCTGTATATATTTTGGAAATCAACCTCCTATCAGTTTTATCTGAAATTGACACTTTAACTGCGTGTCCTATAATGCTACTTGCCAAATCTCCTGACTTTACCCCAGTTTTCAACTATATCATCTTAAGCAAGAAACTAACATTGACTTCTACATGGAAGCATGATCGTCTAAAGAAACAAACAAGCTTAGAATTTTAGAGATGATGACAGACACTTTAATAGTGAAATCTTCACTTTTTTGTGGGTTTTTTTTTTTTACTGTTTTATGCATATAGACCCAAGAAGACAAGGCTAAAAACTATTTCTTCAATTTGGCTACAGTTCTGCTGGCCAATTTTGAAGATTCTGAATTGTTTATTCTGGCTAAAAATGTAGCATGTTTAGCAAAGTATGGCAATTAAGAGCATGAGGTTTGAAGTTAGACATGGATGTCAAGACTTGGTGGGTACTAGACGGCAGACATGCTGTTTAATTTCACAAAGCCTCCATTTCCTCTTCCATAATATGTGGATAATAATAATAACTGCTTCCAAGAGCTGTTGGGAAGGTAAATGAGTTCACTGATGTAGTAAGCACAGATCCTGACACATAGTAAGCAATCTATAAATGCGTGTATAATATAGTCATCATTTAAAATTCTTCATTAAATAAGAAAAAGCCAGTTGACTGATATCCATATCTGGCTGATAAACACCACAAGACATAAGGAAGCCAGTACTAAACACATGTCCTTCCTTGTTACATGCCCTGTTGAGGTATTTACTTCTTTCTCAGTGGTTTTAGACAGTTTGAGGGTAGTGTATCCAACAGATTTAAATTTCATATCTCTTTGCACTTCACAATATTAACCTTAAGCTACATTCTTTCTCTGCATTTCTGTTTCATATTCAGTAGCCCTATCCTTACTTTCTGTTTATTGATTTTTTTTTAATTATGGACCACTGCTTCTGGGATCCAAATCTGTTCTTCCTAAATTAAAAATAAACAAAACGCAGTATGGTTATGTGGTATGATCAAAGTGAGATTTCATACTGAACCACCTGTAACAAGCAATATACAATATCAAACAATAAGCTATAAACAAATTTGAGTGTAACTGAGCTAAAACTTAAAATGTAATAAAGCCATTTAATGGGAAATAAACTAGCTTATACAATTTAATATAAAATGTATGTGTACCACCAAATGATGGTGCACTGACAATGTTTATAAAGAAAACTACTGGATAATTGAAATCTAGACCACACGAAGCTTCATTTCATATTCAATCTCTTCTATTAAAAAAAAACAACTTCAGGCAAAAATGTCAACAACTAGGAAAATTTGGATTTAATTCCTCTCACCCTCTTGCAACAATGATGCTATGTCACACAATGGCTAGGAACAGGTTGTGGGAGACAGGCAGTATGTAGACAACTCACAAAGTATCTACTCCTGAATGATATAGATATGGCTACATCTCACAATTGTTGGGTAGAGGATCATTAAGGAGAATAAGAAAGAAAACTTCCAGGCATATGTGGCTGAATCACAAACCTAGCATTTAAATTTATGAGTATGTAGGGTAAAAACAGCTCTGCACATGTATCTAAGGTCTATATAGAGTGTTCATAATAAAATATATCCTTTTTTTATTTGAGAGAGAGAGAGAGAGAGAGAGAGAGAGAGAGAGAGAGAGAGAGAGAGAGAGCTGGGGTAGAGCAGAGGAAGACAGAGAATTTCAAGCAGGCTCCATGCCTAGTGCAAAGCAATGACATGGGTCTCGATCCCACCACCCTGGTATCATGACCTGAGTGAAAATCAAGAGTCAGGATACTCAATTGACTAAGGCACCCAGATGTCACTTCCTTTCCTTTTTAATAAAGCTTATATAGATACTAAAGCAAATAATTTATGGTCATAAAATCAGTTCTAACTTTTTGTCTACTCTGTTAGCACTGGGACTAGTTAAGAACTTTTTTCCTTTTTTATTCTAGTGTACCTGTTCTCTTGGGAAATGAAGCCACAGAAGAAATATTCTCCACCTCAGCTCCTTCTCCTTTATGCTATCAAAGGAGTAAAGGAATGAGTGATAATGATGAAAAAAATTCATCTTGAAGTGTTTCCTGTTAGGATAAAGTTTGTGGTCCACGAAGGACCCAACTTCTCACACAAGAGAAATACACATTTACCAATAAGCCATTGCAACACAGACCTTCCCCTCCACATAGAACCTCCTGTGACATAAGTGAACCACGAGGCTCAAGGCCTCCCCCCATGTAACCATCCCCCCAAAGGCACCAATATAAATACATTTCAACCTTATGAAAAATTGTAAAAGTAAACAAACCATGACAAAGACAGTAACAGTTATGTGTTGAAAGGCACACCATTCTACATCCTCACAAGAAACCAACAAAGAAGTTCAAGAAGAGGTTGTTGTAATCAAGTTCACCAGAGTCCACACTTTGCTCTAAAATCTTGGCTGCTTAGCCAAGATTTTTGGACAACCATGTATACCCAGTATTAAACTCTAAGCATATCTACTTCACAATGTATGATGAAAGAGACCGTGACATTGGGATGCATCCATTTTCCTAACTGCATTTTATATATAATCCCTGTTTGTGTTCACTATTTGTACACAACTTCATATATCTTAATGAGCTCCTTTTGAGGGAAGAGCAGAACATTATCAGATTTTAATATAGCAAAGTAATATGCTCAGCTTTCAGTTAATAGCTTAAGCAGCTGTGAATTCAACCAATTAAGAATCAAAGCAGCAACCTCCATCTACACAGTAAACTCTGTGATAAATAAATGGAAGAAATACTATAAATGTCCACTTAATTTTGAGTTTGATTATCCTACATGATCATGTACTTTTTCTTCTGTCTGGTAATAACTACCTCTTTCCCTTGTAGGCAGGAAACTTTCAATTGTTATTTTATCTTATATGTAAGTCCTGTCTCTGTAACTAGATTCCAAGTTTGGAGAAACCATATGCTATCTCTGCTTCCCCATAAAATATCTCACCCTTGCATAGTGCCATATGGTGTACTAAGAACTTTCACATCCATGATCACATTCAATACACATGAGCATGAGGCTAGCAGATATAATTACCTGGCAGAGATGAGGAAACAAGCACAGAGAAGTTAAATTACTTGTTCAAGGTCAAAGTTAATAAGTGGAAGAGCCAAAACTCAAAACCAGGTCTTCTAGGTCCAATACTGTTTTCATTAAAAGTATGATAATGAAGGGTGCCTTGGTGGTCCAGTCAGTCAAGCATCTGACTTTGGCTCAGGTCATGATCTCACAGTTCATGAGTTCAAGCTGGGTGTTGGGCTCTGTGCTGATAGCTCGGAGCCTGGAGCCTTCTTGGAATTCTGTGTTTCCCTCTCTCTCTGCCCCTCCCCTGCTCATGTTCTGTATTTCTCTCTCCCTCTCTCTCTCCCTCTCTCTCTCTCTCTCTCTCTCTCTCTCTCCCTCCCTCCCTCTAAAAAATAAATAAAAAGATTTAAAAGTACTATAATGAAAACAATGACACTAATGTCACATTTTCTATGCTTTAAAATAGAATGCTTTAAATAAGTCCTACTATATTTCCTTTCTGGGCTTATAAAAAAGGTACCCTGACCATAGATATTTTTTAATCCTCAAAAAGATCCAGATTATCCATGTCTGTCTGGAAATAAATTTAGTGAACTATTTCCCAACATAATACTGGATAGAGGGAAAGAGGGCCTTCATGGGTGGAGAGGAGGGGGAGAAGAAGGGGGAAGGGGGAAGGAAGGATAGAAGGAAGGGAGGGAGGGAGGGGGCTACTAGCTGTATATAGATCTATGATGAGGCCAGCAGGAGCAATAAAGTAAGGAAGTGAAATGAGGGATCAGTCTCCAGTCCATTGGTGATACATGGAAATGTGAGCTTTGTTCTGTCATACCCTCATTTCTTAGGAAGCCCAGAAATCCAAAACCATTTATGAAATCCCTCAATTTTTCACTGTTATCAATTAATTCCTCTTTAAGAACATTTTACATGCCAAATACAGCCCTTGAGCAGATAGTGTATGGCTTCTGATCTAAGCCATTATTTTTGGGGTAGGTTATAGAAAGTACTTTCTAGTCATAGGCTATATAATTCTGTTTCACTTGGATCAGAAAAAAAAAAACAAAACAAAACAAGAAGGGAGCATATAAAGGCAAAAATAACCTTAAACCAATTAATTACTTCCCTATACTTATTATTTATCCCCAGTTTAAAATTGTGCCTAGACTTACGGACTTCAAATGAATGCTTTTTTAATCAGACAACTGAGCTTATAGGAGTATTTTAAAGTCTTCAGATTTGAAGATGTTTCGTTTAAATGGTATCTTAAAACTCAGTTTGCATTCCATGAAAGAATCAAGAGGCTAAAAACAGAGTATTCATTCTTGCAAGGACAAGATGTGACTCTGTACTTTAACAGTGGCACATAAAGATTATAATCGGGAATGAAAGAAAGAAAAGGACCTACTGAAAAGCAGATGTCTTGAACTAGAAGTAGCAATCACAGCATCTGCACTTTGGCATTGGGTAGAAAACACTGAAGGAAAACAATAAAGCACAAGGTATAAAAATACCAAAGAAGTCAGCTGGTTCTTTTCAGCTGATAGGAACAAAAAACTACAGAGTACAAAAGGATATTTAGAAGATTTTGGTAAAATTGTGAAGCCTTAAATAGCTTCTGGTTCAGACATGCTGGAAACTAGAGGCAAAGGAAGTAAATGGAAAATAAAGTGGTTGTACTTAGTTTTCCTCCTAGTCTAAGGCTTGGACAATTCAGAACTGCCTCAAACTCAGACTCTTTCACCAAAATCAGTAGCATTGTTTCCTTGGTGATACCATCTTTCAGATGGCAAAGCCACTTCAATTTATTAAATGTAACTGTCCAGAAAACAACTTAAAAGGGTGTCTAGTGTGATTACCCCAGTCAACATTACATTCTCCATGAAAACACAGAAGGACTTATTTGCAGTAAGAATACTTGGATCCAAGCCTTGGTCATGAGCTACTGTTAGGTAGGTGATTTCTGAAGTCATTTTATCTCTTTGAGCCTCAGTTGACTTTTTTGTTAAATGAAGGTAACAACACTTGCCTTAACTACCTCATAAGGTTGCTGTGAAAATCAAGAGATGACCTATATAAAAATGTCTTGTAACCTAAATAATATATCATCCAAAGAGTGAAAGGTCCATCATCCAATGAAAACTACAACCTCACCCACCATTCATCAAATATTATTAAACATCTACTGTTACTCTAAATACTGGCGATATAGCTGTGAAAATCACAGGCAAGATCTTTACATACAAAGAGCCTACATTCTGCTAAAACTGTAAATTCTTTTTAAATATTTCATTTCTTTTTTTATTTTGAAAGAGAAAAAAAGAGTGGGGGAGGGGCAGAGAGAGAGAGAATCCCAAGCAGGCTCTACACTGTCAGCACATAGCCTGATGCAGGGCTCAAACCCAGGAACCTTGAGATCATGATCTGAAGTAGGACACTTAACCAACTGAACCATCCAGGCGTCCCTTAAGTTGTAAATTCTTAAGTTTTGACAATAACGTAGTAAACACAGTAATTTCTCATTCAGCTAATAAAGTATTATAAATAAGTCTCTGATAATGCATTGCTTGTTTTCCATTTGTTTCCTTTAAAAAAAGAATATAATAGCATATCTTAGGTAAATTCAGAAAGACACTTAGCCTAAAATCACATAGTCAAAGTACTGTTTACTATATATGCAACATCAGTACGTAGTAATTATTAAGCAGTCAGCATGGACCCACTTCCTATCAGGCAAACTTAAGGGAAATGCAGCTGCTTACTCAATTTGGCTTAGGGAAATACCACGTATTCATCCAAAATAGCTTTTATTAAATGCTTATTTTATACAAGGCCCTATGGTGGGCACTTTAAGTGATACCAAGATCAGCAAGTCCCAGGGCCTTTAGTCCTTCAAAGGACTCATGACAGAACAGAAATAAGATTTGTAGATCGTGTAAGTAAGGAATAATGCATGAAGTATTAAATGAAGGATTGTAATGGCTTAGAGAGATAGACCAAACTTAGGAGTCAAATAGAAAATTTTGACAAATAGGACAAACAGGGCAAATAGGACAAAATGCCAGGCCAATAGCCAAAATTCTATGTGAGATTCTGATTACGTCTTCACCTAAGTCTGGTTATATGAACTAAAGCAAATTATTTTGACCCAGTTTTCCTATCTGTAAAATGAAACAATAAAACACTACTAACTGTCTGGACTTCTCAAATTCTTTCAAAAAAAAGTCAAGATAAAATAAACAGATTTATCTGAATATCAATTACTCTAAAACTTTGGTAGTTGAAATAGATAATATATGTGAAGCACCTTCACTATTTCTGACACTAGAATGTCCTCAGTATATGTTAAACCTGGCTCTAAAGAAATAATTGACCTAAACCTTGAAGTATGGGTCAGATTTTAATAAGCAGAGAAGATAAGAAAGACATGCCAAGTCAAAAGCAGGGTAGGGAAAGACATGGAATCAGGAACATGCAAGGAGGAGGGAAGGCAAGCATCTCCTTTGGCTTCACCCCAAAGTCTATGGAATGGAGCCATAAAAGTTAAATCTGGATCTATTTCAAAAATAAGAAAACCAAGAGAGGTGAAGTGACTTGCCCAATAGGAACACACCCAGACAGGATAGCTTTAGGGTCCACATCCAGGTCTTTTGACTACACGGTCCTATTCTTTCTACTCCAGCAACCTAAAGCAATGCCAGTGGACATTTCGCACCAGACAAAGAGTGGAGAAAAAGCTCCTCGCTTTCCCATTAAGTGTCACTTTGCACAAAGGAGGAACAACATGATGCCAGGGTGGAGAGTAGCACAGCTCCTTTTCTCCTCTTCTTTAGTTCTATACCAAGACCTGTACAACAACAATCACATTCATGGAACCCTGACACCGTCTGCTGACATCATACTGTACAAACATCAAAGGAGAATGATAATACAATTAAGAGTTCATCCACTGGGGGACATTTCCCAATTTGTGGATTATCTGGGGAACATGTGTCCCCCACATAGTTCAGCTTCGCTGTTCGCCTGATTCTGGATTAACACTTTCCAGTTTAAAGTGTGAAGACTAAAAATGGATCACTATATGAAAATGTACTTAAGGAGGTGATTATATGCTGACAACTACATATTGGTCCCTAATAGTAAATAGGAGCAATTCTGGACTCTCTGCTAGGTAGGCTTACGGACATCACCCTTCTCTTCCAACCATGCCAGTGACTTGACCACTGATGTTATACCACACCTAAATAGACTTAATTCCCACTTTCTGCCAGAGGATAACATACTGATATGAAGGACTTTTCTCCTTTCAGAATTTTTATTACTGAGGAAACCAGACAACACGTCTAGGAATACTGTCTTTGCTCTTCCTCAAGAACCAATCAGAAAAGAACCTAGTAAGCACAATCAATGGAATGCACCTAAATCTAGAAATAACCCCCACAGTTATGAAAAATAATTGGTTTATATTTGAGAGAGGATATGGGCAAGGTCTTCCTTTGATATATGAAAAAGTATTTTTCCAAAGCCAGAACCTGTCTGTCTTTTGCAGGCTCAGACCTTCCTCCAATAAGTAGGATCAGCCTTAGCAACTGGAATAAGAAATTTAAGGAAATATGGCCCAATACCATGGAACTCACATCACATTTGTCATTCTAGCTATCTCATGGTGCTGCACTTCTATAAACTGAACTTCTACCATTTTCCCAGGCCTGACTTCCTCTCTTAGTGAAGACTTTGCTCTTGCTACCCACCTGGAGTGCTATCCCTGAAATTCAGCTCTAGTCTTTGCTCCTTCCTGATAGTCTTCCCTGAAACTAATTTGTCTGTATATCTCTACTGCCTCCATAAAATTTCTCAGGCTTTATTGACCTTGCCTTGTCACTTAGATGTCATGCTTTGCCTACCAGAATGGACCAATCCTCAAGACTCAAGCTGGATTTGATTCCATCAGCAGACTCTCATAGTGGCAAGGTCTAGTTCTGGGCCCCAACAGTCCTCATCCATGTCAACTTCCAGATATTTATCACTCAGGTCTTTTAATCTAATTGAAAAAGACGTACACAGGGGATGTACTTGGGTGGCTCAGTTGGTTGAACACTCAACTTTTGATTTCAGCTCAGGCCATGATCTCATGGTTGTGAGACTGAGCTCCATGTCAGGCTCTGCACTGAGCATGGAGCCTGCTTAAGGTTCTCACTCTCTCTCCCTCCACCCTCTCTTGTGCCCATGCACATGCACACATGCACATGCTTTCTCTCAAACTAGAAAAAAGAGATGTACATACAAAAAGATTGGTTCTTCACTTTTGCTGTTTTATACTGTTAGCTCTTACAAGACATTTAAAATATCAGAGGATAAAATAGTATGGTTCGTGAACTAGTAAGCTTGGGGCATCAGCTATAATTATGACTACCTTATTTGACATTGACAGTGAAATGGCTATACTGAATGGTGGGTATGTAACCCAGGAAGTGACTTCCTGGAATCAAACCACAGTTTTGATATTTACCAACTTTAGGGCACTGGACAAAATTAGCAAGAACTTTCATTTCTTCAACTATGAAATAGGGGGAAATAATGGTGTCTTTCTTTTTTTTTAAGCTTATTTATTTTGAAAGAAAGAGAGGGAGAGAGAACACAAGTGAGGGAAGGGCAAAGAGAGGGGAAGAGAGAAAAACCCAAACAGGCTCTGCACTATCAGCACAGAGCCCGACTTGGGGCTCAAACTCATCAACGGTGAGATCATGACTTGAGTGGAAATTAAGTGATGAATGCTTAAACTCCTGAGCCACCCAGGCACCCCAGTGATGCCTTTCTTAAAGACTTGTGAGGATTAAATGTGTTAACACATGTGAAGGGCTTACAGTAGGGCCTCATTCATAATAAATGCTCAACAAGTAAATATTATGTGGGTGGGCTGCCATATCTATTAGAAGAGTCACAGAGAAGACCAAATGTAAAAATCAGTGCGATGTTGAAATCAACTATTAACTTTTCCAAGAAGGCATCTCTGCCATTCCCCAGGACAATTTGGATTTGCCTCCTATATATCAGTAACTGTTTAGCAGGGAGGTTTGAAGCACTAGGTCAGCCTTGACAGCTTACTACCTGTGTAAAAGTCCTTTACTTGTTAAATGTGGAAAATAATTCTTCCCACTTAATAGGGTTAGTCTTCTTATTAAATTAGTTAATACACATAAAGCACTTGGATTGGCACCTGACATACAGAAAACACTGAAGTGTTAGCTACTTTTCATTATTAGTGTAGCCCACACAATAGGCCGGGAGATGAAATGATGAAACCAGCATGTCCCTAAGCGATTAAAGCCAGGAGGCATCCATGTTTCTGACAAACGGGCAGTATGTCATTAGCTCTGGACCTAATCAGGGCTCTTCCCACTGAAAGCAAGCTGAAATATTAATTGCAGCCTAAAGAAGAACACACCCCATGGAAAAGATCACCCAAACCAGAAGGAAGTAATCATAAGCACATCATCCCACAAAGAAAGAAAGCAGGCAAAGTGAACATAACAAGTATATATAACAATTCACATTTTTCAAAGCTTTCAAAGGATGCAATTTTTGTTCGAAATTCAGTGAGAGACTGCACTTTAGAAGATCAAGTGGATAAAAAGACTCTTAGAATAAAAATTAGGGGCCCTCAGCAAGAATGCAGCAATCCAAGACACAATGGCATGAGTCAAGAATAGTGTGAACACAAAGGAGGATTAAAAGTACCTAAGGAAGAGAAATTCGGAATGCACCAAGGTGTATTACCAGGTTTGTAGTGACTACGTCCTAGAAATGAATACCGAATTCCATTCTATACCATTTTTAGCTATCTATAAACATGTCCTAGTCGTGTGGTAAATTTCAGAGTATATTTCTTATTCCAAAATGTAGATTCAGTAGATTAAACTCCCCTGGAGTCAAAGGATGCCCCGTGAGGTGTCTACAGCACGTCGGCCTTGATGCTAACTGCCTGTGTGACACTAGCAAAGTTATTTCATCTCATTCTCCATTTGTCTCATCTGCAAAGTGAAGCTAACGTTGGATTCTACCTAATAGGAGTGGCATGATTATTAGCTAACAGAAATGAAAAACTTAGGATGGTACATGACACGAAAAAACATACACACATTCTGTTGTGCCATAAGGTACCAAGTTAAAGGATGTCACCATTTGTTATTTATGAGTATTTAGACTAAATGGACCCCACGGACTATTCCAGTCCCTATTCTGGAGACCAGAGAGGGCAAAAGCAGATAAATACACTTCTCTTAGCATGCTGTGTCCTGCTCTGTTCCCCAGGGCACAGTCCCCATACTGAATCTTAAAAAGGTTCATTTTCTCTAGATTTATTTTACAACTGGAGATCCTAGGAATGTGCTACTTGAGAAGCCAGATGATGGCTTTGATCTCTGTGCACCTTACATTTAACACAGCACCAAGTGGAAACCAGGGTCTCAAAGAATAATGAATGATGAACAAATGATTATCAAACAAGAAAAAAATTATTATAAATCCAGGACTACTTGTGAAAATCAGAAGACTTTTAAACTAACAAAATTATTGTCATTTTAATGCTCTTTAAATAATTCACAGCTAAGAGCATTAGCAGTGCTTTAAAGAATTTTTTTTTCAATGTTTATTCATTTCTGAGAGACAGAAAAAGACAGAGAACAAGTAGGGGAGGGGCACAGAAAGAAAGGGATACAGGATCTGAAGTAGGCTCCAGGCACTGAGCTGTCAGCACAGCGCCTGATATGGGGCTCAAACTCATGACCCAGGAGATCATGACCTGTGCTGAAGTCAACCACTTAACTGACTGAACTACCCAGGCTCCCCAAGTAGTGCTTTTTAAAGTGCACTGTATAAACTGGTATATTGGAAATCTTGAAATGTTCAAAATAAATATTACCAGCATTTCCTTCTGTCACTTAAAGACTTTTTAAGTTTTTTGTCTGCCTCAAATGTTGTGAGAAGCCCTGGGCTCTTTATGCATTGGAGTGCCTAAACATACAAGAATTATCTTCTTCCCCATCAACGACTGATTTTTTCCATCACCAAATGAGAGGTTCTAAAGGCCCACAATGACTAGGATAAATTACTCCATTTCTTTGACTCTATTAAAGTAGATATTTTATGTTCCACTGCCACAAAATCCAAGATGAACACGAGAAACAGCCTGTGAGTTGAAGACTCTCATTTTAAAATGGCACCACAATTTATCCTAGTTCTTACTGTACCATGAGCATTACATTATTCATTAGAAGTATTTGTTTTTTAAGCAGCCACTACGCAGCTTCTGCTGAGTGTAGCGTACAGTGATGATTTTGAGGGATATCTTCCAGAGATAAGGTCACTTTGTGGAATTCCCACCTATGTGACCCTAATGTGTTTGCATAAATATAAATTCACTCTATGACATTCCTGTCATGTTTGCTCAGTGAGCAAGTAATTTGCCATTCTCATTACTCCAGGTATAAGGTACCTTGTAGAAAATCAATCTTCTTTCTGCTTCATACATCACAGCTTCCCCCCGACATCCAGAGCAGTCTGACACTGAAATGAAGGTGTAAGATACAGCCACAAGTCTGTTTCAGCAACTGCATTGTCCAAAGGGGCTAATGAATGTTACACCTCACTGGAAAATCCCATCTTGGGGCAGGGGAAATGTCTATATACAAAGCAAAGATGCTGTTTTGTGCAAGGCATTTCCTATACCAGAGGGAGGAAAGTCTTAATAGTGGAACAAACAAGTAGCTACAGGGGGTTTAGTGCACAGTTTTTCAAAAATATTAATCTACCATCTCTTCAGGTCACAAATCATTTTCTCCACCTCTTGACAGGCTGAAATTTGACTTTGAAAGACAATACATTGCAAGATCCTGACTGGCTATAATATGTCAGGCTTCTCCCCAGGGATAGAGCCAGCTCATACCAGCAGATGAAACCATTTTCAGTGTTTTCCTTGGTGTTGATTGCTGTTTTTTTCACCAATACATCCAATTCAACATCATAGTATAAGTGCCAGTGGGGGGAAAAATAGAGTGGAAATATTTTTATTCTATACCTATCTTCAAATCCATCTAAGGATAATATGCTGGAATTCTCATGATATATTGTGGCTCACATTTATTGCAGAAAACCACTAATTCAAATGTCAACAGATACTTGAGTACTTATGTTGTATTATACAACCTGTAGATAAAAACAATTAAGAAAATAAAACAAGGTCCCTCTCCCCTTGGGATTTATGTTCCAGGAGAGAGAAAATGAATGACACTTAAATAAATCACTGTGAAAATTTCAAATATTGATCAATGCTGTAAAGAAAATGAAAGAGTCATGTGATAAACAGTGATAGAGGGGTGGAAGTTAGAAAGCAGAATTAGATAAGATAATGACAAAGATATTAGTGATTAATATTAATCAAAGAAACCATGAGAAAAAAGATGAGACAGTGTATTCTGGGGAAAATAAAGGGACAGAAATAGTGAAATAGAAGGCAGTGTGGCTGGAGGAGGCAACATGAGTCAGAAAAATAGTACTGAAAAGCATCAGATCATGGAGGCCTTGTTGGTTACGATAAAGAATTTAAGTTTATTTAAAGTGCAATGAGAAGTTACTGTTAAGTGGAATTAGGAGCTTTGAAACAATAGGGCAAATGACATGATCTGAGTGACAGTTTTTAGGGATCACTTTAAAAAGTGGATTTTACATGGATAAAGAGTTGCGGGAAATATATGTATTAGAAGCAAGAGTAACATTTAGGAAGCTGAGTTCATGGTCCAGGCAAGTTTTGATGATGGCCTGATCTCGGAAGCTATCAGTGAAGGTAAAGAAAAGTACATATACTTGTTTTAGATATATACATTTTCGGACTTATCCAAAGATTGATGAGAGGATGTTAAAAAGAATATTGGCATCATTAGTAAGATGGAGAAGGGATAGAAATGGGCAATTCTCTTTGCAACATATTGTTTGAAAAGACAGATATCCAAGATGTTACTTATGAAATTGAGAGCACAAAACTAGAATTAGGGAGAGGTAAATTCTAGGGCATACAGATAATATTTAAAACCAAGTAACCAGAAGAGTTCATCCAGCAAAGGGTTATAGATAAGACACAGGACACTAGTTAAATTTGAATTTCAGATACAATGAATAATTTATTAGTAAGTAAGTCCCAAACATTGCAAGGAACATAGTTATACTAAAGTATATCCCTATAGTTTATGGAATGGCTGGATGGATGGACAGATGGATAGAAAGACAGACAATACATAGATATATGTGTGTATATATTACGTGGGAAAAAATTACACTAAAAAAGTTACCTGAAATTCAAATTTAACTGATTCTATATTTTTATTTGCTCAGTGTGATTATTCCATATTTTTATTTGCTCAATGTGGCAACCCGAACTCAGGATGAGATTATAAATACAGAGGATCTGGCGTACTCCGACCTTCAGAGATATCAGAGGAAGAAGAGTTTATGAAGTGTATACAAGGAGACTTAGAAGGAAAGGTCAAAAGCAGAGTGTAGGGTCACGGGCACTAAGAAAAAAGGTGTCCCAAGAAGGTGACGCTTGACTGAATCTGAAGTTTCGACTGTTGCTCAGGTGTTGAATAAAATGGACTCAACTAGTAACCATGACACTGGGCAGCATGGAAACAAGCCTTTATGACCTTGAAAACCACAGCTACAGTGAAGTAGAGGAAGAAAAGACCCACTGGAGTGGGATGAAAAGATGAAGTGGATACAGAAAATAGGATGGTAGTGATGGGGTGACAAAGGGTGGAGGGGAGACAGCAGGATGTGCACGTCGATGGAATGACCTGATGGACAGGGAGAACTCTATGATTCAGAACTGAGAGGAGAAAATGGCAGGACAAAAGCCCTTGGCAGGAAATGAGATCCCAACTATGATGGATAGGTTGACTTTTAACAGTAGTAGAAACCATTCTTCCATTTTAACAGAAAGAAGGTAATAAATTTGCATGCGGTTTCTGTGGATTTCAAATGTTGTAAAATGACTCCATTTATAAACACATACACAAAAATA
Organism: Cryptoprocta ferox; assembly: GCA_028646485.1. Lineage (NCBI taxonomy): Eukaryota > Metazoa > Chordata > Mammalia > Carnivora > Eupleridae > Cryptoprocta > Cryptoprocta ferox. The sequence continues at coordinate 51,525,728 of CM053571.1, read as the reverse complement.
TCTCATGTAAAATAAAATGTAGTTCCTACATTTTAGTTTGTCCAAAATTACTCTGCTATTATGTACTCGTGGAAACAGAGACATACTCAAAATTAGTTGCGTGTTTCAAGACATCTTGATAGCTAAATGAATTACTCTTAGATAGTTGTTTAGGAAAAATTGTTCACTTTTACTCTCCCATGGTTGCTTTATCTTTCCTGAGTATGGGAAGTATAAAATAGCCTCTAAACCATTATAGCATCAAAACTGAGTTTTTCTAAATGGAAACTAGAAATTCCTAAATAACATTTCCCGCAACAACTGCATTGTACCGTACATCATTAAATAGAAAAGTTTTGCTGATACAAAGTGGAAGTAAAGACTGCCAAGCTCCAGAGAAACAAAGGTCAGTTGCCGTGGGAACCACACTTTAGACCTCCTGACCTTTGCATGTATTGCATTAATGTGAGTATTTGCATTGGATCTCCTCCAAAATAAAAATCAGGTATTCAGTGATATAGCTATAAATGCAGCTCAGCAGCAAAGAGACAGTGCTGCATTTTGAGGAGGAGAAAGAGAAACAGTGAAGACATTTTAAAAATAGATATATTACATTTAGAACATTTCTCTAAGTATCATACAGTCATTTGCCAGTTACCTGAGGTCCTGATATTTGCAAATAAACATGATTATTTGCCTATAACACTTTATGTTCTTATTAACAAAAGACTGATGGTCTGGTAAACAAAATTTCCTGATTTACTGAAATTTCAGAGTAAGGATTGTATGCATGGTTTCTGTTATTTTTAACACAAAGCTCGCAGCTAAAACAATCCTGTATTCTTTTGAATATTTAAAGGAATGTGTCTCCAATCCATATCTTGCATTTGAAATCAAACTGATACTGCTTTTAGAACTGATGAAAATATGGGTACAGAAAAAAATCCTGATTATTAAACCAACTAACATGTGGTTATCTTTTGGTAACATTTTCCAGATAAACAGGCCTCTTTCTCAGCACGTTTACTCCAACTTCACTATCTTTGGGGAGTATTTTTCTTAGTTTCCTTCTATGAACACAAGGAGCATAGACAGAACAAAATCTAAGCTCCATAAAGACAGAGGCCTTATATGCACTGCAATTGCAGAGCGTCTGTTACCCAAAAGCCAGTTAAGAAAGATGGATGGGTGGATAGATGGACGGAGGACCAGCCAGCCAGAGGATTATGGGGAATGGAAATTATGAATTTAGTGAGATTGATGGAAAGAGATCATAAATATATTTTTAATCAGATGAGAAAACTAAGACATATCAGAGATTCTCAATAACTTGGTACCATCCCTAAAGCAACAAGTTAGTGACAAATCTTTTAATTCCATTTAAAAAATCCAGTCCTTCTATATCCTTTCACCCCTCCACTACGAAGCACACACTTTCCCTCTTCTCATCTACCTATTCACACACTCAAAAAGTAAAACAGATCTCGTAAAAACTAGCCCAGTGACTCTCTAGGCTTTTGTGGCTACATTTTTGCTTCAACTTTATTGAAATATAACTGATAGATAACACTGTATAAGCTAAAGTATACAATGTCATGATTTAATATACAAATATCAAGTCTTGCCAATAGAAACTGAAAACAAATACTGAGAATATTAAGAAATAATTACCACAATGAGATTAGTTAACCTCTGTCACTTAATATAGCTACCCTTTCTGGTGTCTTTCGCATGAATATTTAAGATTTTTCTCTCTTAGCATTTTTCAAGTATGCAGTACAGTATTATTAACTATAGGCACTATGGGGTACATTAAATCCCCCAAACTTATCTTACAACTGGAAGTCTGTACCCTTTACCATTATCTCCTCATTTCTCCCACCCCCAGCTTTTGAAAACCACCAATCTACTCTGTTTCTTTGACTTCCACTTTTTGAAATTCTACATAAGTGAAATCATACAATATTTGTTTTTCTCTATCTGACTTACTTTACTTATCATAATGCCCTCAAGCTTCCATGTTGTCACAAAAGGCAGATTTCCCTCTTTTTATGGCTGAATAATATTCCATCGTATATATATCCATAATATTTAATAGATCTTTATCCATTCTTTATTCATTCATCCTGACCGACATGTAATTTGTTTCCATGTCTTGGCTATTTCAAATAATGCTGCAATAAATTTAAGACCTGGTACCTGGGATTTTCTCAAGGGTTCCAAAGCCATCTTAAATATAGTGCAGTAGAGAATTAGAGAGGAAATCACATAGGCCAATATCCCCAAGAATGACAACTGTCCTTATTTTAGATAACCCCAAGAGTTCATATATTTGACAGCTCATACTTATAAATCATAAATTGGGACAATTCCTTCATAAAGAAAATTAAAAAAAAAAAAAACTTCAGAGGCTGGGACTGTTATTTTCAACTTTGTATCCTAGCAGTCCACCACAGCACTATCGTGTAGTAGTCTCTCAATACAGTATGTACTGGATGAATGAGTGAATGAAAGCATGACTGCCCAGGCACTCTAGTAAGAAGTAGAATGTTACCTGTATTAAACTAATGTAACTAATGTATTAAAAAATTCCTCAGTTTATGCAAATTCCTCAAGTGTTGGGTTTTATAGAGAAGTTACTCCACACCCCAAAGAAGGATTGTCTTGTAAATAAGGATTTCTTAAGACTAAGACCACAAATCCAAACACCAATTAGAGAAAGGGGAGACAGGGTAGAGAGAAGGAGAGAGGGAGAGGGAGAAGGGAGGGAGGGAAAATAGGAGGGAAAGAAAGAGCCAAAGGGAGGGGAGGGAAGTGATACAACTGTCCAGAGGACGGTACCAAAAATCTATGCTCCTGGTGGAGGCAATGGGGAACTGGTTCTTTATTTTACTTTTCACTTCTTTTTATAGCAATTAAAGCCTTAAACTTGGCCAAAGCTAAGTATGAAGTGTACAAGAAAAGTAATGACTCTGGGGTTGGAAGTTAATAAAATTCTGGAATGAAAAAACCAATGGCAGTCAAAAGCACAAACTAAGCCAAGATCTAATTATATTATACTTTCATGAATGTAAAAAACATTATGAAATATTTAATAATCTACCAAACTCCACATTTTTCATCTGCCCAGGGATCCCATAGACTTGCATAAAATTATCTCTTCAGTTAAATACACAGCACTTGACAAGTGCTTAGATTCACATTCACATCATTGTTCCTGATATTACAGGGCTACTTCAAATGGCTGGAGGCTCCTCCCTTGACAATCCCTCTGCTTAGAGAGCTTAGGTTACCAGAGATTCAATATGCTTGTTTTAATTAGTACTTCTGCACTACCTGCCTATTCCTTACAGGTGAGCCTTTTGGCAGGTGATTTGATTTTCTTTATTTTTATCTGGCCAGCATTTCTAAGATTGAATGAATGAAGAAAAGGAGAGAGCTCAGAAGACATTGAACAACATGACTCCCTGTCAACCAAAATGCTAAGCAGATATCCTGGCTTCTGAAGGACCTCAGAACACCAGCTAAGCTTTCCAAAAAAAAAAAAAAAAAAAAAAAAAAAAAAAAAAAAATGTAACTTTGTATTATCTATGTTCTTTTGTTTGCTATCAAGACAGTTGTGATTTAACTAGCAAATGGAGGTTATCTAAGAGTTATCTAAGAGTATAACAAATAGACTGATTTAAGAACATGGTAACTTAGGTAGTACTCTACTGTCAGTCAGGAGGATTCCCATTATAGCTGATTTCATGAGATACTACTTTTCTATACTATTTGATACATACAATAGGTAATGTGTGTATAGTTAGCATAATAAAATAAATGTGAACCACCACCTACTAAACCCATCACTAATTTAAGAACAAAAACATTACCGCTGTTCTAAACCTATTTTGTGCTCCTTCCCAGCTCTCTCCTGCTTCTCTTCATCCAAAAGTAACCAGTAACTTTTCTTTTTTAAGAATAATTTTAGCACATATATATGTATCCTATATCAATGTATTATTTCAATTTTCTTGGTTTGAGCCTTATAAATATAGTATCATACTGAGTGTAGTATCCTGAAACTTGCTTTATTCGCTCAACATATTTCACAAGATATGTTTGTGTCATTGCATCCAACTGTAGTATACTCATCTTCACAGTTGTATGATCCCTTGTGTGGTTTTATCAAAATACATGCATCTATTTCTTATCAATGGACATTTGAGTTGTTTGTAGTTTTGGGGGTTTTTTTGCCATTATAAATAATACAACTAGAAATAATCTTATATACGTTTCCTAGTTCACATGTGCTAAGAGTTTCTCTAGGGTTTATACAGGAGAAAGAAATTGGTGGTCACAGGGAATATGTGTGTTTAACTTTGCAGGATACTACTAAATTGTTTTCCGAAGTGGCTGTCAAAATTTACATCACCATTAGCAGGAGTGGATGAGTTTGCATTACTCTACATACTTGCCAACTTTGGTATTGAAAGGCTTCTATATTTTTGACATTCTAGTGAGTATAAAATGGTATCCATTTTTGGTCTCAATTTGCATTTCCCTGATTATAACTCAAGGCAAATGTTCTTTTATTTTTTTAATTAAGATATAATTGACATGTAACATATTTAGCCAATATCTTTTTCTGTGATGCTTATATTTTTTTACTTCATGACTTTCACTGATATCCATTAATTTCTGAATAATTAATGGATTTTCAGGCAAGCAGCCAAAATCACCCCTTCGTTTCCATCACTAAAACACCAAGATCACATCAAGTTTTTCATTAAATTAGCTACCCAGTACTGAATTTTGAGTTGTGGATATGATTACCAGTTTCTCGTTTACTTATAACAAATATGTCAGATTTTCTTTTAAGAGCTGCTAGTCACCTTTCCATGATCTTTATAAAATCTATGCCTAGATATGTCTGCTTGACTGATCCTTTTTTTCCCAGTAGTGTTTTGTATATTCTCTATGTAGACTTATTCTAATGTTGCCAAAGTTGCTTCCCAGGTTTCAACTCTTCAATTTCACTTTTTAATAATAATTTTAATTCTGTTTTTCACCTTTGTAACTGAAAAACATTCTCTAAGTTTTATTAACACTTGCTAACTGTGGCAAAACCAACATATAGAACTTCTAGAATAGAAAAAAAGACACAATGGAATTACAGTGAAAAATACCTTAATTTCCTTAAGAGGATATTTGAAGACAGCACATGTACTTGCCCAATAAAAATGAATTCTTCTTTTCAGATGAGAAAAGACAGAATGGTATTTAAAGTTGAATTGAAGGCACAGCCCTGATCAAACACTTTAGATCCACACAACTCTGTTACATTATGTCTCCCACAGCATCCAGAGACAATTTTGGATTGTTAGACCATGTCAGTTAATGATGATGATTACAGAGGTATACAACCTACACAGTTCTTCCACAATATCATTTCTGAGAATGGGGTCTATTTCTTTGAATACTTTAATGCATAGGCATCACATTTTTCTTATTTACTACACATGACTAGGATAGCAGTACAACTTCTATCAAATAGAGTTTCATGACTTTTATAGCACATGGCTATGGCAATGGATAGGGCTTCCAGCAGCCAATTAAATTTTTTAAATGCAACCTGTTGACTTAACCATATGGCATTAACATTAAAGAACCTGTATTTTTATTGTATGGTACTATAGGAATAATCTAGTAACCTATTAAACCTATGCTGTCAACATAATACTTCAATCTAGGAATTCTAGCTAAACTATATAGAACTTGGGAAACGTATTACATCAACTTTACATTTAAAAAATCACCAATTGTAACAAACTTAAAATGTCAGTACTATGACATACTGTCTACATGACCATCCAGTTCAAAACTGGACACGGCATATTATCTATGCTCAGTTCCAAAATTAGCACAGACCCCACCTCCTATGCTAGCACTAATTTTGCTGTCCTCATTTTCTGGAGCTTTCTGTAGCAATAGATACAATTGACCATATCCTTCTTTTTGAAACATTTCTCCCTCTTCTGGAAGTGAGGAACCCAACACCCTCAGATTCTTGGTTCTCCTACCATTACTGGGCTCTCATTCTCAGGATGCTTTGTTAATATTTTCTGTTCTGGATAGCCTCTGAATGGTTATCGCATTGGGGCTTTGCCAGAGCCTTCTTCTCTGTCTACAATTTCTCCTCAGATAATCTCATCTAGTCCCACAGCTTCGATATGATCTCACTGTTCATTCACAAAATTTTTCTCCAACCCTGACATCTTACGGGAGCCAGATTTTCACATTCAATTGAGAATTTCAAATCTCTTATTAGATATAACTAATAGATACCACAACCTTAAAAAGTAAAGTAATGCCCTTCTCCCCAACCCACTCTTCCTCTCCCATTCTCCACTGTACTACCATCCAGCCAATGAAAATATTTAGAAGTCACTTGTGATTCCTCTTTCCCTCACTCCCATTTCCAACATTTCATCACAACCTACGCTCAACATTTTAAATATAAATTAAATCCACCCATTGTTTTTCACCTGAATTCTTTCCCAAGTCACTACTACAATGGCCTCCTATCTGATCTTTCTGCTTCCACTCTTTCACCATAGAATATTTTCTCCTAATAACATACAGAGCCATCATTTTCTCTTTTTTTACATGCACATCTTACCACTGCCTACTTACAATTTTCCAATGTACTGTTACTCAGAATAAAACCTCAACTCCTTACCATGACCCACTCACCTCCTTTCTAAAAGTGCCAAAATCCTCAAGTTCTTTATATTGCTAAGTTCCTCAGCCTGGAAGTCCCTCTCCTTCAGATTTCTGTTCAAAGTCTTCAAAGAGGCTTTTCTGATTATTACTTATAGCTTAGCACCCAATTTATTCCCAGTCAATGAACATAACTCTCAGTGATAATGCGCTTGTGTATTCATTTGTATATTTTCTGACTCTTACCACTAGCATCTAAATTCCATATGAGGAATCTTTTGTCTTGCTCACCACCATGTTCCAAGCTACTTGGTCTAGAACAGTGACTGGCTCATAGTAGACAAAGAAATATTTACAAAATAAATTTAATAAATCCTCTCTTTCTGATACCCAATAGCCATCCCCCTAAAAAGGTCCTGAATTATTTACATTATCATGTCAAATTTAATAGTCTTGGAGAAATTGCTTGATTTGCATGCTATTCTCTAATTTTAAGAAAAAGTCATTTAAAATCTGTACAGTTTGTATGTCAGCTATTACATGTTGAACCAAAAATGCAATTGCACTCATGAAGTCAAAACCTTCACTTTTACTTTTATTTCTAAGGAACTTGAAGAGCAAAAGCTCTTCTCTACAAAGCCGATTGTAATTTACACTCAAATTCTATGCCTTTCAGACAATGAAATAATAATAGCCTAAGTGATTCGAGAAAAATGCTCAGCTTTTGGCAAGTCCTGCTATTCTTTTCAAGATCCATCATCAGAAATTACTAAAGATTCTGTACCTTCAAAGCCATGCTTTGGGGACACTAAAAAACTGACAACATCAAAGAAGTTAGAAGTGGAAACCTCAAAGCATCCTTCCATATCAACTATATTATTATTAAGGTAAAGGAAAATATAAATTTTATGAGCATCACTACACTCTGGCAATTAATGGTGATGTTCCAAAGATATAACACCCACAAGGAGGTCCCCGGCTTTCCAGCCAACACACTAGGTAGGGGAAAGGTAGACAATCTCCAATATAAACATTTGGACATTTAAACAAAAAAATACTACCGGTTTTTCCCTAGTGGGACAAAACCCCTCCAAAACTCAGGTACTGAATGAAGACGCAGGTTACAAGAATAAGAATGTAGGGAGATTTTATATTAAGTTGAAAATTTGGCTCTGCCTCTCACTAGCTTGTACTTGAGCATATCACCTGTCTTCCCCTCATCAGTCACTGAGCACCTACTCTTCCAGGGGCTGTCCTAGGTGCTAGGGCTATAAAAATAAACCTATCCAGTGATTTAGAGACATAGTTTAGAACCTTAGTTTTCTCCAAGATAAAATGAGAAAAATACTAATCCCATTAATGATCAGCCAAGATGAAGTAGGCAACATTCTTAGCACAAAAGAAAATGCTTCAATAAGTAACTTAACTCTTTGTATAATTTTCAACCAGGTTACATTAACCCATGGGCTGTGTGATTCCTCCTAGCCATTGACAGTATACATCTGAAATGAAAAGTTAGACTCATTCCATTCCATTGTCAAGAATACCTTATAATCATTGGCCTGAATATAAAATGAATAATACTAAAAATAGTTATAATTATATATTTTCTATATGCTTGAAGATTGACTGAATAAACATTTCATTGACCTCATCTCTGATTCACTGAAAAAATACAAAAATCCACCATGTTTATTTATTTATCAAGCAACATATTTTTAAATGTAATATCTTCAACAGGTTGCCATTAAAAACTAGATGCTAAAAAGAAGTCAGAGGAAATTTTACATTTAGTACCCACTGGCAATTCAAGAGTTTGCGGTGGTTTTTTTCCATTTTCTGGTTCTCCATTTCCTAACAATTAATTGGTTAAATATAGGAATATAGCCAAGAAGTATTATTCTGTTTCACAGAGAATTACTGGACCTAATTCAGCAGTATGTGAGACTTCTACAGTGTAATAGAACTATTTTATGACTATCTTAAAAAGATAGTCTCGTATCTTCTCATAGAGTAAGAGATTGTTTTGTTGTTCTAAAGCCTAAGCCATTACTAGGCCTTCTAATAAGTGTGCTAATAACTTGAAATGACTTGAAAAGTACCACAAATGAGAAAGCAATAAATTGTCAGTTCTTCTGAAACTATAGTGTAATGGCCCAATATTACTATTACCTTCATCTCAAGATACTAATTTGGAGTAATAAATAGCTATAATAACAATGATACAAATTAAAGAAAATAAATCATTCGCTTACCCTCTCAAAAGGTAATACGGTCTTATTATTACTTCACTGAGGATCAAGTCTGCATTGTACATATATGAATATGTAAACTACAAAGTGCTAAATAAATGTACAGAATTACTATCATCAGAAAGTCTCAGTATCACCAGACAGATCACTGTTACATATATGAAAAACTGTGGAGGTCTCCAGGAAAATTTTCTTCATATCAAATCAGTATAAAATGAGATTTTCATTAGAAAAAGGGTTTCTTGTCCTCCTCACTTATGAAAGCAAAGAATAATACAGAATTCATTTCTCATATACAGGGGATAACAGCTTTTTGAAAATTATCAAAAGGCAAATACTCATTATATTAAGTCCCTGAACAAAATGCCTCTGACATCTACCTATTGCTATCAGGCACAGAGACACTCTCTCTCACCCAGAGGCCCCAAATCTGTCTCTTTTACAATGCTTTATCAATTCATCTGAGATGACATGGAGAAAGTCTAAGTTCAGTAATCATGTTGTTAACATACAACTTTACTACTTTTAATCTTTCTTTTAAGAAAGAAAGTATACTACCTCATTCAGAGTAACTGCAGATGAAACTGGTTTTTGACAGGTTGTCAAGAAAAAGTATAACTATTCTAAACACTGAATGTTAACTAGGAAATACAGAAGAGTTGCCTGTATCCATCGGCAAGTTATGAGGATGTGATAAACTCTACCACAAGGTCATGGATTCTAGGGATTTTGAGTTTCAAGCCCAATGATATGTGGTATTAGGATGTCCCAGAACTTCAAGACTGCCAAGAACCATTGTCCCAGACACTCAAAATATTTTATGATATGTCACCAAATGATAGTCCACTGAAGATAGTAGTTTTGAAAAACATGAACGTATTCCATGTAAATTTGGGGAAATCTCTTTACAGAGCAACATAAACATAGTTTCACCTATATGGGAAAATGAGGGAGTGAACAAGGTAATAGTTCATGGTCTTTCCCATCCCTTTATTTCAATGTATGATCAGAATGTTGCATTCTTTGCAAACCTAAGCCAAAATGATAAAACTTTGCTCCAAAGTCAGATTATTCTCAGGCCTCAAGTGTAATTTTTAATCCTAGAGCAATCCAATAGTACAATTTTACAAACCGAGTTTTGCATGAAGGAGCCTACATTTCACAGTGTGAGAGATACCAGAGATGGGAGTTTTCAATCCCATGGACACAGTGAAGGATGTCCACATATCTGGAGAGATGTCTAAGGCTCAGCACAGGATAAGTAGTCAGTCACAAATCTGTAAACTATAAGGAGCAGTTTGACCTTGAAATCAAAACATTTTCAAGGTTCCATTTTCTAGTTTGCAAAAATGGAGGTATGCTACCAAAATATGAGAAAAATCAGGCAATTTGAGAGCATCCTAATAGTGCCTAGGGATGCAGGGATAAGTAAGCCAGAGACTTGTATCACCAGTAAAGCTGACCAAGAGGGAGTTTTTATATAAGATTCTGAGCCCCAAGAGGAGATGTTTAGATTAAAAATAAACATTTGGGAGTCACAACATATTGGGGCAGGAGATAGGGATAGTTAGGACTGAGAGGCATGATGACATCAACCAGGAAGGAATCTGGCATTAGCAGAGCTGTAGAAGAAGATAAATCCCTAGAGAAATGCCAGTGTTTAAGGAGAAGCAGAGGAGAAACCTACCAAAGCCAGGAGGCCTGAGAAGTACCAGGACGGTGCAAAGGTTAGGCAGCCAATGAGGGATAGAGAGTCAGCAAGAAGGGAATGAATAGGAAATGCATCGAAGAATAAAAGAGATTGGAAACCCCTCACTAACATGTTTATACAATGGAGAAACGCAGATTTGAGAGTGGCACATCTAAAGGCTTCTAGTTTTCCATAAATTAAAAGGCATGATAAACCGTAGAAAATTAAAGTAGCAAATTTGAGTACAGTCTTAAATAGAGTGCTAAAAGTTTAGAATATTCCCTGAGAGGAATTTACTTAAGGAAAAATTTTCTATTAGATTGCTTAAGAGAATAATTGATACACTTACTGCCTTTTAATATGTAAAGAAGGCACATTTATTCAACAAAAAATATTAAAGGAGATTATGGGAAAGGACAAGGATATAGAAGACAAACCTCTGACCTCAGGAATTCAACTGTGTTAATAATTTCCAATACAATGCAAAACAAGTCCCCAGAAAAGTCACAGACATTCTTCTGTATGTGTGTGTCTTGGCCGGTGGTTATGCTGACCCATCCATACTCTTTTCTCTTTCAGTCCCTCAAGACACAAGCCATGTACTAACAAGAGAATGTTTGGAATTCAGGGGTACAGTCCACGGTATGAAAAGAAATTCTCTCTTCTTATTCTTTGGTATTACATACCAGTATGTTTGTTAGGAACATGACTTAGATAATTAGGTAGGGAATGCTGGCTTCCACGAAGTACAGGTAGCTGATAACAACCAACTGAAGCTCTCAGGTAGCTGCAAAGCCTCAACTCTCCCTGTGTTTCACCTCACTGGATAACATTCACCCTGGAAGTTGACTCTGGGATCAACATAATCCACAAATGCCCGCTGAGCAGGGCTGAGGGTTAGAGTGGTATAAATCATAGGCCTTGTTTTTGAGGAGCTTCCAATTTAATTGGAAAATAAAACACAGCCATGAGAAACCCTAAATAAATTAAGATGTTACAGGCTGGTCAAGACAACTAGTGGGCAGTTAGCTCAGGGTTATGCCTAATTGTTACAAAATGTGTGCTACAGATGGAAATGTATTAAAAGAAGAAAGAACATACCTCAGAAAAAGCTGGGGAAAAGGCAGGAACTGCACTGGCTCTTAAACCTGGATGAAGCCAAGAGACTCCAAGAAGCAAAGTGAAACAAGCCAGTCTTCTCATGGTTAGCACCCCATTCACCATTACCACTGATAAACTCACCCTGTGCAATGCCGAACCATCTGTGTTTCTTCAAAGCAAGTAATATCAACCCGGACACTGCCAATGACAGGGACAGCTCTAATTTGGGAGGCCCTTGTTTCAAAGATCAGATGTCTCACAATTTGTCTTTCCAACTTGCAAAATAAGTAATTTGCCTACAAGTTCCCCACATAGCTAAGGAGTTACATCATGTGCAGATGTTCACAAGGTTGTATTTATTGGTACTTTGTCCTTGCAATTTTCAGAAGAAAATAGCCATGTTTCTTTTATGTTATGCTTTCTGGGCCATTCATTTAGGACTGGATTGGAAAGCTTCTTTGAGTTTAGATTTTTACATTTAAAAACAAAACAAAAATGTCCAACACACAACCAAAAAAATAGCAATTTACCATAATGAGCACTCTTATAATCACCCAGCAGCAAGAAGCTCCCTTCCCTGGTTCTCTACTCAATACTCCCACCTTTGCACAGACTCTGGGCAACATATCAAGCAAAGAGGCACTGGGATTGGCCCAATCCTCCAAACGTTCTAAACAACGAACAACCCTACCATTTCTCTTACACTCATTATTCCCACATCAAGCAAATTCCATGCACCACCAAGTGAAATTCTGTTAAATCCTGACATTTTGCACTCACACACCACTTCAAATTAGTTTGCTTTGGCTACCAAATTAAATCCCAAAAGGCATTCCGTATCAGGCTGAGGTACAGATACTAAAAATCACTCCAAATCTTTAGAAAGCCCACACGTCTCAGGCATTCAGTGAGCAAGGTTATGTGTCCTACTTTATTTTCTGGGGTAGAGCAAGAATAAAACCAGCGTTGGTGCCAGAGAAGCAGAAAAATCAAGCATCAAGCCTAGACAGTGAGTCACAAATAGAATTGGGGGGTAAAGTCAGAATTGATTGCAAGGATCCTGAATGAGAGATGTCAAGAACTTGAAGGTGAAACATCAGAACAGCAGCCAGGAAATAACAAGCAAGGCTCTGAAGAGGGAAGTTAAATGAACAATCAAAATGCAAGATCCAAAACAATGCCAAACATAAGTTAACGCCTTGTCCCTTCTAGCTAATAGTTTTCATCCAGTTCTTATTGAGGAGAAACTTAAAAACATTATCCAAACTTCTCAGTGAAATCTAAGAATATTTATATCTACAATGTACCAAGTGCCTGGGTGTTAAACACTTTATATATAAATCTCTTTCATTTTTTAATATTTATTTGTTTTTTTAGAGAGAGACAGACAGACTGTGAGCCAGAGAAGTGCACAAAGAGAGACAGAAGCTGAAGCAGGCTCCAGGCTCTGAGCTGTCAGCACAGAGTCCGAAATGGGCTCAAATCCACAAACTGTGAGATCATGACCTGAGCCAAAGTCAGACGCTTGACCAACTGAGCCACCCAGGCGCCCCTACATTATCTCTTTAAAATGTCACACTCTCGAGGGAGAGGACAAGATGGCGGAGAAGCAGGGAGCTCTGTAATCCGCGCACGCCCGTATGGATTGAACTGAGAAGGACTGAAGGGATAAAACTTGAATTTGCAAGTGGGGGAAAGAAGAAACAGACGCCAGAAAGAAGATAACCTCAAAGATGCCTGAGTAAGTGACTGTGATCTGGGAAATTAGGGGACGGGCGGCTCCCGGTAGTAAAGGGGAAAGGAGCCCCCGAGCCCAACAAAGGGAGAGCGCGCTGTGCCCCGGAGGGAACAGGGGAAGAGAAAGAGAGACGGAAAATGCACCTAGAACCATCTCTAAGGGAGGAAAAACTCGCCCATCTCCCCATATATATCTGCCGAGCGCCGGGAGAGAAATCCGTCCCATCTTGCCGGCGAGTTCTTCCTTCAGCGCAGCGGCAGCAGGAGACTTGAAAAGCGGCAGCGGCGGCGGCGGCGGCGTCGGTAGTGGCGGCTCCGCGCAAAGGGTGGCGCAAGCCGGCTGGGAGGCCAGCCACCAGCGGGAACGCATCTCATCCCCGGTAACGGTGTTGAACTGCACGGACTGGGATTTGGAAGTGAGGCGGAGCTTGGAGACTATAGTTTGGCTCGCCCGCGGCACAGGGAGATTGGACTCAGAAGGGCGGTTGCAACGCTTGGTTCCAGCAAAACTTTGAGGTGGTGCCATACTTCTCCCCGCAACCACCAAGGCGGGGCCTCAGAGAGACCAGCCCCCGAGACCTGACCTGACGCCAGACCACGCCCATCCGCACAGAGGAGTTGTCTTTTTTTTTTCCTTTTTTTTTCTTTCCTTTTTTCTTTGCTTCTCCTTCTTTTCTGCTGCCATCCAGATAAATATCCCGTAGCATATTATTATCTCTCTTCTTGGCTGGTTATATGCTTTTGGACTGCCCTCAGAATTTTGCTGTCTCTGTCCCCACCTTGTTGTTGGTTGTTTTTTTTGTTTTTTTTTTTTGTTTTTTTTCCTTCTTTTTGTTTTTGTTTCTTTTTCTTCTCTCTTTTCCTCTCTTCTTCCTTTTCATTCCTTTCCTTTCCTTTCCTTTTCTTTACTTCTTTCCCCTTTTAGCTTGCTTGTTTGTTTGATTTGTCTGTGCATTTGCGTGCTTTTGTTCCCTGTATGCTAGTCTGCTTCCTTTTCAGGGATACCTCAAAAAACAAGCCAAAGTATACATGGTGGAGAGTCCCATATAACTGACCAGGGAAATAAAACAATCAGAGGCACAACAAGAGAAACCGAGGGACACCATTAAAAGAACACTTTCTG